>JASSRZ010000086.1:534193-570199 GCA_032164315.1 Malacoctenus gilli | reverse complement strand
ACACACACACACACACACACACACACACACACACACACACACACACACACACACACACACACACACACACACGCACGAGGTAAAAAGAGGCTGGACGGTGTGCTGCTCTCCACTGGGGCGAGTGCATGTTCACCTGTCAGCGCTTCAGAGGAAACTGACCAAGTGTGTGTGTTTCTGTCTGAGGCTGCACTCCTCCTTCCTCTCCGTCCTTCTCTTCCCTCCGCTCTCTTCTCTTCTTTGTACTTCTTCTCTTCCTCTCTTCTCTGTTTTCTGTCTTCTTCCCCTCCTGTCTTTCTTGGCCGCTGCTTCACATTCAGGTCCTCTCCCGTCTTCTCTCTACCTCACTTAACTTTCATTATTTCTCTCCATCCATTCATCCTCCTCTTCTTCACCTCTGTTTAGTTTCATTTTCCTGACTGCTTAAACCTTCTCCTCTTTTCCTGATCTTTCTTTTCCTTCTGTTTATCCTTCGTCACTTGTTTGCTCCACTTTCTTGTGCTCTTTTGTTCTTTCTTCCCCCACTTTTCATGTCCCTTCTTTCCGTCTTTGAGTCCCCCGTCACTCTTCCTCTTCCTCCTTTTGTTTCTTCGTCCTCCTGCTGCTTTACATTCTGCTGTTATTTCTCCTTTCCTCCCATTTTCGTTCCCGTCTTTGCCTCCCTTCTCATTTTCTCTCTCTTTCCCTCCTCTCTCCCGTCCTCTCTTCTCATTACGTTCAAACCAGTGAGTCCGGTTTGATCTCTGGCGGATGGTGATCTCTCCCCCCCCCCCCCCTCCTCCCCCCCGCCTCTCCCCGGGCGCTGACAGGTACGATGGGCTTCACATCCTCGGCTCGCAGCCCGATGACTCAGGAGGAGTGATCAGAAAGTGCAATGTTCTTTCCCCCGTAAATGAACGGGGGCTTGGATATATGGGAGAGCGGAGGGGAAGCAGGCGGAGGAGATACGGCGGCGACGGAGCGGCGAACGACTCCACCTCGGTGATTCAAGTCTCAGCAGTGACCACGGAGACGCTAAATGACTCCCGCCGCCGTGTTGCTCACGCTGGGTGCCCTCAAGTGATGAAAGTTTATGACCAATTGGAGAGATTTGTTTATCCAGCAGCTTTATCTGTCTTATTTTGCTGCTTTTTCAGTGATTAAAGTCGGTGCAGATTTTGAGATCGGAGCATTTCTGACGGGAGTTTGCGTCACCGAGCTTATGGTAACACCTTTTAGACCCCCTGACATGTCAGTTTGTCCTCATAATCCGCAGTAAAAGACAAACACACACCCAGCAAGGCAGCCAGAGTTGAGTTCCAGTGTCTCCTGACTGTCAACCCTGAAATAAAAGTTAGTAAGGCGGAAAGACAAGTTTACGGCATGAGTGGAAAAGACGAGCTGTAAACTCCAGCTGAGACGCCATCACACCCTGAGCTGTTAAAAAGGGTCAACAACTCTGCGAACCTTCAAGTCTCTATTATTAACATCCTAACGAAGCCCCCCCACCCCCACCCTCCACCCCCTCCGTTTGGCACGCCTCCTCCAGGAGAGCTTCTCGTTTTAGGAGAGGAGGAAGAGATGGAGTCGATAATAAGGCCGCTCTTGGCTACTGGGTTCGGGAGGGTGGGACTGGTTAATTAGAGGGCTGTGGTTGTGGCTTCTGTTGCCTGCAGTCAGCGTGTGTGTGTGTGTGTGTGTGAGCATGTGCGGCCTGGCTCGGCGGCGGTAGCGGCGCTGCCGACGGCAGTGGCGGGGGCTCATAGTGGGCTTTTTGTTAATTTGCTGAAGCGGTCGCAGCCAAAACACCCCAGGAGCCGTCACCTCGGAAGGACGAGAGGAGAGGTGACAGTGTGTGTGTGAAAGTGTGTGTCTGTGTGTGTGTTTTATAGTGTCGTTCACAGGACGTCAGCAGGACGACACCTGCTAATCACAGCTGCTGGTTCCAGCCGACGACCTGACGAGAGTTTGCAGGAACTTTAATCTTGGGGCCTGACGGAGCTTCCAGAAGCTTCTCTGTCAGGAAAAGGAGCGAGTCGTCATGTTTCTGATGAAAACGGTCATTCCAAGTTGAATCGCCAACGTCAGCTGGGATCGAGTCGCCTTTATGTTGATAAAACAGAGCTGAAGAAGATTGAAGGGTCGTAGCGGCTTTCTGGGAACATAAGAGGAGAGGAGGTTGTCTTCCCCAGTCTGGCATCCGTCGCTACCGTCGAGCTTGTTTTGATTCTCTCTCTCTCTCTCTCTCTCTCTCTCTCTCTCTCTCTCTCTCCCTCTCCCTCTCCCTCAACCTCTCTGCCTCCCTCTCTCCTGGAAGCCGATTCTGCGAGGAGCCGCAGCTTCCTGAATGGCCGAGCTCGTTCCCGGCCTCGAGATGGGAGCGATTGTGGCGAGTGAGCCTGAAGATTGCCGAAGTAATTAACGTTCCTGCTGGCTGGCAGATCCAATCGTCATGTCTGAGATACGGAGGAGGGAGAAGGAGGAGGGGGGGGGGGCTGCATGCATACCCCCACCCCACACACACACACACAGAGTCTGAAACTCAAAGTTTAATTGCACACTGTAGCACAATGACTGTGTCCTCATATGCACAGACAGCTGTCACAGTCAGACTGCCGCGCTGCTTTGATGATTTAGTTAATGTGATCGTGGGAGTCAAAACAACCACAGCGGCTGTCATTTACATCACGTTTCTGCATGTATGTTGGAGAAATACTAATGATGTTGTTTCTGAGACGCAGCTCCCTTTGGAAAAAACGAGCCCATCATTACAAATCTGCAACTTTTTCCCCCCCAGAAGCCGTGCGGGATCTTCTTCTTTCCGCCCGTTCCGTCATTTTCCGGGTTTTCCTCGTCATGGCGGTGCGATTCGAATTATAATCCCTTTTCTGTCAGACTCCCAGAGAAGTAAATCTCCCTTCTCCTCTGCCTCGCTGCTCCCTTCCCACCTGTTCTCGCGTCAGCTGTCCTAATATTCTCCTCTCCTCCTCCTCCTCTTCCTCTTCTCCTTCGCCTCTCGAAGCTGCATCTCTTTCCCTCCCATCTCCTCCGCCATCTCCAGTCTCTCACAAACCTCCTTTGTTCACCCCCACAAACATTCTTGACCGTTGTCCCACATGTGTTGTCTGCCTCCCCTCATTTTCCCCTTCTTTCATCTCCTCCTCCTCCCCCTCTTCCTCCTCCTCCTCCTCCCCCTCCTCCTCACCTATCAGGGAGGGCCAGGCCGGCCTCTTGTCTCAAGGTGACTCGGAGCATCTGGAGCCGGAGCCCAGATATGTGAAGCAATTTATTCGCAGGCGGGAGGTGTGAGGAGCCTGGACTCTGGCCCCTCCGGTGACTCCAGACATTGTGGCCAACGACCCCGTCAAGGTTGCTGCCTTGTTCTTCGTATACATACAAACAGCATCTGTGCGCTTAAAACCAACTGAGACGCAAGATCCATTCGTATTTCTTGGCCTGAACCCATGAAACAAGTGGTCATCTTTCCTTCACATTCGCTCCAAAATAACAACGCAAACTCGTTCGGTACGATTTTTTTCTTTGAAAACGCTTGGCGCCCCCTACAGGAGGTGTCAGGCAAACTGATTTGCTTGTTTTTTTTAAAGATTATATCGAAAAAACTGCAAGATTTTCTATTTCTATATATTTTAGAGAAAATCAGATTGATCACAACCTGAAATATTAGATACGATCCTGTAAAATGTCCTGTAACCGTGTGAAGTGAAACACTCTTCACAGTCCGAATATGCTCTTTCTTATTAGAGGCCTAATTATGGCTGATTTGTTACATTTTGTTGACATTAATTAAACACGATGTCATAAGCGTTTGATATTTTCAATTTAAAAGCATCACTCAGGCGAGAACTCACTGAATACGATCGATGCTTCAATTAAAGGAAACTAAAAGCAATTTAGGATTCAATGGCAAAGAGAAGGCATCGCACGATCCTGCAATTTCATTGGTTCAACGGAGATGTGATGAAATATGGATGTTGCCCCAGAGACCGGTTGGGCAGCGAAGGGTTAAGAAGAGTGGAGAAACGATGCTAATGCACAGATTGGATGAAAG
This sequence comes from Malacoctenus gilli, assembly GCA_032164315.1. Taxonomy (NCBI): domain Eukaryota; kingdom Metazoa; phylum Chordata; class Actinopteri; order Blenniiformes; family Labrisomidae; genus Malacoctenus; species Malacoctenus gilli. The sequence goes on along the minus strand of JASSRZ010000086.1, from coordinate 566,154 downwards.
AGTCGGTGAAACGTCCCTGGTGGAAAATTATAAAGTGACGCGTGTCTGAGTGAATAAATGAATAATGTTTTAGTGGGAGAGGTGGTCCTTAAAGAGGCCCGCGTCCCCCCTCCATGAATATTGAATCCCAGCAGAGACGAAGGAGCCTAATTGTTCTTCTTCTTCTTCTTCTCTGCTTTCTTTCCTCCCTCCTCCTTCATCCGTGTCCCTTCATGTCATGTTTGAAGCGAGTGTGGATGCATGTGAGGTTATTCGAACGTGTTTATGCGCGAGCCGCCTCTGAACGCCCCCCGTGTGAATCGTACGCGGCCCGTCCCAGGTGCTCGCCTCCCGTTTTCATACGCACCGCTCGCATCTTTCATCGTTTGCCTCGACAGGTCCTTCATCAGTCCCGACGCCGTCGTAACGGCGGTGCAGAAACACACACAACATCACAACCTGTCCAGGCTTCCACCGTTGGACTGAGGTGACTCTAAAGCAACAAAAAAAGCTAAATGTGACACAAACATCAAAACTGTGAAGAAAAAAGAGATGAAAGAAGTGAAATCAAGCGTCCATGCGAGTTCGCTTTAACCTGACGGGACTGTGATTGGACAATCCACCCGTCTGTCGCTCCTCAACCAATCAGGTTGCTGCGCACTTCTCACCGCTGTCTGTGCAGCCTGTTGCAACCGTACCGTACCAAAGCACCGTTTCCCTTTAAAGTCCAGAACAGTTTCCTCCACATAAGCAAAATTGGCATCAAAAGAGCAACATCGATGCAGAAACTCACTCCAGTTTTGTAAACAGAGAAGATGGAGCCAGAGGTTGGAAATAAAGTGGATTTTAGTCGAGAGGAAGTCTTGAAATATGGTTTTTAAATCCAGTTAAATCCTTCAAATGTGCCATGACTAAAGCCCGAGAAAGAAGTGTCGCAGTAGGATGAATGGCCAACAACAAACAGACACAAAATAAACAACAACATCACTGCGGGTGAGCCTCAGCTGGCCCTGAGCCGTAATGGAGAGTGTTTCTGCTCTGCTGGCTGCCCAAATGAAAGACTTCCTCCTCTTCCTCCTCGGTGAGACGAAGAGGTCGCCCTGGATGATCACAGTGTAATGGAGAGGTGAAAACGCCACTTCATGAACGTCAGTCTGAGCGGCGGCAGCAGCAGCATCTCTGCTTGGATCCTGTTTTTATTTGCATTTCAGTCAAACTGAACACAGACTGCTTCATTAAATGTGTTGTATGGTTGTTATTCTCTTAAACAACAGCGACAGGCTTCCTAAATTGTGCGGCGACAAGCGTCAGCGCTCAGTAAGTCATCAGCCAATTAGCTGCTGTGTCAGAAAACGATGACGGCCTAATAACGTGACAAATCCACCAGCGATCAGGAGACTCAACACATTTTCCTCATCACTTCCAGCCATGAAAGCCTTCCGATATACATCTCTTATTCCCTCCACGGAAACGTGACACAGCAGTGCTAAGAGTGCAGTTATTTTGGAAAATAATTAGACCTAAAAATAAACAAAAACGTCACTTTCGCTCACTCTCCTCACTCCGACGGTGTCAGATTCGATTTTTGTGTCGGCGATTGAAACGAACAAAAGCGTTTCAAAAGTTTCAGCCTCAGTTTGCTTCGTGAAACGAATGAAAGAAACGACGACCTCCTTGAACCCGATTTAGAAAATAGTTTCAATCTTTCAGGTGTGATTTTTACTCTTCCTCTACAGCCACACTTTGAGATGTTTGTCGTCAAAACGATCAAATCCTCTCTGTTCGAGTAAATCCGGGCCAACAATCGCTCCCTAACAGCATAATTACCGAAACACGCTAAGCCCGTCGCTGCTTTTCAGGGATGAAACGGCGCCCAATTACCTTTAAAAATACGAGATCAGACGGCGAGCGGAGGATTAAGTGGATAACGTGGCCCGACCTGAATGCAGTCGGAGCTCGTCGGGTCTCGTCTGAACTCCAACTTCCGGTGACATGACGACGGTGGCCCAGAAGGGCAAAGTTTTCCATTGTGTTGCAGTATTTTCGTCCACATTGACTCTCAAGATCGAAACGCCTCCTTCGTGGAAACGTTTTCCTCCCGGGTTCATCCAACCTTCACAAGTTCAGCAGTTGCCGTCAGACCGAATGAGGAAGTCGGGCGTTTTTTCCGCTGCAGAGTATTTGTGTCAGTCAACAGCCGACATGTGACCGCGGCATCAGGAGGCAATTCCTCCAGGATGCCGCGGCAGATGATTGACCTCCATACGACAAGATCAGAGCGGCCAGCTTGGATCGGCCACCAAATCATCGTCGTCTGCTGTTCTTTTTCCTGTCGCTCCAACTCGTCCTTTTCCCACCCCGAATGCACGGCCAGAAAACCCAGAGCAAATCTACAGTCGGCTGAGAGAGAATTGCTTCAGAAGCTATGTTTTAGTTGAATATTCTCAGATCCTTGATGCTTTTGCAGAATAAACAAAAATACTAGGCAGAATTGAGCTTTTTGCAAACATAATCAGGTGTTTCTGAAACAGTTTTCCGTGTTTTAAAATCGTTCAATGCATAAAAACGCAGCTTTTACATGTTCAGTTCTCAGTTTCCAACCTTCATTTTTGGGTGTTTATGCTTCCACCCCGTTGGTCCCACCCGTCTCTGACTGACCCACACCGCGTTCGGCCTCCTCCAGCACGGCGGCGCCGCGCCACGAGGCGGGACTCGGCCAGATCGATTGAAAGACGAGGCGACACACGCGTGTTCGTTCAAAAAGGCTCTTTAATTGGTCTAAGTGATTAATTACAGGGTGAGGGGAGCCAGGTAATATAGATACTAGAATAGCTTTCAATTACCTCATTTAAATCTGATCATTAAACAGTTAGAGGGGATGGAGGGGGGAGAGAGGGATGATGAGGGGAATATAAAAGAGTGGAAAAGAGGGAGTGATGAAAATCTTTATATAGGCCAACTGAGAGAGTTCATCCAGAGATAAACCAACAGCGGCTTTACAAAAAGAAATGTGCTTGATGTTTAGAAAAAGAGTGACTATAAACTCCTATTATATGCAGATTACATGAATATGACACGAACCAACTTCAAATAACGCATTGCTGGATATCGATATAGTACTTAGAATACAGAATCTATTGAACGTGAGGCTCTGTGTGATGTTGTGCTGTACCGAGGCCTCCCAGTGAGACCCAGTGAGGGACGAGAGTCCGCGGTTTAAGACACCTAGTGCTGGTCAGTGCTGTCCCAAAAACTGTCCTCTGGTGTTGCAGCTTGTGTTCATATGGACTGCGCTCGCGTCAACCTCCCGTGACCCGTCCGCTCGGACGACGGAGGGTTTGTCGTTCCCTGAAACTCGTCTCCGAGCGACCGCTTCGTTCCAGGGAAACGGCTGCCGTCCTCGGAAAGTCGACGTCTGTCTCCCGGCGTCTTGCTACAGTGGCTGCTTGGTTTTGGTGGCTGTATTTAAAGAGGCCATCGCCTGCTCTCTCTACTAAACGACCCCCCCCCAAAGACTGAACACCCCCCCCCGAACCATCCACGGTAAAATATACACGACATACACACACACAGCATGAAAACTCTAGTTATAGTTTAACCATGCGCTGACGCCAGGGACTGTTTTAAATCTGAGTGCACGTTTGAAGCGCGGAGAAAATTGTTCCTCGGGGGGGGGGGCAGCGAGGCGACACTTGCCGACTCTCGCTTCTGGCTTCCCGCCGCTTCCTCAAGCGTAACCTGGCAACGGTGCGGTCTCCGTACCCAAGTCTACGTCACGTCGGCCCTAAACAGAATTTGGGGGAGCCCAAACTTCTACTGGTTACCACACAAGGTCACAGAGGAAAAAAGCGACGCTTCCGAGAGCCGCTTCACCCGTCAACTTCCTCCACAGTGGTGATGTTCAAAGTCCCGTTCACTGAATCTGCAGTTTCTGTCTCGTGAGGTCCCGGCGGTTTGTCATCAGACTTCGGACTCCAGACTGGACACCCGTCGCCAGGGTCGAAGCACGCAGGGGCTCCCCATGGGTGGGCCGCCTGCTCCCTGACTGGCCTGAGCCTCAGATCCAGTCTGGGACCCCTGATAGACCCCGTAGGCGCCGTACACGCTGTCCTGGTACAGCAGCGACCGCTGTCCTCCGCATTGCACGCCGCCACAGGCCAGCAGCTGGCACACTTGGCTGGGGTGAGTGCCGGGGGCCTGGCTGTGGTGCTGCAGGTCCAGGGGGCCGTGGTAGAGGGGGAGACCCGGGTAGGAGTTCAGGTAGTGGGCGTACTGTCTGCTGAGCAGGCTGGTGGCCCTCCGCACCACCCCCCGGCCTAAGCCCGAGCCGTGGCGCACCGCTTCCCCGTAGGTGGGGAGGTGGGTGGACTGGGAGTAGCGCAGCCTCTGGCCCTTGCGCCCGTTGGGCTTCCTCTGGTCCTCCCTGATGTGGAGGTAGGCCTGGTTCCTGGGGAGGCACAGGTTGTTTCGGAGATGGGCGGGGTTGTAGGGCTTGCCGGGCGTGGTCGGGGTGAGTATGCAGGGGAAGAGGTCTGGCAGGGTGGAGGGCGACTGGCTGGACAGGGACGACTGGGATTCGTCCGCCTGCCGGATCTGATCGCTGCCCCAGGTGGCTTTGAGGAAGGAGGGGCGGCGGTGCCTGCGTCTGCCCCGCAGGACCAGGTCCTCGGGGGGCCAGGAGCCGTAGTTCTCCACCCGGGGACACACGCCCTCCTCGGTGTAGATGTTGTCGACGCTCGGGGCGGAGATGTGGTTGTCCTGGAGGTGGTTGGCTTTGAGCTCGCTCAGGCAGGTGGGGCTGCGCTCGCTCTTCTCCAGGTCGCCGCCGTGCTTCCTCCGCTCGACGTCTCCGTCCTCGCACTGGAAGCTCTTGGACCTCCTTTTCCGCCGGGAGAACCCGGCCTGGACGTGCTGGCTTTGGGGCGAGGAGAGCGGGTGGGAGGCGTAGATGTCCGGCAGCTGCAGATCCGTGTAGGGGATGAACGGCGAGTGAGGGTGGGTGTCCATGTAGAGCCGCCCGGTGGTCTGGTAGTGGTGGGGGTGCTGATAAGGCAGCGGCTCCCCCACGGCCAGGTGGGGGCTGCTGAGGCTGGACACGGGCAGCGGCCGGTCGTACAGACAGGAGGTGGAGCGCGTGGGGAGGGTGTAGCGGAGCGGCGTGGGCCTGGTCAGGCTCCGCTGCTGCTTGAGGGAGGCCAGAGGCGGCGTGATGGAGCGCTGAGGCAGGGCGCAGTGGTTCTCCGTCACGTAGGCGAAGCCCCCCGGGATGGCCTCGGTGGCCACCTGCGGGATGCGGACGGGCAGGGTGCCGCCGTGGCGGCTCAGCTGCTCGATGGTCTTGGTGGCGTTGTCGAGGGAGCTCTCGACGTTGGCAGTGGACACCAAGTCTTTGGCAGTGCGCAGCATTTTCAGCATGTTGGCTTGAGCGTAATTGGAGGTCAGGTCGGGTTTGGCCAGACCGGAGGACCGCCCGGGGTCTTCCACGCCGTTGAAACAGCTGTAAATCCCCTGAAAGATGCAACACAGAACAAAAAACACCAGAGAATTGCTTAACGAGACGCCCAAAAATTCGGAAACCCACAAAAAAGGATGAAATCAGCGAATCATTTCTAATTAAATCAATATGTCGCCTCAAACGCTTTCACCTCGATTTGCCCCGGTGGTCCCGAGGGGACAATTTCACAGACTAGATATCAACCAATTCGTGCATCTTGGAGTTGTGACCCGTCTCCTCAACCATTAAAAAGCCCTTTTGGCGTTGAAATAAAAACCTGTTTTCATTATCGTGTGTGTTTTTTTTTTTATCACCCAGGCGAGTCTTAGTGACACATTCATTATGCATTCTCCCGGGACTCAAAGAGAAACAGTCTGAAAAGCTGAGAGGATTGCCCCAATAAACGCAGGCGGACCCCCCCCCCCCACCCCGCCTCGCCTAAAGTCCCCGACCGTCTCTAACTCGCACGGACAAACAAAGAGCCAAATCCCAGCGCCGCGCTCCGCTTACAGTCGGCCGGGACGTCCTGAAAGAGCCAAATTTAATTTGGTCCTTGGGGCCGCCCCGCACGGATTAATGATCAGATAGTCATTTAGCCGTTAATCTGATAAAACCCGGATCCAGGCACAATGGTATAATTACACAGCAGAGCAGGCAGGCGTCCGCAGACGCTCCCCTGGCTGGAGCCTCCACCAGCGCCGTCGCTTCAGCCTCGGTAAGACCACGATCCCAAACAACAGCCTCGACGAGCTGGGTGCTGATTCAGGCTAATTGCCAAATTAGGCAATCAAAAGCTAAACGCTGAGTAAACAGCAGAATTAGAGGCGCTTGTCTGTCTTCGTATCCCCCCCGACTTCCCCTCTTCCCTCTCATTTTTCAACGCGGTGCCATTCCAGCTCAAACTAACAGGGTCTTTCGATAATACAGTGCAATTACATGCAAATACACATCAATTTGCATCAATCCATCGTTGCGTGAGAGCCACTTGATGCACTCCAGCAAATGAAGTGGAGGCGAAGCCGACCAACCACTCACGAGTCAAAATCATCGACCAGCGAGTCGCTCAGTCTCGGAACCAGGCTGTTAGGCGGCTAATCCAATTACGGCCCACCAATCAGTCACTTAACTAAGAAATCAATGGAAAAACCAGCGCAGCGATTCCACCATCAACCCAACCGAGGGGGAATAAACAAGCCGATCCTTTAAGACCCGCCCCCGCCATGCAAAACGGGTGAGAAACCTGCATGTCTCACCCTGCTGATGGCCAGCAGGAAGTCCAGCTTGTTGGACTTGTGCAGGGAGTGTCGCAGCTTCCAGTAGAGCAGGTGCTCCCAGGCGAAGACCAGCAGGCTGAGGCCCATGGCCACCAGGAGCATGTAGAAGACGCCCGCCATGTTGTCGATGTCCAGCTTGCTGCTCATCACTTCGTTCTTCTCGTTCTGGCAGATGCCCGACAGCCAGACCGTCTCCAGGCGCTGAGTGTCTCCTGACAGGGGGACGGCGGAGAGGGACAGTGTGAGGGGACAGTCGACAGGACGGAAACAGCAGAGTTTTTCGCGCCAATAAAGTTTGATAAAGCCTACGTTTATTCCAACACAAATGAAGTTCACAAAGACTTTCAGATCTCCTGCGTTTAAAGAACAAATTATCAAAGCTCACAAACTTCATCTCGCGGAGTTTCAAAAAGAAGCTGTGAAATAAAACATTCAGGTGCGTTTCAGACGAGACATCTGGAGTCATTTCAACCTGAATCCTCCACAAAGTAAAAGATCCAACGCATAATATAGTTTTTAGAGCAGCTTAAGAGGAAAATAGTCAAGTGAAAAACGGAGATTTCTGCAGAAGGAAGCGATTTTATTCGCCGTCTTCTTTTACTCTTGATTGCGATCCGCATCAATCTGACTGTTTTCATTCTTTGGCTGTGTTAACTGCATTTCGCTCAGTTTGATAAGAACAACCTGCCCGTGCACATCCATTAGCTATCATTAGCACTTAAGCAGCTCCTGTGGGCTCGTGAACAGGTGGCCACCTCTTGAGCGGAGCGCTCCCCGGCGGCCTCCAGAGAGCACGGCCTGTTTTATCGGCCGGCTGCCGTATGTTGACCACAAAGACGCGATTCATTAAATCATCTTGGAAAGCTGCGAGCGAGCGGGAGAGTGTAAGCGTGGGGTGGTCTTAAGCTCTCAGAGGAGGGAGGATATTAACGCCGCACCGACGGGCCATCAAGGCGAGTGTGTTTGTGTGTGTTTAGGTAAGAGGGATGTGTGCGAGTGTGTCGCGGAGATAATCATATCCCTAACGCTCCCTGCTGTTGTGCAGGATATTAACTCTTCCCTGTAAGCCCCCTCCCCTGCTGATGCCGCACACGCTGAACTGGACTGACGCCAGCTGCATGGTTCACACGCGGCGCGCCTCGGAGGCCTCGCTCACCGTCTCCCAGGAACTGCAGCAGCGCCAGGTCGATGGGCCGCTTCCAGCGGGAGTCCTTCTCCAGCGCGATGCCGTAGCCCGTGGTGGCAAACACTTTGCCGCTGCCGATGGTCACCAGCTTGCAGCCCTCGTCCTTCCCGGCCATGTAGTTCAAAACGGCAGCGTCGTAGATGAAGGCGTCCAACTTTCTGCAAGCAAATGCATAAAAATATAAGTCAGAAAAGTTTTAATAGCTTTTATTTTGCTTTATTTAAGAGTTGCAAATAGTTTAAATCATTTACTTTTAACACGGGATCTACACTTGAAGTTTTGCGCCTTTTATCATAAAAAAATCATGTTTCTTGTCTTTTTTCAGTATTTGAGAAGAGCTTTCATTGGTTTGTGTTTACTACAAATCCACTCCAGCAATTTTCTCTGTTTTAAGGAACTTTTTATCACATTTACACTGAAAAAGCTTACAAATTCAAGCTTAGAGGAAACGTGACTCAGACAAACAGATATTAAGACTATAATGTGCAGAGTCACAGTGTGAAACTCATGCTGGGTTATTTGTGAGGCTTGTGCATCTGACGGCACTTTTCTCTTACAAATTAAGCTGCGCTAGACGTGACTTTGAAACTAAAAATACTCGCATCACGCTGGCCTCGTTCCTAAATAGATGTACGACACAAAGAAGCGTCAAATCTCCTCTGTATCATCCACGGCGTCTTGCGTCTTCAGTGACAGGAGCAGCGATTAAATAGAACTCCTTGTTGAATCGCGCGTGTGTGAAACTTCACCCGGTTTTGAGGCTTTCAAGCGCTTCCTCCACCCCCTTCTGGTTGTACTTCATCATGTGCGTGTGCATGTCGGGGTAGTTGCTGCGGATGTTCCTCTCCGTGCTCCCGTTTGGGACCGTCCCGAAGCGGAAAGGAGGATAATGCTCCTGTGGTTTCTGAAACTGTGGGGAGAGACGGGAGGTGGAGGGGGAGGAGGAGGAGTAGGAGGGGGGAGGGAGAGGGAGAGGGAGAGGGAGAGGATCGGAGAGATAAGGAGCGTGAGACGATAAACGGGAGAAAAGAGAAGGTTGGTGAGGAGAGGGGAGAGATTATTGAGAGATAGAAGAGGAAAGGAAAGAGACTGAAGGAAGAGGAGAGGAAAGAAGGAGGAGAGGAAAAATGTAGATAAAGTGAGGGACAGATATTCAAAATAGTAAGGTATAAAAAGCAGGATGGAAAGAGAGAGTACAGTCGGATGGAGGATGAAGAGTAAAGGGTGAAGAGTAAAGTCAAAAAGAGGCGACAGAACAAAGGAGGAAAGAAACAGAGGAAAAGCAAAAATAGATGTAGAAACGTAAAAAAAATAAGGATATGATTATGAGCAAAGAGGAAGGTGAGAGGAGGACAGCAAGGAGCCAAGGAAAGAAAAGGATACAGAAATAAGAAAAGAGGAGAGAAAGAAGTGAGTGGGCAGTAAACGAGAGAAGAAAGCCAAGGAATGTGTAAGAACGAGTCAAAGGAAGGAGCAACTTCTCAGTTAAACGAAATCCATTTCACGGCCTTTCGATTGTTTTTCTCCACCCTGAACTGATTCAATCAGTGGCTAAACTTGATGTTGTACCAAAGGCCCCGAGGCCACTCGCTCGCCTGGAACTGACCACAGCTAATATCAGTCAACACGCATCTGTTCAATCCACGCCCGATCGAAGTTCACATTTCAGGGGGTGACGCGGAGCGCCGCGGCAACGCGTCCGTTAGACCTCAATTAGACTGTAAACAGAAAAGGTCCATTCGTCTTGGCTGCGGCGTTGACCTTTACAGCCCGGCGCAAATGAATGGGCCAATCAAAGGAGTGAGCGTGTGAGTGGGCGTGTGCGTTGGTGCGATCGCTCTTCAGCTGCGGTAAGTTCAGAGAAGCTAAAATGCTTTAATCAGCTGCTTGAAGAAAAGCCGACGTCACCGACCGAATGTTGGGTGAAATAAAGCAGGAGATCCAGTTTAACTCAAAGTAGAAAGAGTGTACAAGTCAATAAATAACAATTTATCATCTAAAACATCTGTGAAAAGGTCAACGAGTGAAGTCAGAGCAAGAGAAACTTGGTGGTCTGATCCCAAGCAAATGGGAAGATTTCACTCTGAACCCAACTGACACTGGTTTGAACGTTTCCCCAAAAGTCAGAACTGTAAAATCTCATAAAAATAAATGAAACTCCACACGAGGTGTCAAGCTGCGCTCAGTTTGGTTCTTCCCGGTTTGACTGGCTCGCTTGTATTTTGATTCGGGGCTCCGTTTGTCCTGAGGACGATTCAGATCAGACGGTCGGACTATTTTCATGTTTTTTCACGGATGGTCGCACTTTTTGGGTCTACAAAAAAAACAGGAGATGCCTGCAAGGCTCAAGTGGCTTTTTTCCCCACGTTGTTGCTTCAACAAGGTACCAAATCTGAGAGAAAAATAGAAACAAGTTTGATCTTTTTTACCGGTAAAAAGATAATATTAGATCACCATCGCCTGGAAGAGAAACCTGAGACGTAAACATCGGCAGCTCGTTCAACCCAAACCCGACTAATCCTTCGTCGTGTGGGATTTCAGACTTAAAGGGCAGCTGATGCTTTTGTTGCTAATTTATATCGCGCGTTCATGAAACCATAGATCACTGAGGTGGCGCCGCCGATCCCTGCCTGGGAGTTGTTTTCGCCGTGTGTGACGAATGAAATGCTTTCTTGCAAAGCTCCTCTGAGGCCTCGTTTCCAGGTTGCGCCTGCGTGTGTGTGTGTGTCTCCGTGTAAACACACACACACACATTTAAGTGGTAAGGAAAGTGCGTGGGTGTTGTTTTCCTCGGTGGCTCCACTGCATTTTTTCCCCTCCCCGATCGTTTGACACTTTGTGATCTTGTTTTAACGGTGTGACGGAGAGACGGCGGGGGGGGCGGGGGGGTATTGATGGACGGAGCAAGAACAGTGACAGGACAAGTTGAGAGTCAGACACCAGCGGTATTGACAGACGGCAGTAATTGATTGGACATTCATGCCACTGGGCTCCCCGCTGATAGGGAAAGGACAGAGACGCTGGCCGCCAAAGCCTTTTACTTGACTTCATCTTTCGCCGTCTTTTGTTTTTCTTCCATTCACGCCTTATTAGTCGATGCGGAGGGACGGACCGAGACCGGCTTCAAACGCAGAGACGCGGCTCCGCTCCGTATCTCACGGCTGCATGAAAAACACCGGCGCTCGATAAGCGACCCAGGGTCCGCGTGCCCCCCCACCACCTCCTTACCTTCTTGTCGGAGAGGCCAGACACGGTGTCGATGTACTGCTCCTGGATCATGAAGGCGGCCAGGTTGGCAGTGTAGGAGGCCAAGAAGATGACGGCGAAGAAGGCCCAGACCAGGACCATGATCTTACTCGTGGTCCCTTTGGGGTTTTCGATGGGGACCGAGTTGTTGAAGACGATGCCCCACAGCAGCCACACCGACTTGCCGATCGTGAACGTCGGACCACCGGGAGCTAAGGAAAAACGGTGGAGAGTGAGCGAGAGAGAGAGAGAGAGAGAGAGAGAGAGTTTCATTGCCCCCGTTTCTGCTGTGTGATATCCCGAGGCCAGAATAAGAAAAGAAGGGGACTGTGTTAAGCAATTTCCTCAAAGGACTGGTCAAAAAAAAACACAACGTCCAAAAAGAAACCGACCGCCTGAAGCAAAGAAGGAAACAGCGCCAAGAAATGCATCACAACTCTGTAAGACAAGACCTGAGGTCTGTAAAAATACCAATACCTCCAATTTCACTACGTTAGGTGACTGTTAGAGACAAAACAAGCAAATTAAGATAAAATAATACCTGAAAACGTGATAAATTCTCCTATTTTCTCAGGTAAACTTTGTAACGCGAAGCTTTTCCGCTGAAACGAATTCTGTCTGTTGTCGGCGGCTCACAAACAATCCGACGCCTTCCTGCAAACTCCCGACCCGCCATAGCCACCGCTGCCATCGCTCTCTGCCACCGTGGCTCGCGTGCCGCCACGGAGGGTGCCGCCGCCATCAATCACGCTTCGATTAGCGTGGCGACGACCGCTAATTAAAACGGGAAAATGACCTTTCGGACCCGGAGACGAGGCACGCGCTGTCGGCGCTGCATTCTGGGATTGATTAGCCCGCTCCTCAAAATCCTGCTGAGGAACTGTAACGTTGGCAGGCGGAGGGTGGACTTAGCAACATTTGGAGGCAAGCTTAATGGGAAAACGCTCGGTTGAGACGGAGAGTAAACGGCTTTGGGACATTTTGTTGACATTTCTTAGAGAACACAAATACTCTATTTCAACCTAGCGGTTCATGTTAGTCTCTGAAAACAGCCAACTCTTCAAAAATGGAGGTTGAATTCCATTTCGATGCTTCTTTACTTCCTTTTAAGAGTTCTGGAGAATAAGCTGCTCCCGCAAACGGGGAAGTCCAACTCACCTTTGGCGCTCACCAGGCTGCGGTTGTATCCGACGGGGCTGAAGTACTCAAAGACGAACACGGTGATGGCCACCACGGTCAGGCACATCACAAACATCATGACCCACACAGCTGGACTGTAGGGCTCTGCGGCGGGAAAGAGAACACCAAGCAACAAACACGCATTGAAGTGAGTCTCCTTTGTGGCGGCTGCCTCTAAACCTCAGTGCCGTGATGGAGGTCACCATGTGCGGTGGGGGGATAGCGGAAGAGAGAGAGAGAGAGAGAGAGAGAGAGAATGAAGGAGTGACTGATGTGAAAATGAAAGGAAGGGAAATACACTGTTTAGGATTTTGTGCTGAATTTTGTTGTTTGGGTTTGGAAAAGGGGATTTAGGTGTGTGTGTGCGTGGTGCGTAAGGGGATTTAGTTGTAGGCTACAGTTATTGGCGGGATAAAAGCTTAATGGGAAGTTTCCTGAAGCGTCTGCAGAGACAGAACTCGTTTAAGTAGGCCATCCTAGAAGAAAGTGGTGGAGGAGGAGGTGGGGAGGGTGGGGGAAAAAAAGTGGCGGCGTTGCAGCAAACATGTACGACACACCGCAGGATAACAGATGCTATTACCAGTAGAGTCAAATCAAAATGGATGCGGGAGGCGGTTTCTCACCGAGGAAGGCGGACGGGGAGACCGTCCCGTTGCTGCGCGCCACCATCACGCTGATGCCCGTCTCCACGAACGGCACGGAGAAGTCGATGATCTCTGAGCGCTCCTCGTTGATGGTGAGCGAGCCGATCGCCATGTCGGCCCGCTTGTACACGACCTGAGAGAGGAAGAAGACGCGGGTTCAGGCATCGAGAGGTCGAGAATGAAACGAGGGTTCAGATCGGACTGCTTGTTGAACATGAGGAGCTTCTTCAGCTCAAACGTGAATCATACGAGCAGCTTCACTGGACAAAACCCTCATTGATTTAGGAAAACAATGTCACGTACAATCTTTTCCGAACAAATACAAGCGGGAAACAAATTGAGTGAATGTGCAAAACAGTCTCTTTCATAATTTCTGTCTGCAGAAGTAAACCAAAAGTAGCGGCGCATCATTTGGGAGTCGATAAGGCTGCATCTCAGGAGGACCTGAATCTGAGGTAACTTTTCTCAAAAGCGGAATTATTTTTATATATCTTTTTTTGTCCTCCAGAGTTCTTCTTTGAGCATAAATGTCGTCCACTGACACACATACACGCACACAATTATACAGCCACAGATGCAAAGTGAAAGTGCCTTCAGGCACAGAAACACAAGTGAGCAGGCTCTCCTGAGGAACACCTGTTCGGGGTGTTTCGCTCTCAGATGCAGCTGTGTTTGAAGTGGCTTGGACCGAGGAAAGAGTGTGTGTACGTGTTTGTGTGTGTGCGCGCTTCATGTGTATATGCATGACCTCACACCACTGGCCTACATAACAACCCTTCAAAGAAACTCCTCTGGCCACGCAGCTCTGGTGTCTCATCTCGCATTGGGCATCATTAGGACGAACCTGGTCGATGCACAAAAAGGTTCGACTGGCTCAAAAAAGAGCGTTGAGAGACTTTTTTGCCAAATCTTCAATGGCAGATACCTGAAAATTCACAGTTTAACGACGCTTGCTGCAAATAAAGGAACTTTCAAAGGAAGAAAGTTCACTTTTCTGGCCTTTTATAGTTGTCCAGCTCCCTTATGAATATTTCCTTTATAAATGCAGTATTGTTGTGTTTTTTGTCACAATAAAATCCTTTATAAAGGGGAACTTTAAACAGTAGGATCTGCTGCGTCACCTGTATTTCTTCTGTAACGTCTCTTAGCACTGACGGACAACTTTCTGAGTTTCTAATCGCACTCATAAATTGCACAGTTGATGTTGGGACACGGCGCAGCCCCGGGAAATTTGCATTGCAGTTAGAGGAGCGTTTTGAACCACGCTGTTCTGATAATGGTCCATACAACAGTTGGTAAATCAGCGCAGCTCCACAGGCGGCTGCGTTTGGGGATTTGTTGCTCTTTAAATAACTCCGACTCAAGTCTCACCTCCCCGATCATGCCGTTCCAAATCCCGCGGACCAGCTTGCCGTGCTTCCCGTTGGTGACCAGGTAAAGGTCGTAGGAGAACTTGATGGTTTTCGAGAGCTTCTTGAGGATGTCGATGCAGAAGCCCTTGCAGCAGAGTTTGGTGTAGGACTCGGTGTGGCCGATGATGCTGCCGGAGGAAGAAAAAAAAAGCAGAGTCACGGTAAACGCGGTTGGACACCACGTGGTGGAAAAGTTTCCCCCGGTGGCGGGCGGCGCTGCTATGTTTAGACGGCAGAGCTGTTGTTTCACTTTGTTTCAGACAGCGAGCGCTAAACAGTCACAAGGCTCTCGCGCTGACAGTGACCGCCGCCGAGTGAAGGGCAGGCGATGGCTGGTTCATTAGCTAAAATCAATGTCAGTTAACAAGGTGTCTTTCAGGGAGACAGAAGAGACGGCTAAAAAAAAAAAGAAAAAAAGAGGCAAAGTACACTTTCGCACGGTGTGACAGAGCCCACAGTGAATGGCTGAGTGACTGTGATGGCCTCTAATCAAAGCCCATTAAGGTGTGCAGCGTTTCTCGGGACACGCTCACTTCCTGTCTGTGGCCTCGCTGCTTAATGGGGTGTAGAAGAAGAGAACAGAAAACATAATGGGATGAAAAAAAAATAATGGAGAACCTTGAGAAGTGACAGCAAACAGTTGGGAGTAAAAGATGTCGCTGAAATTTACCCGAGCTGAGTCACGCCGCTGCCAAACCCTCTTTTGTTGCCTCCGAGAAGGACTACAGAGCCCCCGTTTAACTTCTTAAACAGTGAAGTCAAATAGTTTTGGAACACCCACTTTCAGCAATATGCAAAAGCCTTCAAAATAAAAGCACTGGCAAGAGGTAAGTGTCTCCTGTTCTTTTCTTGACAACCCTGCAGCAGACGAGGCCTCGAGCCTTCCTTGTAATCTGCGGTGCTCCGCAAAGAGGGTCCAGGACCCCGGATTTGGCGGCTTTAACCGATCGATAACCTCAGTGACTCAGCATGAGCGCTGAAGATTGAAAACGAAGCGAATAAATGAGGAAGAGATTGAATGAGGGGAAGAAAAAAAAAGATTCGAGCAATTAACTTTCAAGCTGATTATTTCCCGGACTGTAAAACATCATTTCGGAAATGTTTTCAGTGCATTCGGAGGGCTCGCCTCTTTCACGGGGAGTCTACCTCTGATAAACTCCATGTTAATTAACTGCTGCAGGAGCCGGCCACCTGTCGTCATTACGCACCAATTCCACCAACAATTCATTAACGCACGCGAAAACACGCTTAAACTGGGCCATCTCTGGCGGCCTCACACTCAAACACATGTACACGTACAGTACGGGGTCCTCTGAGGATTGGCAGCAGTTGTGTTGCGCCGTGTGGTCGCCGCTAAATGCCCAGAAAACTGGTGCAGCACGGGGGGAGGATGAGGCAGATAGACGAGAGAGAGAGAGAGATAGAGAGAGAGGAAGAGAGAGAGAG
The DNA here is from genome assembly GCA_032164315.1 of Malacoctenus gilli. Classification (NCBI taxonomy): domain Eukaryota; kingdom Metazoa; phylum Chordata; class Actinopteri; order Blenniiformes; family Labrisomidae; genus Malacoctenus; species Malacoctenus gilli. The sequence goes on along the minus strand of JASSRZ010000086.1, from coordinate 550,294 downwards.
AGAGAGAGAGAGAGAGAGAGAGAGAGAGTCTAAGCTGCACGGCAGACAGAAAAACACGTGGAGATGAAGGAGATGTCGGGACAGCAACTTCAGTTTGGAGGGAAAGGAGGACGAGAGCAAAAGAGGACAGATGGAGGAGGAGCCAGATGAAGAGGAGGAGGAGGGCAAAATGTGAATTTACCCCCATTAGGACATTATGATGAGCAGACTCGCAGTGATACATTCACCGTCAATGACTGAGAACCATAAAAACAAGATCAATTTGACCATTTTGGTGTATCGATGCTTCCTGTGCTACCACGTATGCGAGGAACGTGCATTTGTGGGATGAGCAGCAGACTCGAGCAGCAGAGGTTTGACTGATAAACAGGTTGCCAAATATTCCCTTTCAAACGCTTTAATGTGCAGTTGCGATTGACTTGTTTTGAGCTCCCTGCTGACAATCAGGTAGCTGACTGATGAAGCCTGTCATCACCGGAGGCAATCTTAATGCAGACGGATAAATTCATGAGGATGAAAACACAACAAGCACTCGTCCCTCCGCCAGTGAATGCAGATTATGTTGTAGCAAAAGCCGCAATCGTGAGCCTTGTTTTTCTTGCCGTCTGACTGTTTGACTCCTCAATTCGTCCGTCCAAGAGTCTTTTCTGTCTTAGCCGGCTCTCGTCTGGCTTTTTGTCCTCGCTGACCCTGGATTTGATTCACTTATTCCAATGCACGTTATTATCTCGGCGACACTGACTCGGTGCCCCTTCGCAGCCTCCTCATTTGCTCAAAATTTCTGGTAATTCCTAAATGTGACGATTATCATGTGTCCCTCCTCGGTGGGCCGCGGCCTTCGAGCTTAATCGTGTCACAGTTTTCACCATGATTAGTAACAATTATTCAGTCAAAACGCTTATGTAATTAGACCCTGATCTATGTGACACGGGCAGCTGGACGGCCCGGCGTCATGCCGGACCACAACGCCAAGCTGGATTTCAGCGCGGGACTCCGGCGCTTAATCAAGGCGAGGTAGGGCAGGCTCAGCCTCCTGGCGAAAGAAGCCCTCATCTGTCCAAAGAAAAGTGGGTTTTTAATGAGCGAGACACAAAAAAAGTTTTAATCACGCTAAACATCTGCTCCACGGGGGGGGTGGGAGGGTGGGGGGGGGGGCTGCTCAGACCACACAGCGAGATTAACTGCTTCATATAGCAGCCGTCCTCACTCCTGCTCCTGCTCCCCCATTTGTTGGTCACCTTCCAAATGGGACATGCCAGCCGAGGAGAAATAGTGAGCAAGAACCAGGAAGGCAGGGGGGGGTGGGGGTGTAGGGGAGGGGGGGGGGGGTAACATTGTCCCATGCTATGACAGATGTCTCCGTGTTGGACAGATAAATCTTCTTTACTGGCAATCAATGTGCCATCGCACCCAACAACAGCCGCTACATATCTCTTTCTATAATTAATGTGCCAGCTCTGGTCAGCTCACCAATCTGCATAATCGAAACATACCCGCAGACACACGTGCGACACACACGCAGCCACACCAGTGCACACAAGCGCAACACACACACACACAGGCTAAATTGTCTGGTTCCTATTGTACAGGTGACTCAAAGCTTGCTTGATTTTATGGCTGCAGAATTGTAAAATGTAAAAAAATCACATGTAAATCAGACTGTAACAAATCTTATTACTGTCTCCCATAATTGAGCCTCTTGCAGTTATTGTCGTATTGTGGTCCAGTCTCTCGCCTCACAGCACGAAGGTCCCGGGTTCGAACCCAGTGAGAACCTGTCTGTGCTGGGTTTCTTCCAAAAAACGCATTTGCTCAATGAGGGACCGGCGACCTTCCCGGGGGTCCGCCCCGGCCTTAAATGTCCGACGGGATGGGCTCCAAGACCCCAATGACCCGAACTTGAAGAAGCAGCAAGGAAGATGGATGGATGGACTGTGGGGTTGTCAGAGAACGTGCAGTGAGGACGTCGACTGTCAGTATCTGACAGATATTCAATATTACTGCATGTTTTGGAACGAAATACGAGATGAGATGGTCATTTTTGTCCATGATTAGTGGTGTTGCGAATGTCCTGTAAGTCTGAGTAGTCTGAGAACGTTGTTTTTCGACCTTCTGGTAGAATTTGAATCCTTTAGAGATCATAACAGGTTTACACACATTTATCGTGACTCGAGCAAGAGAGACGGTGATCGTTTGATGAGAGACTCCGGATTGAATAAAGCTATTAAGATGAATCAATGAATTGGAGTTTATTTGCAAACATGCCAGTGAACTGTAAACAAACTGCATAACATAAACACATTCAGCTTTTTGTAAATTATCAGTGAGGATATAAAGGAGCTTTGACATAACCTGCAGCTTCTCTCCTTCAGTTTTAAATGTCACTGCCTGGAATCGTTGGATTTCCTGCGGTGCGCCGAGGAGCCACGGGAGCCTGATTGCTCCGTGTTTTACTCATATTTTGAGCTCACATTTTTCAAATCAAAGCGCATGCATTATTGATCTCTGGGAGGATATCATAACGACTCTCGCTAATAGTCAGGAAAACGACCGAATATCAGCTGACATGCAAATGATACGATGATTTATCCATGAGGATCTGATTTCAGGCCAGTCGGGGAGATTTAAGGTGGAGAGTCGTGTCGTTTTGAACACTTTTCCCCAGAAAAAGAATCTCGGTTGACGTTTCACGTTCTTGCTCAAAAGGATTCCTCGAGTGAACTGGTTTCTTCCAATAGTCTGCAAGTCAAGTAGTGCCAGTGGTTGACTCTCATGTCCTTCGTCCACCGTCAGCTGGGATCAGTTCCAGCGACCCTTTAAGGGATGAAACTGGATGGATGGATGAATAATGTTTCCAATAAGTGGTTGTTGATATTAGATGCATTTGTCAGAGTGCCTCAAACCACCTGGAAACCCAACTGATGAAGCAGCGAGCACCGTTTTTAAACAGATCTGCAATTAGATTCATGTCTGACTTGGATTGTTTGTGGGTGCTCGAACTTAATGAAGACATTGTGTATATTTGATGAGCGCCGGTCGTAGGTACTCGGAGGTAATAGCTGTTTAATGGCTGTTTTCTGCCATGCTGCGATCTGTGTTTGACACCGGAGGTGTGTTTTTAAAGTGCTTAGACACTCAGCACACACAATTACTCTGTGTTTAATGAAGTGTGGAGGTTTGCAGCGTCGACTCAGAGCTAAACTAGGGCAGACGAACGGGGAGGGAGGGTGCAGATGTCGATGTGTGGGGCTGGATTTTAGTGGGAAAGTTTTGACACGACTTCCAGACCAATCATTGCGTTTTCGGTAAACAGCAGCACCACGTTTTCTTTTTTTTAACTTTTGAAAGCTTTCTATTTTTCAAATAAAACACCAAATATCTTAAAGGTTTTGACCCTAAATCTGAAACTGTCAAGCCAAATCGTAAACTGTTTCCAGATAGGTGGCTTTGAGTTGGGCTCATTTTTCGAGGCTGAAACGTAACTTATGAACAAAAAAACACTGAGAGGAAGTTATGTTGAGTCTGAGCACAAAACTACAGTTCAAAGGAAACTTGGCCAACAAAATATGCTGATGAGGACAATGGGAAGTAGTTTAAAGCTTCGGGACATGTGAGTAAAAAGTCGCTGGGCTCTCAGAAGTGAAAAAAACGGACCTTGTTTGACTTTTTTGACTGATCACAGATCACGTTGGATCGAGACTTTCATCAACGAATCTGCTGCAGCACAACAATCGCTCCTCATTTCACTTTGTTAATTCATGTTGTTACTGTTGTTGGTCTTTAAATGCATCCAAGTGCCAGCAGCGAAACTCAGCCTTGTTTAGAGTTTTGCAAAATTTGCAAAACAAGAGAGTAAATTTTCATCTTGCATCCACGGCACACACTAATGGGGCTCAAATATTTGGCGTGCGCGTGTTTGCTCGTGTGGAGGACACACGCAGGCTTACACAAACATACTTGTGTCCACACGGGAAGCGCCACGTGTGTTTGCTCGCTGCGTGCACGCACCTCTCCGTGTAATTGGACTGGCGCCGGCAGGGCACCGTGTTGCGCACGCACGTCCCCGTTCCCGGGTCCACGTTCTCCACCATGACGAAGGGATGCTCCTCCAGGGTGGCGACGGTCAGGTGACGGTCATCCGACACTTGCTCCAGGAAGCTGCCGTATCGGGGCCATATGGGGTAGCGGACTTGGAGGATGCCCCGAGCGTACGTGCCCACCTGCACGGGTGAGAGTCGCAGGCGTGAGGCGTCAACGTGTACAAGCCGGTTGGAGTCCGAGCCACGACCTTCACGTCCGCTCCGCTGACCCGCCCTGTCATCGGCTGCTTCACGGCAACATTTATTTTTTTAATTTAGTTTGCAAGAATTAGCATTTGCTGACCCGGAGAAAGGCGGCGAGAAGATAAAAGGAGAGTAGAGTTCGTTAAGGAGGAGAAATCTCGACGCAAGACATTTTTTTTCCGGTTAAAAAAATCCTCCAGAAACTAAAACAAAGACCAAAGTGACTGCATCACATTAATAATGTATTGCAGCATGTGTTCCCTTCACATCGTGTTCATTTTGCTGACTGATTATTCAATTATTAATTAACTTTCTTCAGCTAATAAACAAATCCAAATGATTTACAGATTAAAACTCTAGAAGTGATCACAAACAGTTATCAGGTGTTTTTCTTTGTTTGCTGCGTTCCAGCTATCTCTCGCAAATTGTAAAGTTGACCGAATTCAAGTCAGCCAACAGTCGATGCTTCTAAATGCTGCTACAGGAGAAACAGTAGATGTGGGTTTCTGATGCCAGAGGAGCCGCTTTGGGTCAGAATTACAGCACGATGTCGCCTCACACACTGAATTTATCTGAAGACGCAGGCAGTTCGCCGGAGGAAGGCCTCTGCATGCAAACCAGGACTGTTTGTCACATCACTCGACCTAATGAGCCGTGCAGCATCCGACCAGTGCCAACTCGCCGCATGTGAAACGCGCTCCGTCACAGATTTAATGAGAGCTCTTCTTCAAACCAGCTCTTGCCTCGGTGCGCGGCTCGCACACGTCGATGGGATTTTTTTCCTCGCTTTCGTCATGCAAGGATGACTTCCAGTGTCATGCGTAACGCAGTGACACCGATCAATTCAGACGATCGCTTTCCTGTTCCTCTTTTTAGACGGTAAAAATCAGGACATAGCTTCGACAAGTGTCTTTAACTCAAGGTCTGCCTTGTACGTGTTCTCGAATACACAGAAAATTAACATTTAGCCTGAAAACTCTTTGAGATGAACAAATCAAGCTCGCCAACCAGTGATCAGATTTGATGTATTTAGAAAAATGTCTGCAATACAATAATTTTAGAGAGGATTGACAGGTTTTACTTCAATATCAAAGGGATTTTTTGATATTCATTCATAGAGCTCATCTGAAAATGTTCGCATGATGACTCAATAAACCTGCCAGGAATGTAATACATTACAATTACATTTATTCAGCAAGGCCAGTAGCCTCAGTCTGCTGTTTGGTAACACAGAAGCAGCTCAGGACTGGTTGAGTGAATGTGAGTTAGAGGTTACTTCTTCTTCAGCTCGTGTTGAACGGCTGACGCTGTTCCACATGCGCGCGACATGTCGCATCAATTGTTCATGTAAAAATATTCATTATTTCAGCTCTTGACTTAATGCAAAGACAAGTGTCAGAGGATCATGGCAACGAACAAGAACTCAGCAGCAGCAGCAGCAGCAGCAGCGGCGGCTCCTCTTCACATCATGATAAGGAGCAGCATCATGTTAAACTGGCAGGCTGCCACCGCATAGGAGAGAAGCTTGAAAAGAGCGAGAGCGCCATGACGCGTTTCTATGGCGGATGAAGTACAAAGAGGGGAGGAAGACCCAGCAGTGAGAGATCAGGCCGTCACGAGACGGGACAGAGGAGGAGATCGAGTGCTTGTCGCGCGTCTCGTTTTAATACGTCGCGTTATCGAAACAACGAGAAACACGACCGGCTGTTGCACCAGATTTTGGGCCTGACGCGAAAAGCAAACTCCACTTTAGCACAATTACATGTCCGAGTTCATACTCACACGCATACATACACAGCAGCCCCGAGGTGACATTGATAAAGTAGGTTGGTCTTTCCAGGGCAGAAATAAATGAGTTCAACTGTAGCTGTGAGATTACGTTCAGGTCTCTCTGTTTAGTCGCACTTTTTCAACACACCCTCGGGCTTTCAACGCACGTGCGCGTTTGTGTGTGTTTTTGTGTGTGTGTGTGCTTGTGGGTGAAAATACTTGAGATTGCAAGGCATACGATGAAACCAAAGGAAGAGAAGGATAAGAGTTCACCAAGAAACTGCAGTAATGGCCCAACTTTTCAACGTCACCGACTACACAGTGGCAATCCTTGTTCTCTGAGTTATTTCTAGGAGTGATTTGTGTGCATATTCGCTCAGATTCTTGGTTTTCATCAGAGGTTTTCACCCAAAGAGGTACTGACAGAGAATTTGTACATAAAACTCAGACGTAATTTAGATTCATCTTGACGTATTCCCTCAAGATGATGTTGTAACTGAAGTTTAAAGTGGAACATTTCATTAGGGATTGTCGAAAGGTACTAATATAAGGACCTGATATCCAATAATAATGGCAAACACTGATTATCTGTTCGTAAACTGGACCACCTGAGTTCCCTCCCCCTCACTCCTACCTTGTCCCAGAGTCTCTCACGGTCCAAGGCGATGATGACCATGGAGGGGTTGGAGAGGAAGCCCTGGTTGTTGAAGGACAGATCCCTCCTCTCCCACGTCACGTTCAGCATGTTCCTGCAGCAGAAGTGAACTCGTCAGCGAACGTAAAGGAGCAAAAGCACGCAATCAAGAAACGACATGTATTTTGCATAATCATTTACACAGATACGCGACTGCACGATGATCACCCCTCCTAATTAAACGTAAAGCTCCCCCAGGAAGGTTTAATCTAATGTGGGGGACTGGAAGTAGCTCATTAGGCGACGTTAGCGGCCGGTGATTGGCTGGACGGCGTTCAGTTCCTACACAGTGATTTTGCTGTCTCTTAAACCTGTGATAGACTCGCCGATGAATAATAAATCCGGACGCATTTGCATACCAGACCACAACACTTTCAATTCATGTCCTGAGCCGGTGAGCTCAGATTAAAAGATAAAGTTGTTCTTGCTTCGGTAACGATCAGTGTCGGTGTCATGGGCGACGAGTGGAAGAGCGCTTTCTGTTCGCTTTCAGTGAACAAAATATCAATTATTTCCTCTGACACTTTGCGAAGTCACAGGCGAGGAGTGCTTCAAAGCTTCTGAGAAAAAACATGTTTCCTAAAATACCACAAATAAATAATGACATGAGGCACTAATCCCTGGAAAAAGAGTGGGTTTTTTTAAGGTTATTATGAGCACCGCGCGCGGACCGAAAAGCTGGATCAACATTATCATCAAATCAGGAACTCGCATTGTTTCACATTGTAAGTCATTCTTGTCGTCTTCAAAGGTTATTAGCTGGTTAAACTAACTGTCTGTCTGTCTGTCTGCCTGTCTGTCTGTCTGTCTGTCTGTCTGTTTACAGCATTAATCTAAAAGTTCTTGTCAGACCCAGATGAAATCCGTCAGATGGGCAGAACAAGTAAATAGTGATTAAATTCGGGTGGGGATCCGGTGACCCGGTGATCCAGCGTGGCCATTTAAGGGAGTGGTTGCTGATGATAAAGGCCGACCGACACAAAACAAAGCCGAAACGCTGCATTGGAATATTGTGAGAGGCATGAAGTTCGAGCTGCAGTACCTGAATAAAGTGTTGTTATCTGAGTGTTTAGCAGCTTTGTTGCAGTCTCCGTATCCCTCGGGGATAAAACCGTGCTGTTTCTTGAAACTCTCCGCCCCTTTGGCTACGATGGCGACACCCTCCCTCACCCTCTGCCGCAAGCTTTTCCTCCACTGGTCTGTAATCACACCGATCACACCAATGGGGAAGCTGTCAGGTGGCGGGCTGTCGGGGTTGCCCACGGCCAGACTGGGGAGGATCCAGATGTAGCCCGGCCCCAGCAGACCCACCTCAGCCGCCTGCCGGAACAGGTACTGCGCCTCCTCGTGGGAGCAGTACGCCAGCAGGACCTGAGAGTCCACCTGAAGACGGAGAGGAAAGCTGGTGACGATGAATCACGCGAGAGCGCTGGGGTGGGGGCGCAGCTTGGACACCATGCACCCGCCCATCGCACCTGCTGCAGCATGCGCTTGGTCTTGGCGTCGCTGGCCCCAACAGACATTTCCAGAGACAGGATATCCTGCAGGTTCCACAGGAAGTAGGAAGTGTCCGTGTAGGTCTCTATAATATCCACAAAGGTGTCGTAGCCTGGCAGCAAGCTGGTGATGACCGCAAACTCGCCCCAGTCGTACTCCTCCATGAGCTGAAACAGAATTCAAGAAGTTACCCTTCCGCACTTTGACGAAAGTATTTGGCTGCATGAAAATAAACAACTTCAGAGTTCAAATAAAGTTTGGGTGTCGGTGAACAAAATTCACTTCTCAACCTTAAACATGCCGAGGACCTGCTGCTCCAAGGAGGCTCCCATCTGCAAGAAGGACGACCCCTCCGCCTGTGAATCAAACCAGAGACCCGCTTCAAGAACGAGGTTGTGACGGGCGGAGACGTGAGTGATGCAACCGCAGCCCTCGTTTTTTTCAGCAGGATAGATCTGCGCTGTCAGACGAGGTTTTTATAAATACTGTTAAGCGTGCACCTCTGAAGATGAATCAAAAGTTGCGCACAAGTTTTCTGAGCACTCGGGTCATGAACTACTCGTCACCTGTGGAGCTCCAAATGTTGAGCAAACCTGCGAGGGGAACGCGGCGGTACGGCGACGGGCCTGTCACAACAGAGGCAGATTAGCTCGTCTGCGTCTCCTCACTTTCCGCGCCACCTTTTAACACCGTTACTCCTGCGGAACATTTAAATTTGGACGAACCCTCGAGGACGGCGCCTTTGAATAATTTGTCGCCTTTCTCAGTGAGCATATCATCCGTTGTAAAACCATCTGTGTTAAAAGTCACCAATCCAGCGCAGTGGAACGGACTTACAAAACCAATTAAATTAATGTGACAAATGGGGATGCAGTCAGGGCTCAATGGCACTTGAGTTCGCAAAATAAAGTTTGGGTTTTTTTCTCTTTTTAAACGTTAAGAAACGTCCAAGCTGTCCTTAAAAGATTCCCTGGAAAGTTTATCGAGTGGAAAACTCTAACTTTTAATAAGATCATTCCCGTTTGTGATTTGTCCATCTGAATTTCACTGAACAGTAATTAGAGTGAAGACAAACGAGGCAGACACAGTATCGCTCACTCGCATACTGAAGGAGCCTTCAAAATAAAAGCAATTCCTGGGAACAAACGAGGCCTCAGACCCTCCTCCTGTAATCTGATGACCCATGAACAAGGTCCCAGTCCCCAGGTTGGAAAACGCCGGCTCATGCAGAAAATGTAACAAATATTAAAGACAAACGAAAGACTTTTTAGCGCTTTTAGAAATTGTCTGCCGTCCTTTTTTTGATCCTCCATATTTCCGCTAAATCTGGTGACTGGAAACAGTCCTGCTGCTCTCTTTCTGTCAGAGAAGGGTGGTCCAATGCTGTACGTGTCTGAGCGCGTTAGCAGCCATTTGCATACCCGCTGACTACATGATGACAGGAAAGAGGTTCCCAAAGTCAACTGCATCAAATCGCGTGCAGCCGAGGAAGCCTTTGAGGAGGAGAAGCGTCTGAGTGTAACACTGACTCAGTTACAGAGTTAAAATCCAACAGCAGGAGACAACAGACGCACTTTCGTAGGTAACCAAGAACATTTTACCCAAGTCGGCTCAGCCATTATGTTGTTATGTTCATCTTTCTCGGTTTCATCCCACAGCAGTTGTCCCGCATACATTACTTATGAAATCAAAGCAGGAAACCTTTGAGTCGCTTCGTCTCGTTCAAGATTAATGAAAAAAACCACAACACAAAACAACAAAGCAAATTTGCACCAGAAGAAACAGATGCATATCCAGCAATCATATATTGATTTGTAGATCAAATGATGTCGACGCATCCATCACAGAACTGGGTCACGTTCGGTTGGGAGCGAATCGCGTCTGTAGACATTCGGGTTATTTGTCACTGTTGTCTCAGCAGCAGGTTTTTAATCCGTTCTGCAGGTTTGAATTCTTTCTACCTGAAGCCTGATTGATGGACGTGAACGCAACATTTGCTGTGTTTGTATGTCAGCTGCTAATCATCGATTATACTGATCCAGTTCCAACTTGTCCTCTTACCAACAATGGGATATTAATTGGTTTTCGAGCCCAATGAAGATAAAAAAACAGGTATTTTTCTGTGAAGTGAAACAACAACACAGTGTTTCTTATTCATGTTATTCCACATTTTTCACACTTTGCAGTGTTTCTGTTTTGAACCTGGAAATCTAGCAAAGCCTGTTTGCCTTTTTCTATCAATAAAAAAGACCTGTGCATATTTTTTTGGGTTAGCCCTGAAAAACATCGTATCCGTGTGGCCAAAGGATCCGATATAAGTCAACCTGGTACGTACGCAGGTGCAAGAGCACACGAGCGCCGACACAAGTGGCGATATTTTGAATTCGATTTTGATAACAACCTGACAGCTGGTGCAAGGCGGCATCGCTGTGGGTAACACGGCTGCGCAGTGCACTAACTGGAAACAGAAATACGAGTGTGGCACATCTTAGGATATAATGGCTCGCAAGTATGAGAAGTCATGCATGAGAGAGGGAGGCAAGAAGAGGGAGAGAGAGGGGGAAGCGATAGTGTTAAACTGTCAAAGTGCCATTTGGGAACAGGTCTCAGATCTTCTTAGTCTGTTCTCGTCTCAGAGGTGACTAACTGTCATCTCTCCTTCCTGTTGCTCTCCTCTCTCCCACAGCTCAGAGCCTCCCGCAATGCCCCAGAGAGCGCCGCCGCCCGAGGAATACCACAGGAATATCACAGCGAGCCTCGCCTTCACTCAATTTTACCTAGTTTTATCTCAGTCTGAGCTTGTTTGAGTCTCACCTCAAGAGCTGAAATGTCACCAGACCACTGACTGGGCTACGCACCAAAATAGCAATAAAAAAAAGCGGCAAACAACCGCTTCAGGCTGTCACTGAATAAATAAGAAATGGCTCGGGATTGGCAGCGCTGGTTAGCTATAAGGACCTCACTTCAGCTGACATGTCAGAGCCAGGTGAGCTGCATCATTCTGAGGAGGCGCCATTAAAATCCAATTAGTTGTGTCTGAGCTATTAAATAAACTATTAATGTGACGACTCCTCTGGTCCATTAAGTGCTTTATCACCATCCAATTAGCAGTATCAGGTGGCGAATCAAGCACAATGAGAAAAACATCCACTTTTATCCTCCGTGCTGAAATCAAACAGGAAGTACAGCAAAATTACCATGTACTCCATGTATGACTCCCGCAGCAACGCACCCACATGAGGAGACAGAGTTCACCCTCCCCCCCTCCCCTCGTCCTGCGCCTCCCCCTAGCCGTCTTGTTCGCACCACCTTGGCAGTGCGGCTGTCACACACAGCGCCGTAATTAGCAGTCCTACTGCAGGAGCGTATGGTAATGTGACAGGAAGATGGTGGACATGGTGGCTGCTCACACACACTCCTCTCCTCCCACGAGGACAACTTTGTGGCGTCCCCCCCCCCTTCCCTCAGCGGAGAGAGTGGTGTCGGTCAAACAGGGAACAAGTGGCACACACAGATGCTCACTTGATGCCTCTGAATGTGGACACAATTACTTTGTGCACATGGATGTTGTTCTACAGCCGCTGCTGGAGTTTGTGGGGAAACAGTCAAGGTCACGGGATGAACACCGCAACCTTTTTCACATCCTCAAAGAATATCAAGCAAAGCTACTCCGCCATGCAGGTCGCATCTCGACTCTATTCGGATCATCGGATGACTGTTAATGCTCCGCAAACTGAGTAAAATACAGAGAGTAGACAATGAAATAAAGTAGTTAAAGCAGAAAAAGAGTAATAATGAGATTTACTAGATTCGTTTCTTGGGACAAAAAAAATTTAACTTAAAAAATGATGACGAGAAAAAGCATAAACCACCAACGTACTGTCATTTACCTCTGGTAAACAGAAGTTTAGTGGAATAGCAGCAGCACCACAAGCTTTTAATGATGCTAATGCTAACCGACGGCTTATTGAGCAGGGAAGCTGCAGACGGCAGCTCTGCAGCTCTTCAAGTGTTGAGCTGCGAGCTCACTGACCCTTTTGTAACTTGCCACGAATAGAGCTGCAAACTCTTCCCAAGGAAATGAGTTACTAACGAGTTAATTCGTTAGTTCTGAGACATAATCAGACAGATGTCTCAAAAGCTTGATGCACTGAAACAAAAGTATTTTGTTCCTTAGCAACTGCCAGAACGGGGTTCTTTTCGTGGAGTTTGCTCGTCATTTTTGCCGTGACAAACCAACCTGGAGCGCTTCAGTCGAATACTATCCTAAAGGATCGACTTATTTTCTATGTAGAGCACAGAGTATAGTATACATTTTCTTACTGGTTTCACTGACTGCCTTATTGGAATTACTGGGCCATCCTGTCAAGCTTGGAGGTAGCCATTAAAGTGGTTTTAGTCCCAGCGATAGAAAAACACAGCTACCAAAGGGAATACTGAGCGGCGGCTGTGGGCTTGCCGTGACCTGCTTATGGAGTTTTCTGGTTTCTGGATCATGAGGCCAGCCGACATCCAGAAGTGAGCTGAGAGTGAGCGGAGAGAGGAGCCTGAAGGACAGAAGGACGAGCGCAGGAACCGGGTCATCCCCCACCACAGAGACACGCCCACCCACCCCTCGCCTCCTCCCTCCCCCCAAAAAACGAAACGTACGCTGCCATGCAGGCAGAGATGTCGGGCTTATTGCATCACATCACATCAATCCACTATCCAATCCAGAGTGTGACCTTAGACCACGGGCAGCCCTCCGACTCACACTGCTGGAATATAATCCACGACTGACAGCTTCAAATTGTAATAAATGATCTTATATGCCCGAATACTCGCGCTCAAGCCTCTCTGAGCAGCAGAAAAATCCATCCAACGCGCACTTGAGAGGTGCTTTTTCTCCTTGTTCACCGGCACACGCATAAAGCTGTTGTCGTTGTTTATTCCGGACTTTATCATCGCCTGCAACCACAATAACTCATTATCTAACGTTTGCTACTGTAACCAGAAAACACTGGATCGAAGAAGGATCAAACGCTCCCCGTGTCTTTCCTCAAACACACAGAAATCCAATCGAGTTTCTTCCTGCTAGATAAGAGTTGTCATCTGCAGTCAATTAACTTTTCCTTCTGACAAAATGTTTCACATCAACCATGAGAACAGCGTTCGCCGTTCCCTTACTAATAACGACTGAGCTCTCCTGGCTTTACGGAAGCAGCTGTGCTCTTTTTTCACGCACGAGTCTTCGTGGAAAGTCTCCCTCCTCGGAAACTCGGCGAGAATTGGATTTTGAGTTGATCAGTGTGTTTTTAAGGGTTTTGTGAATCACTAGCTGCATTAATGAGCTCTCTTTTTTGTCCATTTGAATGAAATCTTTCCGACTGTGTGATCAGATTGCACAAATATCGTTGGACTCCCTCGGTGGATAAACTGGTACTGCTCGTAAACACAGCTTTAGACCGGCAATCCGCCAGTACTGAAGATGGATTTGTTACCTCGACGCGTTAGTTGTGCGTCTTTTTGCAGTTTTTGTGAAACTGACACACCAAAACAACAATCTTCTCGTTGAGTCTTTGACCCAAAGAAGCTTTTTAAACGTTTGTGAGCCTCATCGGTCATTCCTCTCTGGAAAAATCGTGTGAAGCTTCATGCGGGAACTCACCCTGCTGTCTCTTTTTCTCACAAGGCACTACGATCGAATTTGAAAACAACTGATGAAGGGTTTGATAATAAACAGCGAGCCACAGGAACACGATTGTGTGTGACTTTTAGCTTTTGCGACTACGATAATGCGAAGGCAGCGCAAAGGTGCAAAAGAGGTGAAGATCGTTCTTGCTGAACTATTTATACAAGCAGAGGGGCAAAAGAAAAGTGTCTGACTGAACGAGGCAATCATTCATTATTGAAGAGGCTCACCTGCAGGAGAGGAGCATAACCTACTTGAATAAAGTGAGACAGATGATGGAGAGGTGAACATTTCGAGAGATATATCAAAGTTTTGTTGTCATTAAAGTTTGTTCCTCCTCAGCCTCGCTCCCTGCGTCCTCCCCTCCCATCCTCAGCTCCTCTCCTCCCCCCTCGCCGACGCCTCCTTCTCCTCCACTCCCCCGACTCGACATCTGGAAGCAGCACCCTCTAATGATCACCCGGCACACTGCAATGACTCACCGCTAAGAACAGACGCACACACAAAGAGAAAACACACTCAACCTCTGATTTCTAACTCCTCAGAGAGACGTCGCAGCGGCGTCTTTTTTCTCTCTCCCCTCCAAGGCCTTATTGAACAGTCTTTATGCCTTTTTCTCAGCCGTTCCTTACGCTTTCTCATTTCCTCCTCTTGGCTTCTGCTTGATGTATGTGCCGTCTGACAAAAGACACACTTCCTCTCCTCCCTTCAATCTTTTCATCTTTGTCTCATTCCCTCCTTCCTTGTTTGCCATAGAGAGATCACTGAGACAGGAACCGTAAATAGGCAACCCAGGCTGCTGCTGCTGCTTCTTTTTAAACCCGCCATCAAAGATATTCATCATCATCAGGCTATTGATAATCAAGCACTATTGAGCTCTTTTATCTCTTGAGAGAATCATGCACTCTCGCATATGTCTTTCTCCGTCCAATCCACCTGTCCCATTGTGCCAGACACCTCTGACAAGCTTTTTTCCCTCCGTGCTGACAACAAAAGAGTGCGTAAGAGACACCGGAGGGTGAAAAGAGGAGGAGGAGGAGGAGGAGGAGGAGGGATGAATGAGGCCTTCGACACGCCGACCGAAGAGGGGAACGCTTCACTCTTTGTGCTATAGAGAAACGTCACTCGAAAGTTCAGGTCCATCAGAGGAGATCGTCAGTACAATGGAAAACGTCTCATCTACATGTTTCTCTATTATCGCTGCTTAGTAGAAAGGTTAAATACGTTGGGCCTAAAATACTTTGCTGGCAGTAGAAAAAAACTGCATGTGAATCACGCCTGGGGTGAATATGACTGGCATCTTAAAGATGAAGTGGTTGGGAATACATTTTTAAAGCCAAAACAGGGGAAAAGGGAGTGAAAGGGAGAATGTGGTTTGAATTTTGGAGTGAGCAGTGAGCTCTACGGGGCGCTTCAGCATGCCGAAGAGTCTAATTAACAGTTTAATGGTGTCCTGGAGCTCTAAGAGGGCACAGAGGAGCACGAGGCCTTTAGGTTGCTTCCAGTCACACGCTATGGTGGATTCTGCTCGTGTGCGAACGAAATTTGGACTTGTGTCAAGTGGCGAAGACACAGGAGGGAAAGATGACAACCGTGATGAGGGAACTGTCGGGACTGATGGCGAGGTTGAGCGAATCGGAGGGAACAACAAACTCACCAATGGACGGAGAACAGAAACATACAGACGGGAAGGACGGAGAGAGGTAAAGAACGAAATAGGAGGGTACAGGATGGACCATTTCGCTGAGGAAAAAGAGAGAGAAGAGTTCTCTGCGAGACAGTAAAACACAGCCTTCAGGCAGCTGTCAGCCAAGCTTCATGGAAGCATCTTTCTCCTCTTTCTTTGCCTCTCACTCACTCGCTCGCTCCACCATCCCCTTCTCTGCCATCAAAATACGGCAAATCAATCACCCTCCCGCAGCTACAACTCCTCCTGTTTAATACCCATCTATGACGTGACATCTGCAGATACCTTTTGATTAACAGGAAGCTGATGAATACAACGTGCTGTGGTTTACAAAATGTCGCCTGGGGTTGCTGAGATCCACAGCCACACTTTTTTTCGGCTCAGTTTGGTTTCGTCTTGAGGTGGATAAGTGAAGGAATGCACCCATCTGTGTGTGTGTGTGTGTGTGTGTGTGTGTGTGTGTGTGTGTGTGTGTGTGTGTGTGTGTGTGTGTGTGTGT
>JASSRZ010000086.1:523696-534093 GCA_032164315.1 Malacoctenus gilli | reverse complement strand
GTGTGTGTGTGTGTGTGTGTGTGTGTGTGTGTGTGTGTGTGTGTGTGTGTGTGTGTGCGCGCGCGTGTGTGTGTGTGCGTGTGTCTGTGTGTGTGCCCTCATATGTGACTGTGTTCATTTGCATGTGCGTTTCTATGTGTGAGAGTTGGTTCTATAAATACAAGGTGTTGAAGATAGCAGTTAAGCAATTAAAAGGAGGGAGGGGAGAGGAGCGGAAAGCGCGCAGCGCGGGAGGAAGAAAGGATGGAGCCATTTTCCAACTCAAAAGTGGGGAAAAAGTGTAGATTAGGAATCCATCTGGTGTCATCAATCTCTTCTTTACAACTAACTACACAGCTCGCTGCTCTCCATCTCCATTCATCAATGAGATACACGCTAAATCATAGCAGGAGAAACCTGCTGCTCTTCAAGTGCGCGGCTATGATTGATTGAGGCGCAGATCGCCCGTAGCACTTGTCTCCCCCTTCGCAAAGTTTCCCTTTTTCCACAACGGCAGAGACTTTTTCCCAGCCGGGGATTAGGCGAGCTGATGAGGGTCGAACGCCGCAGTCATCGCTGATAATTCACCCATCTGTATTGCTCATATCCAAATATTTGCATGCAGCGGGTTGCTCCCCGAAGTAGGTTTCACCACTCTGACCTACTTAAGTTGTTTTAAGCTGAATGGTGCCGGTGCAAAAGTATTCCGAGACAGGAGGCTGTGAAGAGCGGTTGCTGCTGCTGCTGACAGGGTCTACGCTGCGCCTTGCTGTTTATCTTAAACCAGGAAACATTTTCGTCTTGTTGGTTTAACTCGCTCATTATGTGATGACAATATTAGATCAACAACAAAGTTGAAACGCATTCATCGGAGTTGCAAGAATCCTTCTCCGCCTGATTCCTGCAGCGCGAGTGCTGAGGAGGCCAGTGCAGAGCCGCGGCGGCTCATTATTTTGACGGTACCTTGTACGGGATGACAACTGCAGAGCCGCCACTGATGCCCACGATTGGCAGGGCTGTCTGAGTGGAGAGGAAGTCCAGGATCTGGGCCACTTCTGCCACCTGAAAACAACAACGGGCAGATACTGTGTTTGTCTGCAGGGGAAAGTCCACAATCTAAACAATTCTGCACAAACTAAGGGTAAGCTTGCCTTATTTTGGTAAATACCACCAATATTGCAGAACGCTGTAAAAGTTACTTCACTAAATGTGTTGAAGTCAAAGTTAAAGCTGTGCCAGGAACTTTCCGGGCCATTCGTTGGATTTGTGACAGCTGTGTCACTGTCTGATAAACGTATTATGTGTGTGAGCCTGACAGTGTTGTAGAGTTATGTCTTCCAAGCCTGAAGCTCAGATAAGGTCAAAGTTTAGGGGTTTTTTTTACATTTCGACGCTGTCGCCCATGACAGGATTTGACGTGCACACTCCTCATGACCACCACGAGTGAGAAAAATCCATAAACAATTAGAAAAGCAGAGAAAAAGTACTCTGCACACTCAGACGAATAATTACAGTTTCCACCAGTATTCAGAGAAGAATCCCCATTAGGTTACACATCGAGACAAACTGAATGAACTTGGGGGGACAAACAACAAGAAAAATACTTTTAAAGGACAGACATCTAATATTGAACATAAAAAATAACAAGATTCATCCCGGATGTGAAGACAATTTCATGTTTCAAACATTCAAACATTTCTCTTACACAAAAATTGTGATTTATTTGCAAAACAACGTAAAAATCTGTGACTCTTAGTCCGGTCCTTCTTTAAAGAGGCTTGAAAAGACCATTTACAGTTTGTACTTGAGATTTATAGCCACTTGGTTCCTTTAAACAATCTGAAACCAAACCAACACCATAATTTAATTTCAGCAAAGAAACTACATGCTTGGCATCTCAATTAGTTCCTCTTTGTGATTTAAGCTGACAGGACAGATGCTTTTTTTCACATCAAATGTTTCCTCGTGCAGCTTTGGGAGAGGGATGTGGGTGACTGAGCGCCGTGACACTGGAGGGGATGTCTTATCAGAAAAGCCCCCTCCAAAAAAAATGCACAAGTCATTTTTTCACCTGAGCGCCGGCACCCGAGCCCACATCGTCCTCGAACACCACGCCGTGCAGCTTTTCGGTTGCCATGGTGTCGCAGAGGCGCGTCAGCAGGTCGCGGGGGTTGGTGTCGTTGACCAGCACGGTCACGGGACTGACCACCACGGGCATGTCGACAAAGTTCTCCCCGCTGAGACGGCCCCTGACCTCGTTTTGGTAGCTGGAGCCGCTGAAGACGACCGCCACGTTGATGGAGGAGTGAAGGAGGAGCGGCCGGGCCTGCAGGGGCAGCGGGGAGGAGATGAGGAGGAGGAGGAAGAGGAGCAGGAGGAAGAGTGGGGGCCAAGGTGAGGGAGGAGGACGTCCCCTGGGAATGGCCATGTTGGCAGCCTACTGCCTGGAAAAGGAGGTGGAGAAGGAGGGCGGGAGAAGAAGGGAGAATGAAAGGAAAGAGAGCAGCAGTCAAATACACAAGCTGCTTTACTTTTGTGATGTTTTTGACATAATGCTTTATAATCCATCGGTACAGACCCATCCCTTAGTTTGCTCTCCTGGTCTGTCCCTGTCTCTCTCTGGCCCTTTTGTATGACAGTATTAGCCCTGCTTTTAGACTCTTGTGTCATCAGGAAAACTGTGTGTGTGTGTCAGGAGTGTGTGTGCATGTAATCCCCCATAATCCAACCCCCTGTGTCATGACTGTAATCACCTCTCCATCTCTACACATCTCTAAATCAGCGCACGGGCTTGCACACACACACACACACATACACACACACTGAGCGCAAGCAGGATGCCAAAACTGTCACACAGGTTGACGACCCTCATCTCTTGGATTACATTACATTACATTACTTCAGCCTGCCTCTCTGTTTCCACGTGCTGTGATGTCATCCATTTGTGCCCAAAAATGGAAAAACCCAAACTGGCAGAACGCTGCACCAACCAAGAGCAACCGACATATGGCTGTAATGGTTTTTCCATGATGTCAACTGAAGCCACTGAAGCACCGCGAGTCAGATCTGCCAGGCAGTGACGGTGCGTCGCTCAGAAGACGGACCAATCACACACACTGCTATTTATGAATCCCACTTATTCCAGTTGCCTGCGTAAACGTACCAAAACACCACCTGGTGGTCACAACAGAATAAGCATTCATGGAGCCTTTTACAGATAAAAAGTCCTTTTTATGTGGCACGTTTCAACATTATTCGAAGTCCTTTCAGAGGCATTGTTGCTGAAATGAGCCAGAAAAGTTATGATTTGTATTCGTCTTGGAGGAGATTTCTTCCTTTTTCACGTAGTTTTGCAGTGCAAACCCCTCAATCAAATACCCTTCAATTACAACTATCTTGGGACATCATAAAAACTAAACATTTATAACATATAAAACAATTTTAAAAGAAAGTGGCCCAAAAGTGTTCCGATATCAGATGACGGTGCTGTGGAATAAAAGCCCTCCTTAAAATGCTGATAAAAAAAAAAATTTGGAGCTTAGTGCTAAAATGGGTCAGTGACATAATCAGCACCTCATTCTGAAGTGCATCCACTGTACCACTCGCTGCAATGACACTTTCAAGATCTGCATACGGATTAATCCACTTTACGAAAGCATCGTCTGTTTGAAGATCCTTCCTTATTGAATCAATACCCCTTGAACCTTCTGATAAAGGCCGGTGGGCTTTCATACAGCAAAGAAAGCCTCCTCCTCGCACATATTGGATGGAAAGGATACGATAGATAGTGTGTCGGTTTCATCTGTGGCCATCAGAGACACTCTGATAATTAACAGCACCTCTCAGCTTTGATTCAAAGCAACACTGAATGAAATCTGTCCCACCCCTCCGACACTCTTCATGCTGCTGGCATATCAATCATTCTTCCTAATAAGGTTTTGAGCTCCTGGGCTTTAGATGCCCTTAGCAATAAATATACAATTTGAATCTCGAGGAGGTAATATACACTTATGAGACACAGTTGAACGATGAACCGTACAGTCAATACAGGGTCAGAGATCAAACCATAGATATCGAACCGGCAATATTCATTTCTACTTCACATATTTATGGTGTTTCTTTCTTCAGTTTGTGCACTTTCAGCTGATATTGGTGAATTTATTGCCAATTTTTTCCCCCTTTTATACAAAATATGTCAGTCATGTTTTAAGTCATGTCATCAGCATAGAGTGACATTTTCGGTGGTTTGAAAAATCACGCTGTGTCATCACACGAGTTTCTTTTTTAAGGGTAAACACACGTCAGGCCATATTTCAGAATCTAAAATTGGATTGGACACAAAAGGCTAGCAGCTTTTCTCCTGTTAATCCTGGGATTGCTTGCTCACTGACATCACTTTATTTGTCGCCAATGGATCATTATATCTTGACGTGAGCACAAAGCATCTGCTAAATCACCACCCACTTGTGCTTGATGGAGATTAAAAAAAGAGAGAAGCCAACCCACACACGCAACATAAATGACAAGAGTTATGAACGACAAACATCGGAAAAAACAACACCTGATTATTCTTCTAAATTGTCCACCAACAGATAACAAACAGTTTACACACAGGTGTAGAAAAATGAATTTGCATCATCTCCAGCTAATTTTACCATCTGGGAGTTGCAAAGTTCAACATAGCAGCGAGACTTGATTCCCTGAAGGTTTAGGATTTGTATTTGCTTAACATTACGAAACCCGTATATCAGACTGTGCTCCTATTCGTGGGTATATTTGTAGTTTACACACTCCTCGTTTATTCAGACAGCAATCCTGGCACCTGGCAGACGAGCACAATGGCATCAAATTATGAAGATATTTCTGGATGATGGTAAACTTCACATCTGGGTTTTCTCCTAATCTTGTAGTTTATGCGCAAATGCAAGACAGAAACACCATTTTTCACTGCTGCGCAGCAGCGAACTGAAGTTTTTCTTCATATTTTGTTTTTCAATCGCGAGAAAAAGAGTAAACAGCCGACTGTTTTTATGGATTTTCCTTTGAAATGTTAAGAATTGAAGCTCGCTGAACTTGGAAAACATTACCAGACATGAATGCCAAACGGCAATAAAAAGCAATAAAGCAGAGCATGCATGTTTCATAAGGTACATATGAAATGACAGAAAAAGCCAAGAAAACAAATTTTTCAAAAAGTCAAACAAAAACAGGTGCGATGGTGCTGAAGGTGACTGTGAGAACTGGAGGTCAAATGCAACAGACAGAAAACAACAAGGGAGCAAAAGAGGACAAACAAACGCTGACTGCGTGTCATGTGACTGAGGAGCAGGTCAACCGTTCATTTAATAGTGTAATCGCTGCAAAAAGGAAGCATAATGGGGCCTTAGATTAGCAGCGTGAGTGTCGGTGTGTTTCAGTAATGTGTGTGTGTGGAGGGGAGTAATAGCTGTGCAGAAAAATAAAAGGAGTGTGTCAGTGTGTGTGAGCTCCAGATTGGGAGCAAAAGTGTAATTACAATATTAAAAGCATGCGATTACAAAGAAAACGACCACGGTGAACTTTCAGCACAGCGATGAGTGGTATGTTTTTATTCTTATAAACGGCATCCAAAAATAGAGATTTGAATGTGGAAAACTTCCAGACACCAGATTGTCAGACAACAGAAATACTGTGTGCTTACATTTCAGAGATATGACCAAATGTAGAGTGTAAGTGAAAGAGCATGAAGGCTTTTAATGAAGGAGTTCTTTTGGAAATGATCCAGATGGAGCAAAGTTTTTCTGTTTGACAGAAACTTTGTGGCCTGGACGTGAATCTGTTGTCAAACAAATGTAATGATGCGTCCTTAGTTACCCGAGCTGGAAGTAGAAAAGAATAATGAAAGAGATGACGTGCACAAGTAGTGAGTAGGCCAAATGATATTGGATATCACTGGTGATATTTGACTTACTTGGAGCTTGGATTCTGCCTGTTGCTTTTATTTTGAAAGCTCATGCTTCTTTATGTTAGCGGGAGAGTGTGTATCTGTGAGCGTTTGGCTTCACCCAAAATTCGAGACAGAAGACTGTGTTTGAAGTGTTTCCTAGAAGCCCTCGGAGAAAAATCGTTGGGAACCACTGATGTAGATTTACCAAAATGATGAAGTGCATGTTGATGGAAAAAAAAGTCCAAATGATGAAGAGAATACTGTGAACCGTACAGCAGGAAACAGTCAGTCATTTAACTGCTTCATTGGGACATAATGGAGTTCCTATACTGAGTCCCCCCGGGGGGAGGAGAGGAAATGAGCAGCGAGGATCTACTTGATGGGATGAACATCGTCACCAGAGAATTATCAACATGCCTGACTCCAACTTTGTCTTTTTTTTTCTCCTGCAGAACCTTTGAAACTGGTTCGAGAGCATTAATTGGGAGACCCTGAATGAGTGGGTTAGAAAGAACGTAGCGAAGAGCCGGCATCTCCCTCATCAACATATTGTAGGCAAGGCGCTAGGACAGCTGCATTAAACATGGAGGCACACACACACACACACACACACACATGTACCAGATATCGCTTCCCCTGCCAGATTTTGCCTCCCCTGCCATATATCACCTCCCCTGACAGATTTTTGCTCCCATAGTGGGTATTTATCCTGCAGTGGCGATTCTATTCCCCGAACTGACCCTGAAACAGTTAAAACCCCAATTTGAAGCATTACGTAATGTTACTCAAAAATGATTACAAATAAAACTTTACATTTACTGTTTCCAAACCTGGTTGGCCAACAAATCCAAATTTAAAGACCCTTTTTTTAGCCGTTCTCCATTTTCCCTCTGATTTCTTGAACAGCTTTGTGCATGAGGAACAAGGTCCTGTTTCAGTCATTGAGGCACTTCCATCCTGCCATCAGTAAACCTGGTAAATTAGCCAGTGAACGCATCACAGGGCCTGAAGTGGACGAAGCCACTCTGGAGCTTAACCGCTCCATCACTTTTTTCCCTTGCTTTCATTCCTTCATTCATCCTTATGGAGGATTCATTAGCAGTGCAGAGTTAACCTCCCAATATGAATACATGAGTGTGGCATGTTAAACCTCAGAGCTTATTATCAAACATATCGCATGAAGCCTGCCACGTAAATTTATCATAATTAGGACTTTAAGCGCTAACATCGCAACCCCGTCTCTCCGTGGGTTTCTGCTCTCGCACATAAAGATCTGACAGCTTTACAGGAAATCGTTGCGGGCCGGACGCATCGGCCCGGATGACTGACGCTGACGTGCCGGGGCCATTTCTAAATCGGCTCAGCTCACCGCCACTCAAACGTATGGCAATCAGGAGTCTCAGTGACGCCAAGCTGCCACACCTAAATACTCCAGATAGCAATGTTGTAGTAAACCAACCTAATATTTTATAAGACAATCAAGAGTTCACAACTTAAAAAAACAGATGTCTGGAATTCACTTTGATTTGTTTGCTTGTAGTTTAATCTCAATCTACAGCTTCCCAAAAATTAACTTTTCTCTCTTGCAAAGCCTTTAATTTGTTCCAGATGTTCGTGGCCCCTTCAGGTGACTCTCTCAAAGGACCACAAGCCTCAGTTTGAGTACCAGATTTGTAGCACTACAGAAGCCTGTCTTGCAACATAATGTGTGTAAACTGTGGCAGAGCATCTCTGTTCCTAACGCAGACAAATGAGAGCAGCAGCCCACAGCTCATGACTCCAATCGAGTCTAACAAGACGACCGACGCGGCCGTAAAACACTAAAACTGAAACATCCATAATCCATAAGTGAATGAGTGAACGTGCAAGTCAGGTGTGAGAGAATCTCACACACCTACGCACACACACACACACACACACACGCCACCAGTCACCAAGCAGCAATGCTCAGAGTGTAAAATGCTAATAAGTCCTATTACAGTTGTTCCAGTAATAGAAACAACTGGCTGCTCCGTTTCTGTCAGCAGCAGATGGGAGCTTTCTCCTGAGGACACGCTTCACTTATGAAAACTGAAAGTCTGACTGCACTGGTACTGTGCGACTACACTCAGACGCCCCCCCTGAGCCGCTATCTGTTTTGTATCCATTGCTCCATATCTGTCCCTCCCACTTATATATAAACTATGAATTTCTGACAGTGGATCAAATTAAGTAGCGGAGCGCCAGAGTCGAGGAGTGTGTGTAACCTACATAAATGTCGGTGCGCGTGTGTGTGTGACGCTCTTACCTGTGCTTTCTGCTGTCATCCAACTTTAACTCCTGCATCTCCATCCTTCCCCGGCTGCTTTTCCTCCAAACGTGTTCCTGTCTGTCTCCTTTTCACCTGGTTTTCCACCTGCCTCCCTCTCTCCTCTCAGCACCTGTAGGAGTACGCATTTAGACCAAGTCTCGGTGTGCGAGCGAGAGCTGGTGTGTGTGTGAGTTTTGCGTGTGCGTGCGTGCGTGTTTGGCGGCTACCCTGGAGGACTTCACAACGTGTCAGCGAGTGTATGTGAGCTCCCTTTTTCTCCCACCCCCACCCCCCCCTAAAAAAAACAACCTCTCTTTCTAACTGCTGCCTCTCTCACTTCTCTCTGTTCTGCCTTTTCTATCACAGTGAAGGCTTTCACAAGTGGTCATGAAGGTGAAGACAGGAAAGCAAAATGGGACAGGAGAGGAAAGTGAGGGAAAAGCAAGGTGAAAGAAGAGGAGAGGTGTGGGAGCCCCTCGTCGAGCAGGCAGCCTCCGCTCGTGTGTGTGTGTGTGTGTGTGTGTTTGTGTTGCATATGTGCATAAACCCACTGTGTTTAGCTCTCTGTCTATATCCCTCAGGCTCCCCGCTGTTCGGATGAGAAGTGGAGCGAAAGGGGTGGGGGTGGGGGGGTGAGGAAGAGTGATAAAATGCCTCTTCAGTGGAAGGGGCACGAACGCCGGTAACACTTCAGCAGCGGCGACGGCGGTGACGCTTCCCCGCCGCCTTCTCCGTTCTCCCCCTCTCCACCTCCTCTCTCTCTCTTTCCCTCTCCCTGCTCGGGGGTAAGAGACACAGAAACAGATCCATGGGGAGTTAGAAAATCTCACAGAAAGACGAGGAAGGGTCCCGAGCACACCTCCGCATCTTCGAAAGCAAAAAGTTTTCCCCTCCTTTTAGGGTCCAGTGATCAGCCCCCACGCTTGGCAAAGGTACTCCGCAGTAAGGGATCCCCCTTCAGTGATGATGCTGATGATGATGATGGTGCGCCTCCTTGGGTCCTGAGTGCTCAGAAAGGATGAGGGAAGGAAAAGATTTGGGTCTCCTGCCCCCCTCCCCTCGCCCTCTCTCCCATATGGATGTGAGGTGATCCAGATGTTGGTTGATGGTGGGAGCGCGGAGAAAACAGCGGGACAGATGGCAGGTCTGTGGGGTCGGGTCGGCTGTGCACTAGCAGGTCCTCATCCTGTTGCTCTGATTTGTTTTTCTTTTTGCCACCACACTTTCTCTCTCCCCCTCTCTCTTTTCTCTCTCTCTCGCTCTCTCTCTCTCACCGTTGCGCCGCCGCTCATCTGCCTGTGCTGTTACACCAGTAATCCTGCGTTCCATTTCCCCTGTAACTCCATCTTTTCTGTATCTCTCTCTCTATCTCCGCTCACTCCATCACAGGAGGGGCTGCATGTGAGTCCTGATAATAATGGTGTGAGGATTTAGCCTGCCTCCCTTCCTCTCCTCCCTCTCGCTCACTTTAGCTCAACCCCACCTCCTCTCCCTGCCCACTTTTGCTCCCGTTTCCTCGGTATTATTCACCTTCCTCCTGTCATGTATCCTGCCTTCTTTTCCCTAAATCACCTCTCTGTAGTGCTCTGTCATTCCACTCCTTCTCTCTCCTTTTCTCCCATCAACAGGTCTAAATGAGACCCAATGGCATCACTGTTCCCGAGATCCGGACCTGAAAGACACTTACTAAAGGTGAACAGACCGTTTTGAAAGCCAGTAGCCTTTGAACAAATAAGACAAATTGCAGAACAAACTTGGCAATACTAAAATAATTACTTATTGAAAGTGATAGAACACAAAATTCACATTTGAATCGTCGCGACGAAATATAATCCAAAAAGAGAAACATCGTAAAAAAGACGGGAAACGTGCAGGTAATGCTTAATAAATTCATAATACCATTTAAAAAAGTAACATTGCAAAACGTGTTCAGTTTGCAGCCATTTAATGTCAAAATCTAAAAGAAAATAGGGTTTATTTTCTCTTGCTGACACAAATACTTCTTAACCAAACCTGTTTAGAAGCCGAGTTTCCTCAAGAAAAGCAATCACCGATTGGAAAATTAATACTTCCGGATTAGGTCTCCCATGACAACAAGAATCAGCTCGCAAGTCAATAAAACTCCGATAACTGGAAATTATATTACAATTCATAACCCCCCTGCAGGAAGACACGGGAACGAAATGTTACCTTTGCCGCAAA
>JASSRZ010000086.1:465810-495169 GCA_032164315.1 Malacoctenus gilli | reverse complement strand
ACACACACACACACACACACACACACACACACACACACACACACACACACACACACACACACACACACTCTGATAAAGGAATGCACCTAGGTTGAGGCAGCCCCGTGTCTGGACTTGCACTGGCTGCACACAAGCAGCGTCGGAAACAAAACGCTCCCACACACACGCGCGCACTCGTGCAGGGCGACCCAGCGACACTCGTGCGCGCATAGGAGGCGAACACGTGTCTGCAGGACCGAATCATTTGCATCCTGCCTCAGCCCTTCAGCGAGCGCGGCGCGCTGGGGAGGACGCGGCCTTTAAAATGAGAAAGAAACCAACAGATCACCTGTGGTGTGTGTGTGTGTGTGTGTGTGTGTGTGTGTGTGTGTGTTGTGGTTTTCTCCTGCAGCTGCTTCAAGCTTGTGTACCAGCAGCAGATGCATTGTGTTGACTGTAACAACAGCGGGTAATAAATGTGGCCGTTGAATTGCGTCGAATTAACAGAAATTCCTCCTGTGTCCTGTCGCAGGGTGAGTCAGTGAAGTATTTCTTGGATAATCTGGATAAGCTCGGCGAGCCGGTAAGTTGCCGCAGCCTGCGCCGATTGCTCCCATCGGACGTGTCCATGTTATAGTTCATATTGCAACATGTCTAGACAGCGTCAGGGGAGCCGGCAAACAGCCGCAGTGGTTTTTTGGGCCGATACGTCGCCGACGTCTGGATGAACCAGCTCCAAACGCGACGCTGCATCCTAAAATGTACGATGGCCGGAAAACGGTCCAAATCGTCTCATAATACCTGTAAATTATTGGCAGCTAAACTCTCAAATAAGTTGGGAAAAGCTTAGAGATCAACAAGTAACACTAAATAGAATAACTTCACGAAAAATATTATTTAACCAGATGCTCCAAAAAATCTGAAATCAAAAAATAAGGAAAAAAACTTGATAAATTTGAAAAAATTAAGACATTTTCTCCAAATTTTCTACTGTTACTTTTAAGATTTTTTTGTTCTTTTTACAAATCAATATACTTTATTTTATTTTTAACCATTTATACATTTTAATGCAGCTTCACAGAAATGGGCTCAAATCCCGACAGTGTTGAGACTCAAATAACTCCATGAAAATATGAAATACTCCCTAAAAGTATATTTCAGTTTATCCCCAAAGCTTTTAATGTAATTTGTATGATTACAGCTTTATAAATAGACTCTCAGCTGCTTGGTGCCCAAGTGGTTACAGCAGGTTGCAGGTTCACATCCGCATCGTCGGTCCTCAAGTTAGATCGTCGAAGATTTAGTCCATGAATGTTCGTTTCTTTACTCAATGAACTTGTGCTTTGAAAGTGAAACCTCATCCTCGGTTGCGCGTCTGCTCCCGGCAGGATTACCTCCCCAGTCAGCAGGACATCCTGCTGGCTCGCAAGCCCACCAAAGGAATCCACGAGTATGTCTTTGAGATCAAGAACGTCCCCTTCAAGATGGTGGACGTGGGGGGGCAGCGGTCGGAGCGCAGGCGCTGGTTCGAGTGCTTCGACTCCGTCACTTCCATCCTTTTCCTCGTCTCCTCGTCCGAGTACGACCAGGTGAGAAACGGCGGCGAGGAGGCGCCCGCGGCCTCTCGCTTCCTCCCCGCCCCCCCAAGCAGGCAGGCAGGCGCAGGCGCAGACACACTTGGAGATCAGCTGATGGGCGGCACGTTTATCGCTTTTTGTTTCAGTCAGAGGAGAAACGAGTGAAACTTTTCAATGGTTCCTGGCTTCTAGAATCTTCTTGTTCATATTGACACTCGTGATGCATTTCGACGCCGCTCCTCCTCCGCCCGGTGCCGTAGCAGCCAGTAATCCCCCCGTCTCGTCTCCCAGGTGCTGATGGAGGACAGGCAGACCAACCGGCTCCGGGAATCGCTCAACATCTTCGAGACCATCGTCAACAACCGCGTCTTCGTCAACGTCTCCATCATCCTCTTCCTCAACAAGACGGACCTGCTGGAGGAGAAAGTGAAGAGCGTTCCGCTCAAGGACTACTTCCCCGACTACAGCGGGCCCGAGCACAGCCTGCCGGACATCCAGGCCTTCATGGTGGAGTGCTTCCGCGCCAAGCGGCGCGACACCACGCAGAAGCCGCTCTACCACCACTTCACCACCGCCATCAACACGGAAAACATCCGCCTGGTGTTCCGGGACGTCAAGGACACCATCCTGCACGACAACCTCAAACAGCTCATGCTCCAATGACCTCTGGCAGCCCTGTGAACACATAGAGGACCCGAACGGACGGAGTGAGGTCGGGGGGACCAGTCCGCCCCACCACCTCCTCCTCCTCCTCCTCCTCCTCCTCTTCCTCGCTCCCGAAGAGGACCTGGGAGAGAGCAGCCTGCGAAGAATCTGATAGATGACGCCGGCGCTCTTCTTCCTCAGATGTTTTTATGTTAGTTTTTACTCTCCTCCTTTGAAGAGTCGGCCCTCCCGTTAGTTCAGGGTTTCTTTGGCGAAGAGGCGGTCGGGCAGACTGTGGTAACAAAGAGAGAAGCTGCTTCGGATCGCACGTCCGATCACTCCTTCACCACTCTCTCTCTCTCTCTCTCATCCCTCTTTTCTGACAGCGCTCCACCCGCTCGGGCTCGTCGCCTCACTAAGTGCCGGCGCTCGTGGAAACTAGCTTCTAACCTAACTTTTTGAAATATGGTAGGAATAACAACCATCTGGTCAAATTGTGCCAAATTTCTGTGCGCTGGGATTAAATTGCCAGTTCGTGTCGAAGCACTGAATCGATCTCGTCCAAATCCGCTCCCTCGTCTCCGCCGCGTTCGCCAGCGCTGCTGAAAGATCATCATCCGAAACCAAACTAATCTGACGACCTGGAGACTCCACCCTTGTCCCGCTTCTCTCTCCGCTCGTCCCTCCCGTCACTATTTTTTTTTTTGCCTGGACGAAGAGCAGCCGGTGGGCGGCGGGAGCTGCGACGGTTCTTCGTTTAAAGCTGGCTCCAGCACAGACGCCGCCGTCGGCGAGACTGGGGCGCCGCCGCGAGACTGAACCTACGTTACCTTTCTCTAATCACTGTCTCATTGTCGCTTTCAAGTCGATTCTTCTTTAATCGAGATAATTACGTTGCGAGTTTCCGTTTTTATTGCTTTGGTCTAAAAACGACAGCGAAAGATTACCGTGAGCCGACGTGCCAGTACGTGAACATGCAGTCCAGTTTTCTCAGGGTTGAATCCAAACTGGTGGTTTTGTTGATGCAAATGTTGGTGAACTAAGTGAATGATCTGATCCTCCACGCGGGCAGCAGGGCAGCGTGTGCCGTCGGCCGGGCGGCGTCCGGCGCTGCGGCCTCCGTAACCCCGACTCCTCCCCCCTCAGCTCCGATTCGATGCCTCGTAAAGGGACAAACCTCCCCCGTTTGCCTGGATCCTGAATGTGTGTGAATAAATGTACAGAGAGCGTGTGAATGTCGCGTCACCGGCTCGGCGGCGGTGAGCTGCCGCGAGCCTTCCTGTGGCGACACGTTGGCACTGAGTCGAGGCATCGATCCCGTTTCCCTTCTTACGTTTTTAGGATTTTCCCTCCAGAGTCCACTTTTGAACTTGAAATGTGATTTCAAAACAAGACGAGCTGAGTTGAATAGTTTTGTTTTCTGTAGGGGGGGTGGGGGGGGGTCTTTGTTAGGAGGACAATTTCCAGCCACTGTTAAAATCTCTGGTTTCTCTGCCAAATCAAGCCCCTCTGCTTCTCTTTCAGGACTGCGCTCGTTTGCAGTCTGCAGTTTCTTCTCCCCAACAAACAAAGTAAAGTAAAGCTTAGTAGAGCTCCAGTTTGCTTCCAGTACTGGCTCTGTAAATACTGTAATCTGTTGCCATGTAAATAATATTCAGGTTTATCTCCTTATATGTAAATGGTTGTAGAAATGGCATTCCCCCCCCCCCCAATTCTGAATGTTTTCTTTTTTCAAATCACTGCTTTCCCAATGAAGACGTTTTTCGATGTAGACGTATTTTGTGTAATTTTTTTCCTCCTGTCACCTTTTTTCGAAATTCATTCTCATGTCAAGTCTCATACCACTCTAACCCTTATCAATAAAATACACTTTTCTAATGACTGTCGGCTCGTCCGCTCCTGTTTCTCTGAGGTGAATTTAAGAAGTTTTAAAGTGTTTTTCTTTTTCGGAGCAAAGCCGCTGGTTCGATTGCTGTTAAGTTCTCCATGAGTTGACATATCAGCACAATTTTCAAACTTAAATCACAGACTGTATATATGGCGACATCACCAGGTATAAATATGGGAAGTCTCATTTCTCTTTTTGCGAAAAAAGACAAAACACTTTTTGATTGCTGCAATTGAAAGTTCTCCATGGATGATTTCATTGCTGTACACCAAAAAAATAGTTTTCTTCACTACTTCTCGGCAGATTTCATGCACGTTCAGTCACTCTTGGTATAAGATTAAACCAATCTGTAAAAAGAATCTGTCAGAACAGAAATTAGATGACTTGTTTCAGAAATTATAACGAATTCCATTTGAGGTGAAACGAAGCAGAATCTGACTCCGATATTAGGATTTTAGGGACGTTATCGAGGGTTTACGATAGAAAAATGAACCGGTATGTTTAGGGATTTATGCGAAGACGGAAGTACAAAGGAGTGAATCATCGCAGCCCTGTTGGACGGACCACACCCACTAAACGGTCCCAGCGTGTTAACACACGACTGTCACCTGTCACTCTATAGCAGGCAGCCCCTTTATAAGCCATATCCTTTGAAATCCAGCTCCTATTTTCAGCCGTTGATTCACAAAATCAAGAAGTAGAACACAATCCGGCGACTCTTTCAGCCATTTACACTCAGGCTTCCCGAAGGGCCACCTAAAAAGGGGTCTTTCCGTTAGCAGTGTTGCAGCTACGACCCTCAGCTTTGAAACTGAACTGAAAGTGTTACAAAACGACACTTTAGGTGAAATAGTGTGATTTTTACTGACATGTTGCACTGCTGCTGTTGCTTTGGTAACTTTTCTGCTCCGTTTTTTTAGGGCATCTTTTTATCTGAAGCGATGACACGAGAGAGAAACGTGCAGAATGAATTCTGGTAAGTGTCACAAACGTCTGCAACTCAGATAAACACAAACCACGTGGTTTAATCTAGTCCAATATCCTTCAAACATGCCGTCATATTTGTTGTTACGAATAAATGACGTTAAAGTTTAAATAAGACTTAATTCGTTGAAATTTCAAGGTCATACCAAAAAGCGAACAATCTGCCTTTTCATTTCTTTGAATTAACATTCGGCTATTTTGTGCTTTTATTGAAATGAGTATGTTTAGTATCATGTCTAAAGATTGTTTTGAACAAGTCAGAATATTTGCTGCTATAGTTTTTGGTGTTCTGACAACAGTCACATCAAGAAGTTTTCATTTTCTATTCAAAACGTTGTTTGTGATCAGTTCTTATTTCAAAGAATATTTAAGAAACGACTGAAAGTGGTTTTGAGGACTTTGGAATTCTGTGTCTGACTGTCTGTCCCTGCTGCGTCTCACTTTCTCCGTCCCTCAGAGGTTTGTCCGTTCTGCGGTAAAAGCTACAAACGGCTGAAGAGTCACCTGCCGCACTGCAAAGCAGCTCCAAGCGCCCAAACAACTCGGGACAAACCCGATGTCACGGCAGAAAAGACGACTACGTCCCCGCAGCCGGACACACATCTGTCCAGACCAACTGCCAAAGGGAAGAAGTCCGAGCAGACGTCAGCAGTGACAGCAGGTGTGCGAGCAGAGACGGAGGCGGCGACCCTCGCTTCACCATCGACTTCTTCATCACCTCCGTCGACAACGAAGAAGAGGAAACAGAAGCTGGCAGATCAAATCAGGAGCGCTTCATCCGTCTCACCTCCGGCTCCACCTCCACCTCCACCTGTCACCGGCCCCAAAGCAAAAAAGAAAAGCCTCCGAGCTTTGATAGAAGCTGCGAAATCCAACCAGGGGGCCAAGGAAGCACCTGACGAGGACCCGCCCGCATTTTCACCTCTGACCTCCGTAAATGCAGCTCAGACTGAGAACAGAACCAAACAAGATGAAGACAGTGTTGTATTTTCTTTAGCAAACCCCAAACCTAAAAAAGCCTCAAAGGAGAAAGTGTCAAAATCCAAAAGAGACGTTCTTTCTCTTCATGCAACCAAACAAACCTCCAACTCTCAGGACTCTAAAGAAGGCAGCAGGAGACCGAGAGATAACTTCTGGGTGGACAGCGAAGGGGAGAAGGACGAATCGTCCCTGACTGATTTTCTCTTAAAACCAGGAGGCGGTTCGCGGGCAAAGATCACGCTCCAGGATGTGAAAGCCACGCTGCGCCGAGCCAAAGGCGCCCGTCAGTCCTTCAAGTCGAGCGTCCTGAGTCACGTCGAAACCGCCGACATCCTGAGTGGCAGGACGAGACCGGATGGCGTTCTCGGCCCCACCACGCTCCCGCCGGAGGGGCGAAACGAGGCCGTGAGCGGCGCGGTGAAGACAGCAGCTCTGTCCGTCCAGCTGCGCAGCTCGCAGCTGCAGTCGGTGGAGAACAACGCTCCAAAGTCAAAGCAGCCGTCTTTAATCCTGCCCCATCACAAAGCCGCCCCTGCAGTCCCCCCCTCCCCCGCTCCTGTGCCCTCTCAGACCGCCTCCCCCCGGCGGGCGGCGGGCCCCCGAGAGGAGCTGAAGGTGGGCCGCGGCGTGGCCGGACTCCTCGGCAGATCGACGCCACTCAGCCAGTATTCAAGCCCTCTTTATTACCCGCTCCCACCACAAACGCTGCAGCTGGAGACCACGAGACAAAACACGGCTGAAAACCCAACAGAAGGTCAGTATCAGTGAGAATCACAAACATCTGGCCTGAAAAACATCAACAATGAAGATCCAGTGTTTATATTTACTCTGCAGCTCTTGTGTTTGGCCAGTCGACACATTTTACATGTAACTTTTATTTCCAAACATTTTTTCAAGCAGTTTTTAGACAATTTTGTCTCTTTGAATCAACTTGAAAGAACATTTTTCGATCAGTGTTTTGAACGCGCGCTAATCTGCGTTTCCTTTGTCCGCCGAGCGTTTCAGCGGCTCTGGCGCGGCGCGGTCTCGGTCAGGTGACGCTGAGAGAGTTACCCGAGTGGTTGGCCATCAAGACGCCGAGTCACCCGAGAGACGTGGTGCAGATGGTGCAAAGAGGTCAGAAAACGTGCAATCGTGCAACTTCAGCAATACCCGCAGATCAGGCGGCGTTGTTGCTCGCTCTAATCAGTAACCTCAAAGGTCGTCTTCATGCTCAGAGTGAAGCGTCACTTCGCTTCACGTCGATCTGAGAGGTTTGCTGGCGTTTGTCTCTCCACTCTGCTCCGATCAGGCTGGCAGTGGTACTACAGGAAGTACATCGACGTGAAGAAAGGCGGCGTGGGCGGACTGGGGATGCTGCTGGCAGGATACTGCGTGCTCAGCTACATCTGGGCGTACCCTCACATCAGTGAGTGCGTCCGTCTCTGTCTCTGTCTTTGTGTCCGCCGGCGATTTGACGATAACTTTCTGCTTCTTTGTCCCAGAGCTCGATCGCTGGAGGAAGTACCACTGAGGTCACGGGAAGCACGACACAAGGGAAGCAGCAGCGGCGACGGACGGATGGGGGGGATTCAGGACCACCTTCGGCATCAGTTTGCACACGATTTCTAGGTGAAAAAAACGGCTTCTGCCTTTTTGTTTTATCTCCTCAGCTCGTTTGAAGAAACAGGTTCATAACTCGAACTAGAATGACTGATTTTAGATTGTCCTGACTCCACAAACGCGGTAAACAACCTTTCCTCCACCTCAGGTTTATATATTCCACTGCAATAAACACATTTTGATACTTTTGGAGATGCTGCAGCTCAGTTTGGAGCATCTTCCTGTCTCAAGGTTGGAGATCCAATCCCGTGTCTCGCCCTGCTGAAGGTCCGTCGAGCACGACACCGAGCCGATCCTAATGTGACGGATGCCTGCATGTTTCTATTTAAGTTCTTTCTTAGTAATTTATGTGATTAACTCTTCCTGCATCCTTTTCAACCTTCGACGGACAAAATGTTCTCTGGAGAATTGCTGAAACTAACATTTTTGTGTGTAGACCCACTTTTATTTTTGTCAGAGGCTCCACTAGGTGTCACTGTTGGGTTGCGCAGTTGAGACTAACGGGGTTGGGCAGTGGAACCTCTGCTATGCAGAGTTTTCTTTGCCCCTTTTGTGCAGCAGCAGGCGGGATTAAAAAGGGAACCAACAGATGTTAAACTTGATAAAACGCAACTCTGGCGGCCGCGCGGCACAGAAACATGAAATGTGAATGTCCCGACATCGGTGTCCGTGGAAACGATGGTATCTGTGAGGCGGAGGGTTACAAATCTGGTTTTCTTTTGCAAATGCTTCCTCTTGTCACATGATGCGATTATGCATGCTTAGTCCATCAGCGCCAGTCTGTGAACTCTCGCAGAATAGCAATGGAGGCGCTGTGAAGGAGGCTCTCAGCCGGACCGCACCAGTTTGTATTCAAAATGAATTTATTGTCGACTCCTCCGCGGCTGTAGTGAACACACATGTAGCTACAAATGAAGAAATGACGGGCATCTTTTGTAACATTTTCTCCCGACTCCGCCTCTCAACACAATAAAAAATAATTTCCACTTTCTTGAAGTTTTTTTTCCAACACTTTTTTTTTCCTTTTTACTTGATACAAAAATTATAAATATTTTGTGTTTTGACTTTTCTTTTTGTACAAAAAACAACAAACTGTACAAATCAAGAGGAACAGAAAGGACAGTGAGAATGGAGAGGGGAGAGAAAGCACAGTATGTTCCTGCCAGGACCTCCACGTCGTGATATGCATCCGGAGAGCTCGACCTTCGCTCGATATGTCTCAGAACCTCCTTTGTGGATGAAGTTGCGAGAGAGGCACAAAATCTTGCAGCAGTCACTTCAAGGAGAAGACCCCCCTCCCCCCGCGACCCTTCTGCGAGGCAGAGAGACGGGCGGGCCGCGGCGGCCGCTGGCACTCGGAAAAGAAGAAAGAGAAGATGGGTTGTCGATCCCCATACGAAGGCCTTCAGTCTACTCCTGTCGCCCACTAACGAGCATATTTCACAGACATGTTCGCAGGAGAAAGGTGGCGCCATCCAGAATCGAACCCCGACAGCGGTTTTCAGACCCAACCTCAACTTTGGTCCCGTGTCGGATTTGGCAGAAGACGCTTTGAAGTGGAGGTTCGACTAAACTGAAATTAGGTTTTGGCTGTAAAAACTCAAGAGAATCAATCAATCGATGAGCTAATCGGTCAATCTGGCCAACAAGTGCAGGTGGATTCTGGACGAGACCACCGTCTCTCCTGTTAGTTTTGGTTGCGCTGCTGAGAGGGAGAAAAGAAAAGCGCTCATGTAAAAAAACCAAAAAAAAAACAAAACGACGACGATAAGAAAAAAAACCTCCATCAAATGGCAAATTGAAAGAACATGAACAGTCACGGGTCAGTGTGTGTGTGTGTGTGTGTGTGTGAAAGCAGAGCTGCACACACACACACTGACCGACAGACCTTAAATCATATGACTGATATAATCGAATGCAGAAGGCAGGCAGACAACAATCAACGACTCTACAGCGTCAGTTAACAAGTGATGGCGTTGCAACGTTTGTAACACGATGAAACAGATGGCGAACAGCAGAAAAAGAACAGTTAATAAAATTCTAACTTCTCCTCAATCTGAGGATTTAACTCCGTGGACACGAACTCACTGTGAATTGATTTAAGTGGGTGAGGTGGTGATTTGTCCGTCCGTGTTGGGACCTTCGTACCTTTAAGGTACAAAAAATAACAAGAAAACGTGACGCAGGAAAGAAGAAGAAGAACCGCCGAGTGCAGCGGCGAGACGACACGCGCGGCGAGTTGTACTGGTTTCTAGCTTAGCGATTAAAAAAGGAGGTGTTCTTCGTCGCAGGCAGACGAAAGCAGGCAAATGGATTTTGGTTCTGCTCCAAACATTCACGCTGCGGCGCGTCAAACTCGTACGATCGCCCAAAGAAAGTTAATTAGTGCAATTTGTCAATATGAATTCGTCGCTGCCAGGAAGTCGACTTTTAGGGTACCAGCGATGATGTTCTACAGTTGCCGTCATGTACTTTTGCATTGTTATTCGTCGTGACGAAACTGTCATCGTTTCGATTAAACCGCCTGTTAACGTGACTTCTTACTCGCGCCTGCAAAAAGGCACCGCAGCTCATCAGAGTCAAATTCCACCAGGAAATCAAAACACAAGACAAAAATTTAGTGTCGTCTAAGAACATAAAAAAGGAGCATATTAGGTCGCCTCAGCCACAAGCTGCAGAAGCACATGTGAGTGCTCTGCAGGAAGGAAATGGGTGAAAGGACTTTTTTTTGAATAGATCTTCTTCATGTAAACACTTCCATAGAAAAACCTAGAATCAGGCACAGAGTCGTCACGTCGTCCCTCCTCCTCGTCCCTGTTGTTCAGCATAGGTAGTGGGTGGGGGGGGGGGGTGGGGGGGGTGTTATTCAACTGGCACAAATCATAACTGAAGCATAAAGAGAGGAAAACTCTTCTTTCAGAGCTGCGATCACTCCTTCAAAATAAAAACCCGCAAAAACATACAAAACAACATTTTTGCATCTGTCGTCGACGGCATTGCACACATTCCCGGATCTTTATAGGTAACTGTAAGTGCTTGTAAGTTCACCTTGTACACCTTGAACAACTCAAGGAAGTAATGCCTCAACCCCCCCCCCTCCCCTAAAAAAATAAAATAAAACTACATACATGCTACATGACTGCGTATGACAATAAGGACCCGAAAGAAAAGTGAACCTCTCTTCACACGGGATCGGGAACTTTGAAACCAAAGGAAAAAAACGACACGAGAACATGTTGAAACGGGGAATATCAGTCTTTAACATTCCAGGATGCTGTTGACTGCAGCCTCTAACGCAGAGTCTGTGTCAGAGTGGGGGGGTGGGCTGAGCTCAGGTGAGTACGGGGGCTGCATGGGGTGGGGGGACGGCTGGTAGTGCGTCTGTCCTCCCGTCGCCGCTGCGAAACTCGACGGTTTACCTTGGGGGTGGCTGTTGGCGGCGCTGGCGCTGTTTTTGCTGGCGCCGTAGTGCTGCTGAGGTCTCTTCAGTTCCAGCGCGCTCTTGTTTTCTAAATGCGGCGGGTGGCGTCTCTCCGCCGAACCCGCCTCCGCAGCCCCGCCCCCTCCCGGGTCGCCGTAGCCGGGCTGGGAGTCTGTCCTGTACGGCGGCTCCGTGGAGCCTCGTTCCGACCGGTTCCAGTTAGAGGCCGGTGTGGAGTGAGGAGGCGACGGCTCCTTGAAAAGCTTGGATTTCATCCCACAGCAGAAGTCCTCCAGGAAGCCGTCTGCAGAGACAGAGAGAGAGAGAGAGAGAGAGAGAAGGGTTGAAGGATGGGACAAAAGCAGCTCCGGTGGGCTTCGCTCTCGCCCCTTTCGTTCGTACCTGGGTCCACGAGTACCATGCGTTTGTCTTGGGTCAGGTTGCTGCGCTCCTCCTGGTTGAAGGTCCTGTCGATCATCACGATCTCTGAGGATGGACTGGATCGCTGCGGGGATGGGAGGGAACCTGTTGGTCCTGTGCATGTCCTTACACGACGCGCGTGTGAGCATCCGCCCGCTCGTGCCACCTACCTCGGCCTCCACCATGAGCAGCCGTCTGTATTTGTTCACCATGGATTGAGTTCTCTTCAGCACATGAGTAGCGACCACCTCAAATTCCTCGTCCACTGGGAATCAAACCCAAAAGATCCACGTTTTAAAAACACGTTACTCTCTTGACTACACAAGTCCCACCTGGGGGCTTCTTCCCTGGACTGATCACGTTGAGCCGTACCCTGTGCGAACTCCTCCTGGCTGGGGGGGGTCCCCTGGAACACGTGGTAGGGCAGGAGCCTCAGCAGCGCATCGTTGATCGATGCAAACTGACGTCGGTCGGGGGTCTGAACTCCGGCCTGGTCCCTCCTCACCTGCTGCAAAACCCTTTCAAAGTAAAAGGAGAAGCTCAATCGATGGCTGAGACGCCAAGCGAGCGAGAACGCGGCGCTGATCACAAAATCAAACTCACATTTCTGCTCTCGTGAGCGGCTGAGCGAGGGGTCTCTTCTGTGCATTGACCTGGAGGAAAAACTCCTGATAAGTACACCTGAGAAGTTCACTTTAACGAAAGAAACTCGTCCATTAAATATTTAACTTACCTCAGTGTTTAGCGTTGTATCTGTCGTCATAGTTTTCATGACTTTGAGAGACAAAACACAATTTTGAATGAGAATTAAATCGAGCCGACGACCGTAAATCTGCAGGAGCCAGAATCGAAGCGTTTCTTACCGTGGACGTTGCTGAGATGTGCCTGTTTGAAAGCAGGTGATAAAGAATTCTGGAAAACAACATTGAACATCAGCTCGGTTGAGTCAGAAAACACTGTGAGCATGGTGTAGTAAACTAATTTGCCTGAATCAGAGTCTGAGGTGTCACCTGTTTGTAGTCTTGTTGCTGCTCCTGTGTCACATTGCCAGGTAAAGGTGACAGCGAGGTGCAGTTCTGAGTTTGGGTCACTAGAAGGCGCTGTACGGGACTAGCTGACACCTGGCCTTGACCAGCGATCCCCACCGCGGCCGGGCCGACCAGCGTCAGCCTCCCGGGAGCGCCCGACGTCTGGACGGGCACAGAGCTCGCGGAAGACACGGTGGTCCAGGTCTGAGTGGCGCCCCCTCCCACCTGACTCCCACTCACGACCCCCTGGTTCAGGATCAGCTGCCCCCCTGCCGGCGCAGTGAAGTTTTGCCCCGCCACGATCTGCACGGTGTTCTGACTGGTGATTAAGGCGCCAGAGTTGGCGTCGGCGGGGCCGTTGTGGATGGCGCTGGACGGCGCGAGCGTCAACGAACTGGGAAGCAGGAACTGTCCAGGTGGGATGTTGGTCTGAGCCTGTTGCTGCTGTGAGGGCGCCTGGACCACGATGGACCCGTTGGCTGCAAACTCCCCACCGGGCGCGGCCGTGTTGGCGTCCACCACATTCGTCATGGTGGTGGGAGTGGACTGAAGACCGAGGCTGTAGACGGTCTGGGCTCCAGCCTGGAGGGGCTTCGGCTGGATGGGGCGAACGAGAGTCTGAGTGCCCCCCGGGCCCCTCTGGATGATGATGTTCTGAAGGGGGATGTTTTTGAAAGGCAGGCCGACTTGGCCGACCTGTCCTTGGTAGGGGGCAAAGACCTGTCCCCCCGTCACGGTCCCCGTGGGGGCAACGGAGACCCCCGGTCTCAGGACGATCTGAGGAGTCCTCTCCAAGTTGCTCAGGGTCATCACGCTGCCGCTGGCCCCGAACGAGCCCAGCACCTGGATGTGTTGGGCGGAGCCGTTGGAGAGCGGCGGCATTCCTTGCAGGACCTGGCCTGCCGGGAACGCAGCTGTCGCCGTGGTGACGACACCCACGCCGCTTCCATAGCCCCCAGAGACCAGCT
Source organism: Malacoctenus gilli (assembly GCA_032164315.1). Lineage (NCBI taxonomy): Eukaryota > Metazoa > Chordata > Actinopteri > Blenniiformes > Labrisomidae > Malacoctenus > Malacoctenus gilli. Next base: position 481,676 of record JASSRZ010000086.1, on the reverse strand, counting down.
GGGAGGAGAAGGGGACGGGTGCCTGCACTAGAGTGGGGGCCGGCTGGGAGTCCAGCAGGGCCTCCTGGGCCAGCGTCTGCTCGGTGATGTCGGCCTCCAGGAGGGACTTCTGCAGGATGTCGAAGGGCTGGTCCTCGCCCCCCAGATCCACCCCCCCGGGGGAGGTCCCAGACCCCAATTCATCCTCGATAAATGAGAGGCTGCCGGAGAGCTGGAGGCCTGCCTCGGCTGAATCGTCGCCAAACTCTGCCATTGTGGAGGAGCCATCTTTGAGGCCGGTGTTGGAGCTGGTCTGAGGGACAAAGGAGGACGTTTTTGCATGACGGGGCATAAAAGAAGGAACGACACAACAAACAGGACATCTGGTGTCAACTCCGCCTCCAACCAGTGCCTATAATCTACTTATTGTTTTTTATTTGGCTCCAGGTAACCGTCAACAAACTCACTGTGTCAGTCGCAAAAAACGATCCGTCCGAGCCGTAGGCTGCGTTCGTCACATCGTCCTCCTCGATCTGTGAGGAGGAAGAAAAAGACGGTCACGCGAATCCCAACAGAGGGCATGAATGGGCCCAGTTAGAGGGTCCAATGGGGGCACGTTTTCAGGAAAGTTTGCCAGACAAACGCTGAATGACCGAAAACATTCGAGTGTCACTCACAGACTTGCTGTTGCTGCCATGGAGATAATCATTGAGCGCGTCCACATCTCTGCAAGACAAAGAACGAAAGCCCAATAAAGTGCCTGACAAGCTTTCAGCTGACTGAATGCTGGAAGGCGAAGCTCTTGTGAGCAGACGAGTTACTTTCATCAGTCAACGCTTGCTCGACTACAAAAGGATTCATGTGAAAGTGTTTGGCGAGGCCATTTAACGTTCATGTTTCACCAAATGTCTGTTGAGGCTTTTTACCCTAAAATATCCAGAAGACGGCGATCGTCCTCATCATCCATGACACCTGGAAAAGTTTGAAGACAAAGTGTTTGAGGACATTGAAAGTCTGACGTCTCCTGTTCAGTTTCACAGGAAACAGGCTGATTGATGCTTTCGGTGGATTGATTCTTTTTCATTTTGCTTATAACTGGATGTATGAGCTTTACTGGCTTTATTCGTGTGTCTATAATAAGGATTTCACACTCACAGATTTCCAGCAGGAAGCATGGATTCAGTCATTTAACACCCTTTCTCTCCTGTTACAGGCCGGGCTGCAGGGTGAGAAGCTGCATTTTAGAGATATTACAAAATGGTGAGAAAGGGGTGTGAGAGTGTTGCAGAGTGAGGTATGTAAGACAGAAAATAGACTGATGAGTGTGTGAAACGGGGGTGTGGAAAGGAAGTGGAGGGGGTGGAGGGTGGTGGTGGTAGAGGGGGGGAGAGACATGGTTGTTATTCATTGCTATGGGAGATGAGAGCATAAGTAAAGGACAGGATGGCCTTCGTTCCCTCCTGCAAATGCTTGGCTCTGACACACCAAACTCCCACCCATTTACCCTCCTCTGCTGTCCCACATTGGTCGTCTTTTGTGTCTGCAGAGTGAAAACGGGCATTTGAGTGTAAATAACACCACCCTCGTTCATTTATACCTCGAGTGGTTGTCCGGGTACATTGGAACGAGTGTTGGCCTTATGTTGTGTTGTCCAGCTTTAAATATACAATGAGAGCGGGGCAAAGCACAAGCACACTGTTGTTGTCACACAACACAGTGAGGATTTAAGATTAGGAGGAGTGTCAGGTTATTTTGTTCATTAGATTTTTAAGTATTTTGAAGTACATTATTGGGGGGAAAACTGTAAAAAGAAAAAAAAACCCTAGTTTTGGGAAATCAGTGCTGTCAACGTTTGATATAAAATGCTCTGCGAGCAGGCTCAGAGGTTACTTGTGTGCTGGGAAACTTGTAGGTTGTGTGTGTGTCCTGCTAAACGTTGCAACTGCAATGCTACAAAATGGCTGTTACCATGCCATAAGCCGTCTTTACAGCCCAACCACGTCCAGCCTCCATCTTTGATTCCGGGAGAACAAAGACTGACGGGGTCGCTGAGAGAACCGGGCTGTTCTGCGCCAACTTCAGTGGGAATTACGAGGAAAACTAAACAGCTTCGGAGATACGAGTAACCGAGGAAAGACGGTTTTATTTCGAGGTGGAAAAAAATAGCGACGCGACGCGTTTTCTCGTCAGACTGTACAACAAGCTGTGGAGCTCCTTTGTCCTTCAAAAGTTGTTACAAAAATCAAAGGAAGTGAACAACCATATTTGCAAACACAGGAAACGACAAATAAAACAAATGCCATTTTATTTTACAGAAATCGTCACGTAAAAGGCTGGTTATGTTTACAAATTACAAAAAAAGCCCAAACACAACATTTTAGGACTGAAACTCAATTGAAATAAGGATTACATTAAACGTTCAATGCGACGTTTAGGTAAAGCAAACGTCAAAATATATACAACGGGCTGGACTTTCAAGAAAATCGACAAAAAACGGAGAAGTTACGCTGAAAAAAATAACCGTTTTGAGGTTTATAAAACGTGAGGTTAAAGAGTAACGTGTGCCTTGGGATGCTTTGATGAATTAAGTCCGTATTTATCAGTATTTTGTGCATTATTAGAGTCAAAATCCACGATCTCCGCAGTCCGTCCTAGCATGCACGCTTCGACGGAAACCAAGCTAGTCCCCGGTCCCCGAGCTCGCGTTGTCGGCTGGGCAGACGTTGTATGTCGGTTAAAAAAGGAGGGCTAACGTACAGCTTGCGAGTTTTTATTCCCAAAATAGACTGAATCGACAGAAAGATAATCGCATTCAAGCAGCGACAAAAAAACGCCCGTCGCCTGCTGACGCGCAGCTCTTTTTCTTCCCTCAGTCAGGGAAGGCTTCATTTGTCCTCCGTGTGGCTCATCCGCCGACCGTCGCATTCGCTTCGTTATACCCGAGGCGACGCGTTAGAATCTCGGGCTTGCTCTCCTGGAACTCCCGGGGTCCGTGTTGCCGTCCGGCCGGGAGAGGACGGCGACGTCGCGACATATTCGGCTTTTTGACAAAACGTCGGCCTGTGTGCTGGGTTAGCTAGCCGCCCCAAGTCGACGACGCCTAAGCTGGAAACGTCGTCGAGAAGCCGTCGAAAGGATCGAAAGGACTTAACCGCGACAAGCCATAAATATTTATCCCGATTAGCATAACATAAAGACGACTCGAAGAGGCAAACCCTTTTTTTACTCCTGTCTCACTCCTCTTGAAACCCAATATCTCCATTTGGCAACTTTTAATTTGCTCCCCCTCCTTCTCCTCCTCCTCCTTCTCCCTCTCCCACTCATATATTTTTCTCACTGTCCCTGTTCTGTCTCGGATAGATTTTTCTCTCCGCTCAAACTCTCTTCCCTCCCTGAAGGAAGGGAGGAAGGAGGTTGTGTGTGTTTTTTCCTTGAAATTTTTATCACAAAATTATAATACACTCAAAGGGAAACTCACCGTCATGAAAAAGCAGTGCCTTGTCAACGGGGTTTCCTCGCCATCACCGCACGGGTTGTTGGGGTAGTGCACACACCAAAATCACCAGTCCTCAACGGCTTGCTCGCCACTCCATTCATTTCAATGGCAGGTACACAAACGGCAGCGAACTCAACATCAAAGACATATTTTTTTTAATATTTATATGAATTACTTTTTTTTTCACTTTCCATCATGGGGAGCAGATAAATATTATTCGAGTTATTGACAACTGACAGTAGAGGGCGGGCCTCTGAGCGAGTCACACCTTGACGTCGCTCAGGTATCAGAAGTTTCTGTCAGTTTCTGAGTTGATGAAGCCTTTGCAGGAAACCACCGTTTGGAAACAACACGTTTATCACTCAAAATAACTCAAAATGAACAGTAAATATATAACATGAGAAAATCAAATGATGACATCAAGAAATTAAAATAACGTCAAAAATAATCTAAATTAAGTACAATCTTTTACAATCACGATTCTATAAACACACAAACAGGTTTTGATTGATGGGAATTGTTTTTAAGAAAAAAAATACATAGACACTTGAGAAAGGCCCTTAACTTGTAAATTCTTTACAGGTGCAAAATTACTGTCTCTCATATGTGTGGTTGACGTTAACCTTGGAAAGGAACAGTTGAATACAGAGAGGTAGTTTTTCAAAAAGAGAGCTTTTAAAGTCCGTTTGCAAAAGAAAGAACAGACAGGGGTGTAAAGGGGAGGGGAATATTAAAACTGAAGTTTGTCCCCAAGTTGTTGGCAAAACAATTGTACTATAAAATTGTAAATTTTTTCACTGTACACTTGGAGCTCATAAATGGGAAATAAATCAATATTAAAATAAAAATAGGTATGAAAAAAAACCCAAATCACAAATTGTGCCAAAAAAAGGTTAACCTTCACAGAAGTATCGTTGATGTTTGGAGTTTGTCATAATTTTAGTGTTTTTTTGTATTTTTTTCTAACGAGAACATCGTGCTGTTAACCGTCGCTGCAGCAGGTGGCGACGAATAATTTTATCCTCGCGTTTCAAACCCACGAAGAAGAAAGAGACCGCTATCACTTCCGCAATAGCTGACTGACAACAACATGGAAGTTTCCACTGAGGTTGAAAATGGGTTAACCGGCGAAAGTGGTGCTGCCAAGATGCAGGAGAGACTCCAGAAACGGCACCAGGCGAGGATAGAGGATGCCGAGCGGAGGAAGGAGGCGAAAGAGAACCAGTCGGTGTCGGAGGAAAAGGGCGAGTACTTCTCCGGCACTTTCGACCGGGAGCGGGCGTTCATCGAAGAGCTGCTGTCCGGCTGCTCCGGCGCCGACCGAGCCGCGGTGAATCAGAAACTGGAGGAGGCAACGGCCAAAACGGCGCAGCTGCAGAAGTTCCTGAACGACAGCGTGTTGTTCCTGACGCAGTACGAGCTGAGACGAGCCCAGGCGGCCCTCCAGAAGCTGCAGGCGTCCCTCGCCGAGACCAGGGAGGAGTGTCTGCCCAAGAAGAAGTTCGCCTTCCGAAATCGGACCAAGGCGGCTGATAAAGCTCCGACATCGGCGGCAAACGCACCCGATGCGGGCTCGCCTGCAGGTTTAGTCGCCACAGAGGTGGACGGCGGCTCGACGGCGCCGCAGCAGAGTGGCTTCTCCAACGTGAGCAACGAGGTTCTCACGAAGACAGCCGAGGAGATCCACAAACAGGACGTGCTGCTGACTCATCTGACGAACTGCAGGGTCCGTCTTTTCGGCTCCCCCAGCACGCTGCACCTGAAACACATAGAGAGCTGCGAGATCCTGTGCGGCCCCGTTTCCAGCTCGGTTTTTGTGGATCACTGCAGAAACAGCACCCTTTCTTTCCCCTGCCAGCAGCTACGGACCCACAACACCACCGACACGCAGGTGTACCTGCATGTCACCAGCCGTGCCATCATAGAAGACTGTCGGGGAGTGAGCTTCGCCCCTTTCTCCTGGTCCTACCCGGCGCTGGAGGAGGACTTCACCTTGTCCGGCCTCGATCGGGAGCGGAATAACTGGAGCCAGGTGGACGACTTTAACTGGCTTGCTGCAGGGACGCCATCTCCTAATTGGACTCTTATTCCAGAAGCAGATAGAAAAAGCAACTGGGACATTTAGAGTCCATGGCTTCAAGTGCATTTAGACAAATTAACACGCTAATTAAAGGATCATGTTGCCTGTTTTCACTGTGATTGAACACAATTCATCAATATCTGACAGTTTATTGACTAAATGTATTAAAAACTGACACCACTAATCTATTAAAATAACAATGAACCCAATGTATTAACCTTGTTTCATTGTGTGATGTTTGTCCACTTTGACAAAATGCTTTAACACAGAAATGGTTGCATAGTTTCAGCTTGTTTCATGATTTTGAATGGTTTGTATACACGAGGACATTGAGGTCATTGAACCTCTGACCAGTTTCTCCACTGGCATGGTGAAAATTGTCATGCAAACCAGAGAGTAATCCCACTGCTGCTTTGTTCGAGAGCATCTATGTGGTGTTAATCTGTTTTCCAGTGGTGGTGGACTCTGCATAGGAAAATTCATTTAATTACCTGAGCACCTTAATCGTCCGTTAATCCCAATTAAGAACAATTATCTCTTAGAATAAAGGAAAAACTCATTGTTGGTCTCGCAAGTGGTCCAAACGGCTTTTTTCTGAGGGTATTATAAAAGCTGATGTCACAGTTTCATATTTATTGGGCAGATTTTAATTATGAAGTAATGGAAGTCTATTACAATGCTTTAATCCAGAAAAATGTCAGTGTAAAAACAAGACCGACTCCTGCGCTCAAAGTCAAACTCTAGAGAGACGGCTGCAGCCAGACTGTGCGAGAGGCGGGCGAGGAAGTGCTGCCATCGTTCCTCTAATTGCATTTGGCAAACACTCGCCTGTTCAGCTGCGCAGACTGAGAATAGAAAGGGTTCAGTGAGAGTCTGGCTCATGTTTGTGCCTCACACTGTGTTGATAATAACTGCCAAGTTATCAAGTGACCACAAGTAGGTCAATGCAGGTGCATTTCTGCCATTAAAGAGGTATTTAACGACTGTTTGTTCCTGTGTTTTATCTGTGTTTATGTTTGGAGGTCTGTCCTGGTTTCTGCAGCGTGTCGTCAACAGGTCTCGTTTCTCTCAATGGGTCTGTGGCGCTTTATTCCTTCAACCTATTTACTAGACTGTAAAGACATCCGGTTTGCGTTGAACCTGTGGACCCCGCACCTGTGAATGGATATGCTCCATTATTAGCTCCACTTTCATGCCCATGATCTTTGTCAGCCTCCAGGCCGAGGCCACCGCAGTTCCCGGCGCCTTCGATCGGGGCAGCCGTGACCACGTGAACGTTCAAACCAATTATGTCCTCTGGCAGCGGCTTATGATCAGGCTCATCTTGTGTGGAGGGATTTCTCCAAATTGGATCAGGCTGCTTACAGGGGCTTAGCATGACGTACTGCAACTTTGAGTTTAATCATGAGGATCCTCGGCAATCCTCCACCTCTCCTGGAGAACAGAACATCACGATTAGCCTCGCCTGTGTGCTAGGGAGGAAAAACTGGCAAAAATTTGGAAAGAAACAACAGTTAATGACCTTCCAGTTTCTGGCACAATGGGAGCGGTGCAAACTTTGAAGAAATAAGACTCGAGTGCTGCTCCGGGGTCGTCCCGAGTCCTTCATCTCCGCTCCTTCGCCGTGGGATGGATTACAGGCTGAGCTGACTCTCCTGTCCGATCGGAGCAGCCAGAGGACTCCCTGACAGCAAACAGACGGGGAAACAGGAACTGCAGGTTGGCGTTCCCAGGAACAATCCACCCAAACTGAGGAGACCATCACCTTCTTCTCGGCCGAGGAAGACTGACGGATCGAACCATGGCTCTGATGCTGGTGAAGTTTGATCTGAAAAAGCGAGTGAAGCTCGCCCAGACTGTCTGGTTCATGTACTGGTTCGCCGTGATGGCCGGCGTGCTGGTCTTCAGCATGGGCCTGTTCTTTAAGATCGAGCTGCGGAAGCGCTCGGAACTCATGGACAACAACGAGAGCCACTTCCTGCCCAACCTCCTCATATTCATGGGTCTCGTAACCTGTGGCATCAACGCCTTCGGGGGCAAGATCTGCTACGACTCGCTGGACCCCACCAAGTTCGCAAAGTGGAAGCCCATGCTGAAGACCTTCCTGATGTTCTGCGTGGGCTTCAACGCCCTGCTGCTGGTGACGGCCCTCATGTGCTTCCTGATGCGGATCCCGCTGCAGTTCACGCTGGCCGAGGGGCTGAGGAACGGCATGCGGTACTACAAGGACACGGACACGCCGGGACGCTGCTACATGAAGAGGACCCTGGACCTGATGCAGATGGAGTTTCGCTGCTGTGGAAATGACAACTTCAGAGATTGGTTTGAGATTCAGTGGGTTAGCAACCGCTACCTGGACTTCAGCGCCAAAGAAGTCAAAGAGTAAGTCAAACGCGGCGTAAAACCGGGAGTAGATTGATTCAAGGGCAAAAAGCAGCTGCTTGGATTGTCATTGAACCCGGGTGCACTTGGAGGTTGTCAAGGTGGGGTGCTTCAGGGGTCACTATAAGTGGATTTCAGGAGGCGTTCGGTCACTGCAGGTGAATTATTTACTTTCGCCCACTGAGGATTAGCAGCGTTGAACTGGTGGCAGCTACAGGTTACATTGGGATGTCATACTCTGAGCTTTGAAAGCCCAAAAGGTTACTTGGCAGTTTATTGGGGGAGGGGCTTCAGCGATTAGGCACCGACAAAGCTTCGGTCACAAACAGCACGAGCAGGGCTGACCTTATTATTCTGCAGTTTAATGGTGTATTTTTATAAACGCACTTGCACCTGCGTTGTTTTCGAGCAAACCAACGTCACTAAATTCTGAGTAAAGAGTTGTAAAGAGGACGGTTTCAAGCATGGGGACATCATTAGTGTCTAATCTGCGGGATTACAAAGCCATGTCCTTCAAGAATCAGTGTCCAGTCCAATCAGCAGAGGTCCTGGCACGACTCCAGGACCATCACGGCCAGTAAAATGATTGGTGGCGCCCTGATTGCCTGAAAAAATGCATCATAATAAGCTCATTGTAAACCAAAAACAAGTCTCTGTTTGGCTTTCAAACACTCACTTCAAAAGTCTTTAAATAATGGCTCAAATATCGACCCCATATTTAATAACTTCTCTATATTTTGTATTTTTAGTAATAAGTGATGCATCATGGTGTTGGTCAGGTCAGCTGGTTAAAAGACCTCACAGCTTTTCAACCCTCCTGAATTCATGATCCAATCACACGAGTCTTTCCATTGACCTACAACTATCAATCACAGGTAGAGGCTGCACCTCGGGGATAAACGTTGACCCACATATGCACATTTGGTTTGTTGTTTACCTTTTTCGAGCCCTTCTTCATAAATCATATGACCGAAAAGACAAAACATGTATATGGGGGATTATTGTGATCATAACTGTTCAAGTAATCTTGAAGTAAACAAAACAGGAAGCCAATGAGACGCTGAAGTGCTGCTTTCACTGTACACCTGCTGTTGATTCTCGTTTTTGGAGTATTTTTGTGTACTTATTATGTGTACCTGGTATTTGTTCACTTGTTTCCTTTTTAGGAATAAGATGAAACAAAACAGCAGTTATTTTTGGAAAACATAAACTCTCTATTTATAACTCGAGTAACTTTGGCCCAGTTATGCAACAAATATAGAGAGACCACTTCTTGACCTTTGACCTCCCAGCAAACCGTCATAACACACTGACATAACACGCCGCCCCCTCCTCTCCCCCCCCTTCAGCCGCATCGGCAGCAACGTGGACGGCCAGTACCTGATGGACGGGGTCCCGTTCAGCTGCTGCAACCCCAGCTCCCCGAGACCCTGCATCCAGTTCCAGATGACCAACAACACGGCCCACTACAGCTACGACCACTACACCGAGGAGCTCAACGTGTGGAGGCGCGGCTGCCGCGACGCCATGCTGTCCTACTACGGAGGCATGATGAACACCATCGGAGCCCTGGTGGTGCTGGTGACCATGCTGGAGGTCAGGCTCACTCGATGATGATGATGATGATGATGATGCGACATGTCACCCCCATCAGTTGTCACTTCGAGCTCCTTCCAGATGTATTGGCTCAAGAAGTCGGTTCAGTTTGAATACCTGGAAACATTTAAAGCATAAATCCCACTTTGTGTGGCATCTTTTATATCTTGTTGTATTCCTAAGAAAAACATCCCCAGTCAAGTGATAATCGACAGCAAATAACAGTCAAAAGTCACTGAAAATTTATGAAATGTTAGTTCTGAGAACAAAAATTCACCCCAGTGACTTGAAGGGGCTCCACAAACAGGCAAACTAAATCGTCATTTGTTCAGAATTTCCTTGAAAAAGCTTCATGAAGCGATGCAAACTGCTGCTTTTGGCTCCTTTCCCCAGTTGGTCCTCAGTTTATTGCTAGAAACCTTCTTTTGGGAGCTCTCGCTCACACAGCAGGATTAAACGGGCAGATCCGGGCCTGCCAAGCACTCACACTTCACTTCCCAATTCAAGCGGTGGAATAAATAAACGGACAAATCTTCAGTGGAAAGAATCGCGCTTGGCTTCTTCCCCGAGACCGCAAAAATCTGTTTCCCCCAGAAAGTTTGCAAAAAATTAAAGCTTAAAGAAGCTTTTGCAAGTGTTTTCATTTTCTCATTAAATTAACAAGTCGATAACAGCTGAGAAAGTTCAGAAGAGAGGCGTGATTTCTGTAATTTGGCTCAACGATGAGTCTCTCACGAATGAACGTCGGAAAACATGTCCTCAAAAATGCTCGGTGACGCAGCAGAAAACGAGGCAAAGACATTGCTTTGAGTTTACGTTGGGAAATCATACACGGGAACGTGCAAAGCGCTGACCCATTTGGCGCGGCGTCCAGTTTCTCCTCACTTTCCACTCGCCACCCTCCCACCGGGAGCGATATCCACTTATTGCATCTCCTGCCCAAACAACTCGATCCTCTTTACCTGAATATCTTTCCTCCTGGCCTACTGTCGGGTTACCTCGCACCACCTCTGGCGTTCGGTGCGCAGCTTACCGACGCTGTCGCACCTGCCGCTTGGACCCAAAAGGGTAATCCTGCCGGCGCCACATGGCATCTTCCCTCTCCTCCGCTCTCCATCACCAACATCTGCTGTTGTTGTCGTTGAGGCCACATCACCTGCACACACGGACACATACTCGCGGTCCCAATGTGAGTCTCAGACAATCAGACAACATCTCTGTCCCAGCAGAGGAACCTTTACTCTCAAAAGGTGGATTTGGGGCGCTACAGGGAAACTGATCAGACGCACGGCGGGAGGAATCCCAGATTTACCAGTAGTTATGCAAGCGTCTCCACGCTGACACACATAGTGGGCCCGGTAATGGAGTAATGGGTTAATCTACGGGAGGGGACGAGTTCAGACCCAATTCCTCGAGCTTGATCTGATGATCAGCCTTCTATCACGACAGGAAGTGGCGGAACTCCACTCTTCCAAAATAAAAAACAGACTCTTCCTGTTTGATAGATGATGTCTATGTTTTTTGTGTCGACTCAATTGCATAATTTTGTGTGCATTTTGTTTTCTTGTCAGTTTGACATCACACAAACTTCAAACATTTACTTTTTCTCCAGAAGCTGATAAAATCTTTAACGTTTCCTTTAAAAAACAAGAAGTCCCTCTTTAAACAAAGTGTCCAATCAGCTTTATCGTCATGAAAATGTTCAAACAGAAGACCAGAATCATCAAGTATCATCAAGGACAACTCATGACCCAGTTTGCAGCCATTTGACCTATTGACCTCTGTCAGGCACTACGGGTGTAACAAAAACGAACCAAACAGACTCTCAAAGTTTCCTCGTCAGCCATAATCACCTTGAATTCACACGTTCCCTGAAAACATTAACAAACTTTCTATCAACCACGACTGTGAAAGTGACAGCATGTTGCGTGTGTTCTTGTGTCTTGCGGCCCAGGTTGCCGTGACCATCGGCCTGCAGTACGTGGACAGCTCCCTGTCCACCCTGGCCAACCCGGAGGACCCCGAGAGCGAGAGCGAAGGCTGGATCCTGGAGAAGACCGTGAAGGAGACCTTCACCGACATCATGGCCAAAATGAAGTCCATGGGCAAAGGCACCAAGGTGGAGGAGGGGGGCGAGGCAGGGGCCGCACCGGTGAGCTGAGCGAACCACCCCCCCACCCACCCACCGCCCTTGCTATGAACTGACACCACCCACACCTGCTGAGGAGGCCAGGTGGGGGATGTGTGAGATTGCTATTTTTTTCTACAAACATACATTTTGTAGCCCCCTTCCTACTCACATCATTTGGTTCTGAACTCATTTCCAAAGGACTTGGCACAAGGACTCTTTGGGTCACGACCCCGTATACCCGCGCGTAGACAGGCAACACGAGTTAGGACGAGTTAAGAAAATAAAAGCAGAAGGTTTCTAAATTTGGTTCAACCAAAGAAATCCATCTTGAGCTCCCGCTTTGCTCCCTTTTAAATGAGATTTTCTGGATGCTTTTTTTCCATTTAAAAAAAAAAAGAAGGTAATCGGTGTGAATATTGTGAAAAATTTTTGAAGATGTTTTGCGAGTATTTTATTTTTCGGTCCGTGTCGCTGTCACGTGCAACCTCCCTCTCATGGAAGCCAAAAGTGCAGATTGAGGATGTGTTTTATTCTAACGACCTGTCGGTAGAGCTTCGGCTCGTATAGCTGCGTCTGAATAGAGACCGAGCCGAAGAACAGTGAACCCCTCCCCCCCACAACACCCACCCAGCTCTCGCAGCGCTCCAGTCCGCCTCTGGAGGTTGGAAGCTCCTGAGATGGAGTTTAAAAAAAAGAAAAGAAAAAAAAGAGAGAAGAAGAAGAAGAAGATGAAGAAGTGATGTGAATGAATCAGCGTGGATGTTGCAGAGTGATGCATGGGAACCGGGCGGAGCTCGCCCGGAAAGAGACTCGCGGGGCGACTCCAAAACCCGCCGGAGGAAAAATGCAATTGGCAGCTAAATCTTGGCTCCTGACCCCTGTACTGTAATCTCAGGTCATCTTTCATGTTTCCCTTTTGCATTCACTATCTGTTTATTGACACTTATGTATGTATATTGTAACAATTGGACTTATTTGTACATAGTGTAGAAATGGCAAAAAATTAAACTTTTTTAAAAGGGTGTAATTAAGATAAAGCTTTTATTCCAATTCATGTAAAGTATGTTTTTTTTTCCAACATTATTTTTTTGCTTTGTGCGTCTGTGTAGAGTGCGATTATGCTGATTGTGTATATAAATAAAGGATTCTAGCGAAATGGTCCAACCTTAAAATCACGGCTTGTGTTGTCTCGACCTTGAGCTGCACACGTCAAGAGGTTCGCTCCGCTGCGAGTGCTGCACGGTTCCTGATTAAGTCAATAGGATGAGGGCAATTAAGGCATTACTGCTTTCACATGGACATGGGATGACTCTTCACATGTCCAACACAAGGGTGCACACAAGTGGTGCTGCGAGGGCAGACACATAGGACGCACTCAAAAAAGACTAAATCGTGCAGACGTCTTTCCTGGGTGACTTATTCTTTGAAGCTGCACCACATTTCGATTTAATGCAAAATTGTGTCTCTAATCTGCACCAGGAGGAGCTTTGACTGCAAATGCACCACGATATATTGACACCTAACCACCAGAAAGGCGTAGTTTGAAACACAATCAAGCTGCACCACGTGAATCCAAAGTGAAAGCCACATATTCTGCCACGAGCAGGGAGGAAAGCCGTGATATCAGAGCCAAGCGTGGCTTAGCTGGAGCAGATGGGTGGGAGCCGCGAAGAGTCAGCAGGAATGGTAAAGAGGCCAACTCTGCGCGGTATTTTTGTTGGACCAAAGCACATAACCGGCGCTGAGTAGATAAGACGCCTAATCGGCTTTAGATTAGCATGAGCCCCTCGGCCAGGTGAGCAGGTGATGTCCTGCTGCAGCACTCGCGTCACGACACAGACGCAGACGAAAACAGCGGGAAGTCAAAGATCCGAGCGGGACGCCGGCCAAACGAGGCGCCGCCTCGCCGACTCTACTCAGAAAAACGTCGATATTTGCTGTAAAAGACGTGTTGCACTTTAAGAGGCTTTTATAGTGAAAAGTAAAAGTAACAACTCCAGAGGAGACAAGACAAGCATGGACATGAGGCTCAATGAGCAGCAGGCGGATTTCACCCACGCACATAGTGAAAACTCCTGTGACTTTTGATTGTTTTTCAGTGATTTACTGTTTTTTGAAATCCTCAAAGGAGTGAATGTACTCCAGTGCAGTGGATGTGTACTGTTACGCTTCACTACTTGTAAAGGTTGACTAAGTACATTATGAAGAGTATCTGCAGGTAGAAATCTGTAGCAGGACCTGCGTCGTCTTTTGTTTGTGTATGTGCGAAAAATATTACAGGTGCATTTCTTGTTATTGCTGTTGATAACGAAGCTTAATGTAACATTTTTTGGACAACTTAAAAGTACCAATAAGTTTAAAGGAAAAAGTAAAGTAGGTGTAAAAGACTGCATTCTTTATAGAAGTCGTTATGAGTAAAATTGAACCAAAAAACAGGATAAGAAACTTCCCAGAATCCGGTTCAGACTGGAAAAAATAGCCCCTGCTTTTATTTTGAAGGCTCGTGCTTAAACACGTTGGTTTGAGCGTGTTTGGCCCCCCGCATCTTTTCATAGAGGCAACTGTCTGAAGGCAGACACTTGTCTCGGTGCACGGTTTATCACACCGCCGCCTCTCATTGTTGTTTACCGTTTGCAAAACAAACAAAAGCTGCAATCAGCAAGCGCGCGAACAATATTGTTTCCAGATCAGTGAGACCTCCGCCCGCAGAGACGCTCTGAGACGGCGTCCCGACGTGTCCTCTGTCTTCTGCTGCTCTCTGTTGGTGGCTGCCGGTAACTAACGGGGATCCAATCAAAATGTGTGTATGTGTGTGTGTGTGGATTCACTTCCCACAGGACCTCCGACTGTAAAACTCATATGTAGTTAGTTTTCCCGCCGTCTCACTTTCCATTCTGTGACCACCTAATCTGTAATTTCATCAACTCTCCCGCTGCTCCTCTCATTGCTCGTAATCTTCGTTGTTTACTCCCGCAGATGTGATTTATTCGGACAGCAAATGTTCTCCAGACCTCTGAGGGCTTGAAGCGTTTATCCCGACTCACCGCAAGCGGCTCCCGCTACACCCAACGTCCGCTAGAGGGCGTCTTTCCATCAGCGATCACTGACAGGAGCTGGTCCAGGAGCTGGCCCTCTGCAAGAAAATGAGTTGGATGCTTTTAAGTCTCTTCATCTTTTGTAACTTCTTTTTTAGTATTTATTATAAAGTAGAAAAAATCTTAAAATAATATTTGTTTTAATTTTTGGCTGATACTTGGTTTTCCTTCTTCCCTGAAAAGTAAAAAAAAAAGATACTTGGATTGTTTCGCGTGATAAAACAGCTTAAAAATCGAATTAATTGATTTGTGTTTATAATTGTCTTTATGAGAAAAATCTTTGGTAAAAGATTCCCTTTTGCTTCAACATAACCTCTTTAACTAGCATTAGAACTTCACTTAACGTTGACTTTATTCCTTTATGAGTCCATTGACTTTTTCTTTAATTTTTCTTTGAGTTTTGAAACTTTCTTTCTGAAGCAACAAGCTACTTTTAAAAGTATGTAAAAAATCAAAAAAGATGCCAACTGAAGTAAAATGGGGTTTTTTTTCGGTCACTTTTGGGTTTGAGTTACTGAATTATTTAAAAAGAAAAAAGCAACGGATGTCACATGAGGAATTGAAACCTCGGAATATTTAGAGGTTTTTCTTGAATCAAATAACTGATGCTTTAATTAGCAATGAACAGAAATGTCGTGATGTCTTTTCTGAATTTTTGTTGGACTGACTTTTCGGATCCGAAACTCGTCTGAAAGCACTATTAGTGGGTCCAGTTAAAATTCAGTCCTAAGCGATGGTTATTTGGTTGTTTGAGTTTCCAGAATGTGACGAACAAACTGATGCAGAGCATTAATAATGCATGAAGGAGTTACACTAATGAATATATGCAACATTTTGGATATTTATTAATTATTAAAGCGGTTAATGAACATGCAAGGTGCGTTGCCTTTGTGGCGAACGTATGCTCCGATGTTAAAGGCCTGACCTTGAGGCTCCAGCCAAAGGTCGGGGACACGAGTGCGATCACATCTCACTTTACACTCAACTATGAGCTGAATAAATATGGCAGACAGAAACAAAGGCAGAGACGGAGGTAGAGAGAGAGAGAGAGAGAGAGAGAGAGAGAGAGAGAGAGAGAGAGAGAGAGAGAGAGAGAGAGAGAGAGAG
>JASSRZ010000086.1:446426-464907 GCA_032164315.1 Malacoctenus gilli | reverse complement strand
GAGAGTGGGAGAGAGAGAGAGAGAGAGAGAGAGAGAGAGAGAGAGAGAGAGAGAGAGAGAGAGAGAGAGAGAGAGAGGCCCGTGACTGGTAGATGTGTGGCCTGCTCTCAGAGGGGCATTGTTGGAGCTATGAGAGGACAATGCACTGCCCCCGCCCTGAATACTCGCCATACCAGCTGACCAGCCATTACCGACACTGCTGCCTCGTTACAATTCAAGCTGCTCTGACACACACACACACACACGCACATGCACACACACACAGAGAGTCTCAATCATAAGTTTAGTCCCACAAGTCAGAAACGGACTTTGTGTACAACAGTGGACGGAGGAGAGAAACCAGGTGGGAGGGCAGCAGCTCCTCACAAAAGGCTTAAGCTGAGGCATGCACGGGCACACACATTGTCTGTGTTTGCCTGTGTGTGAGCGTGTGTGTGTGTGTGTGTGAGTGAGTGTGTGTGCACATGTGTGTGATTTACAACGAGTTAAGTTTAGACCCTCGCACCTATCTGCGCCTTCAGCAATAACGTTGCTCCTGCCCAAGTGGCAGCAGCCACCCAGAGAGAACAAATGTGCCCCTCACACCGGCGTATTATTTCAGGATCCCTGACAAAAGTCTTCAAAGTGGAGGGTGTGAACAGGAGACGGGGAGGAAGAGGAGGTGGGGTGGGGTGGGGGGGTCTTTTTATGTCTGTGGGTCGGAGGAAGAATTCGGATCATCCACAGAAGTAAAACTTGAAATGCCACCGTGGGACTGCTGCATCCAGCGAAGAAGAAATGCCATAAAGTCTATTTATTTCAAACTACAGGAGCCCCATTTGTGAACACATTTGCTCTCCTATAACACTATATTTAATGTTTACGTACATTTATTTAGTTTATGTGACAATTACAGTCTCACTGCATCTTGAGAAATATTAAAAAAACATGTTTAAACTTTGGTCAGTTGGCACTCTTATATACAAGCTGGAAACGGTTTTGTGTGCAGTACAGACACTCACTTAAAAGTAAAGTTAGCATATGAATAAATGACTGGAAAAGTCGCCTATCTAAATATGACTTGTGTAGCAGGCCGCCTGCAAAACTACCAAAAGTACCATCATTTCTCTCTTCTTTTAACTCCAGTGTTACAAGATTAAAGTTTTACTCTTCAAAATTCACCAAATTTCACATTTTGTTTCAGCCCAACAAATAATTTTTCACCAAAACCAAACAAAAACTAACGAAAATTCATACTTTTGATGTTAAATCTATTGGAGTAAAAGTATTTAATTTGCATTGGAAAATTTAATAAAGTAAAAGTAAAAGTTGCATGAAAAAAAGTTGTAAGAAAATGGCTCCATATATTCAAGAAAACTACTCACCACCGTGAAAGTTGTTGTAACAATAATAATAGGTGGGGCCAGCAAAAAAAAAGCTTCTGCAGTGAATATAAAAGTATTGCAGTACTTACAAAAGTACTACCTTTCGAAGTACCTGTGCTTGCGACGATGGGTGACGTGTGACGGACAGTGGCTGCTGCAGAACAGGTGTGCATACCTATGCACGACTGTTATATTGTTACACGGTGGGTGCGTGCGTGCGTGCGTGTGCGTGCATGCGAAAGAGGAGCGGGGCGGAGGCAAGCAACAAGGGGCTTTGCAGAAGGGGACGGGCACGAGCCTCCTCCTCCTCCTCCTCCTGCACTGATAACGGCGACGCGCGGCGCGCTCCCGTCGGCCCACTCGTGCTGTACTGTAATCATATGATAGGGAGTCGATCCCCGCTGCAGAATACCGACACACCGGGCGGACAGCAGCGGAGCAGCCGGGCGGAGGAGCGACGGAGCGAGAAAGAGAGAGAGAAAAGCGCGGAGAGCCGATGGTTGGTTCGTAGCCGCGGGAGGAGAAGTGCGTGGACTCGGTTAAAAAGTGTCAGAAGAAGAGCCAAACTCCCCCTCCCTCAAAGGGAACTTTTTCAAACTCCGGGAGAGAGTCGCGCAGAGGGGGGAGCCGCTCGGAAGAGGAGAGGAGCACCGACGCACCAGTCCAATCACACCCGGAGTTTCATCAGCTGAGAGCCGGAGAGGCGCTGAGGCCGGTGGTGTCCTCTGGGGTCCTCGCATCGCGTTTCTGGGCGTGTTTCTTCCTTTTTCTCTTTTTCTGGTTATCTTTTTTTTTTTAATTTACAAATCCCAGAAACAAAACAACAAGCAAAAACAAACAAGAACTCCTGTTAGTTGTTTTTATTTTTTTCCGCGTCTCAGCTCGGTCACTTTAAATCTAAAAGCCATGGTTGGGGAGACGGAGGTGAAGGAGCGACCCAAGTCCAACCCGGACTATCTCATGCAGCTGATGAACGACAGGAAGGTGATGAGCTCGCTGCCCAACTTCAGCGGCATCTTCACGCATCTGGAGCGGCTGCTGGACGAAGGTGAGCCGGCGTTCGCTCCGTGACCGCCGCCGTGCGTTCCAACCGGTGCGTTGGATCCGATGGGCAGTGTTCATAAAAGTACTATTTATTGACTCGCTTTATTGAAAAGTCATTAACTGCAGGGATTCCTCAGTGGCTCCTGGGAAACGTGACAGCAGTGTTCAGCCACCAACACCACATGATGAATTAACACGCTCCACTCTGGAGTATTTATGTCTTTCGCAGGTTATTCCTGTAAAACCTTTCAAACATGAGTGAGAATTTGATGTGTGTGTTGCATTGAGTCACATTTTCTAATTTGTTGGGCGCTCACACACACAGACACACACTCAGACACACACACACACACACACACACACTGGGGCAGTTGGTGATGGGAACAAACAGACAGTTGTTAGTCTTTCCCAGTGACCTAATGCGCAGGCTTATGCGAATGCTGCAGCCCATCCCTGTGCAGGAACGAGAGCATGTCACTGTGTTAAACGTTTGATTTGCCCTCCCAGTCATGCTGCCTGTTCAACCGACCGATGCCTTTTCACTGGTTTTGTTCCTAAACAAGACAGAGAAGGGTTTTTACTGTTTTATACTCAAATGTCACATGCCACCACCACCACCCCCCCCCTCCTGAAGTCGCTGCCAGGCCTGTTGTTTCCTCTGCTGTTGCTCGCTCGGGACCACCGGCGGCCCCCCTGACTTTGTGCTCGGTGACAAGTCTCATGACGCAGCAAGGTTGTAACCAGACGACCTCCACGGCGGCACCCACCTCGACGTCTCCGCCTGCGCTCCCGCGGAGGGCCGACAGCTGAGCAGATTCATCCCACACATGTGATAATGTGACACCCTCGGTTAGCATGAGAGGCATTGTACCGTGCCCATTTTCAGCCCGCCTGAGCGATGTGGACAAGGCAGTCAGGCAGAAGCCCCCCTGCCCCCCCCACCCCCCACCTCCCACCTCCCCCTCCTCCTCCTCTCTCTCTTCCCCTAAAGAAAAAAAAAGTTTGCAGGGTTATTTTTTCTGGCTGGATGTTTTGTTGCAACACCACAGTGGTGTCCGGTCTATATTTAATCCCATGACAGGTTGAAGTGTAGAGATAAGGCGTGCACATAGCCCCCCCCGATCCCCCCCACCTTATCTTTTGTGCGAATTCCGACTTCTTCTTTCGCTTCTTCTTTTCAGCAGAGTTGTGCTTGTCTGTGCAGATTTGTTTGTGTTTCCTAATAGTCACTTTTTGGTCGTGGAATCAGCTATTAGAGGATCATCGTTGTCACTGCAGCGGCAGCTGTAATTATAGTGTCCCACTGTAGTTATTATGGTCAGACTTATCACTCGGAGCGCCCAGAGACATGCCTGTCAGCCTGCTTAGGTCAGATGATATTTGTGCCTCAAGGCAGTCATCCTGCCGTGTGTCTGTATGCCTGTGTGCGTGCGTGCGTGTGAGTGAGTGTGTGTGGGTTCAAACCGGGGGTCTGCGTGCATGTGTCGCTTGTGCGTTCGTCTGGCTGCAGTAGCCGGTTATTATGGTGCTAGTGTGTCATTACAAAGGCATCGGAGGCGAAGCACCGGTCATTGACACGACCCTAAACAAACACACAGGCAGACAAACATAGTCGCATTTATATCAGGGCTCCTGTCAACCACCCGCCTGACCTTCCCGGAGGTTGATTCAAACGTTTCAACCAGCTGCTTATCTCGTGGTTTTTTAAATTTTTAATTCAGATTGAGGAAACGATTTTGGAGCGATTATCACCCAACAGATTCCCTCAGAAGAAGTCATTTGGCCGCCTGGTTAAAAATTGATTGAAATTCGTTATTTTTTATTTGGCAGCGGCTCGTCCACTCTGCGGATTAGCTGTTTTTCCTCTGTTTTCTGTGATTTTACAGCGATTATCTCGGGTTTCTGGAGCGATAGACCGACAAAACAAGACATCGGCGGCGTAAACAAGTCTTGGAAAATACGAGTCTGTGTTTCTTGGCAGACAAATGGTGTCGAGAGCCGTTTGCAAATTAATTGATATCGCAGGTTTTTCTTTTTCTTTTCCTCTGTGGGGCTTTTTTTTTTTTTTGAGAGCAGCTGTCCCAGACTACAAGTTCATAAACACCAGTAGGCGGAGTAGGTCACGGTGACCCCTTAATAACACGAGCGAGGGGAGAAACGATCTGTGTTGGTGTTAAACAGAAAGAAATGGAGAGGAGGGAGGTGTCAGTAATGGAGGCGGCCTGATTGCAAAGCGTTGAGTGGTTAGATTCTACATTGTGGTGCAGAATACTTGGGCCTGTCTGCCCGCCTGCACGCCCGTCTCGCTGCACGCCCGTCTGTCTGTCAGCTGTCACACTCGCAGCTTCCTTTAATTCTGGTGACAGTGAGTCATGGTCCAAATAAAAGGAGGGTCCTGGAGAAATGTGAGACCAGCTCTCCCCCGTGGCCACGCTCGCAGTCGCCTCCATTTACCTGACCTAACACTCTCACCCTCTCTCTCTCTCTCTCTCTCTCTCTCTCTCTCTCGCTAAAGAAATCGGCAGGGTACGCAAAGACATGTACAACGACACACTCAACGGCGGCATGTTCAACGGGCGGGACATGGAGGAGCTGCCCGAAGCCATCGGCCCCGTGGCCCAGCTGCAGGAGAAGCTCTACGTGCCGGTCAAAGAGTTCCCCGACGTGAGTGGACATATCGGTGACCTTTGACCCCTTCAAGTCTCCTGTTTGTTTTGTTACTTTATCTCTTCTTGGTTACAAAAAAGAAGGAGGGGGGGGGGGGTAGGCTGCCAGAAAGTCATTGTGGCTCTTCATCACAAGGACGTGGAGCTTTCCACTTTATCTTAAGGCCAAATTTTTTTTGTTGAGATCATCTGTGCTCACACCCACTGATGTCATCTGGACTGGAAATAGATCAATAACGGGCCACGGCCCGAGTTTCCAATAACAGAAAAGAGGCAAATCACTCACAGAAGAGTCACAGTAATTGAAGTTTTATGCACTTCAAACGTCGATACTGATGCAAAGTCCTTCCCAGCCTCACGTTTACACCGTAAATATTTATAGGAGCTTAAAAAGGTGGATTAACGCCTTTTCTCACCCGGATATAAAGACAAGTGCGCGGCGGCGAGACTTTACCATCCCAACTTGGCGCCAAGTACAGCTAAGCGCTTCAATATGAGTCCCCTTGATCCGAACTGAATAGCTCACATGATTTTCTCCCTGCATCATCTCGCCAATCAGCAAATACAATGACAGGCTGTCCTCACTCACATGACGGGAGGCTAATAGGACACACACACACTCACTCACGTACGCACACACACACACATAGAGGGCAGTGCACTGGAAAACGGTTGAGATCAAGGTTAAATTTAGAGAGCTATCGGTATCTGTGTGTCGGCGAGAGTCGAGGGTCATCGTAGAGGTCGGGGCGTGTTGGGAGGTGAACTCAGATAAACTTTAGTGGAGGAGGAGGAAGAGGAGGAGGAGGAGGAGGAGGAAGAGGAGGAGACTGGACAATAAGATGGAAGTAGAAAGAGACAGAGGACAAGTGGCTCAGAGACAAACACACACACACACATTCACAGAGAGAGGCAGCTGTCCAGTTAATCACTCAGTCATGGTGACAGATAAGGTTAGGAGAACGACGCTGCCCTGTCATGCCACCAGCACCAGCCAGCACACACATAATGAGCTATTTTTGTCCCTCTTAGTAACACAAACACATCACAGACGCACAAACCTCAAAGGCGCACTCAACCCGTGGCCCCACACAAATACTCACACATTGTAAAAAACACGCGTCGGGCCTCTAATGCGCAGCGTGTCTGTCTTCAGGCGTGTATCTTTAGCATGTGTTGTGTTTTTTTTTATGTGTGTGTCGCTCTGTTGTGTAGTTCAACTTCGTGGGGAGGATCCTGGGCCCGCGTGGACTCACCGCCAAACAACTGGAGGCAGAGACCGGCTGCAAAATCATGGTGCGAGGAAAAGGCTCCATGAGAGACAAGAAGAAGGTAAAAAGGCTCAAAGGCACAAAGGACACATGTTCGTTCCACTTATAGAATGTGGTTGTCACCACGTTTTAAAAGGGGGGTTGAACTGGCAACCATGTAAGAAGAAGACGAGCCGCTCTAACAGGTGTGCAAGTAGTTGAAGAGCTCTTTACTTGACAAACATTCTTGAGAGTAACTTTTGATTCTGTGTTTTTAAAGTTGTTTGAGGCTTATGATTGTACTCACGGTTAAATCACTCATTCACGTCTCGTTGAGACAAAAACAAGTGATCAGTTGCCCTGTTATTAGGAAGATTGAGGCTGTTCTCGCTCTGCCTGGCTGTGGTTGCCAGGTTGGCTCTTTAGGTATCCAGATTTAGACCAAGCTTCAGCAACTGTCACCCGTTTCAAACCGTCAGTGGTCACCAAAACGTGAGCGAGTCACTGACCCGATTCAGTTGGGGGGCTTCCTGGACTCGGGCCTGTTTGTTCGGGCCGTGCCTTCGAGGCGTCGTTCGGGCCACATCTGGGCCGAGTTATTCCTCCGCGCCGACCCGACGGTGGCCGTTATGGTGCCAAAACCATTTTGGCTACCTGGGTGGAAACAAGGGTGGAAAAACCGGCAACAACGCCGTTGCTCAGAGGTACCAAAAATCCACCTGCTAGTCTTTTTTATGCACTTTGCTTGTTGTACTTAATGGACAGAAAACAAGTCAGACAGTGACGACTGAGCTTTAGAGCCGCCGGGAGGCAGATTTTGACTGCCAAGCAAGTTGTTTTTTACCCTATTTTAGTCGTTCGCAAAGCTAAGTTACTTTCTGCTGGCTCAGACTTCCACTTTTCCATCTGTCTTCGTTTTTTTAACCATCCACTGAAGACCAACTTGCAGAGACACTGAATTGAGGAAGTTCGCAATCAGATTCACCAGACTCAGTAACTCTAAATATTTGCTCTGTAATGTTCATCTGTAATGTAAGGCTGTGATCTTCAACAGCGAGGGCCCTGCACTGCTCAAAAACAGCCACTTTGCACTGCGCTTTTATTTTGAAGATCCTGGCTTTATTAATGTTGGTGCGTCCAATTGTGTTTGGCTTCGCTGTAACGTTTTTGGGAAGTCAGAGCTTTGAGAGGGGTGATGCCAGGAAGTTATCTTGAGGAATTCACACTTTTTAAAATTTCACAATAAAAGTCAAAGAAACGTGATCCCTCTCTCTCCCTCTCTATCTATCTATCTATCTATCTATCTATCTATCTATCTATCTATCTATCTATATATATATCTATCTATCTATCTATCTATCTGTCTGTCTATCTATCTATCTATCTATCTATCTATCTATCTATCTATCTATATCGGTTCGTCTCTAACAATGAGTTTCTGCGGCTCCGTTTTCCTTTCCTGTCCTGGTGTTCCGTCCATCTGTCCTCCCTTCCTCTCCCCTGGTGTCTGTTGTTGGACGGAGTCGTCTCAAGCTTTCCAAACGGCAGGTGGAGCAAGTCCAGCATTCCTCCCCCCCCTTCCCTCACCCATCCGCCCACCCTCCCTCTCTCTCTCTCTCTCTCTCTCTCTTTCTGTCTCTCTGTCTCTCTCTCTCCAGAACATTCCCCACCCTGCACGCCCCTCGGACAGCGAGGGAGACACACACACACACACAGAAAGCACACTGAGACAGAGAGGAAGGAAAACAGAGACACAGTGGGAGGCAACTGGGGGAAGAGAGAGAGATGTTGACTTTTAGTGTTCTTCAAAATGATACATCTCACTTGACAAAACAGGCACAGAGGATACAATCCGCCAGGACGTCACCCTGCGCCGGGAGGGTTGCGGGAGGCGACTCAATTCACACTTGGTGAAACCTGGAAGCCGCTGGTTCCAGTTCTAAGTCGGTCTAGGTCCGGTTGGTTCCACTTCCGCGTGACAGGAAGAGCACGGAGCGATGCCGCAGTCGTCCAGTCGAGCTATGAAAACGTCTCCCTTCAGTTTTGTTCTAGTGGGACTCTTTTGGGTTCTGCTGCTCTGGACTGGGATGCTGCAGCTCTGAGCCAGACCAGCTGCTTCCCCTCGTTCTGTGTCTCGCTGTGCTCAACTTCTCATGTTTAGCACACTGACACAAATGTAGCGTCCGGCTGTTTATCCAGGTGTCCGCAAACTTCACGTAGCTTCCACTCGTATATGCTGAGCCCGTGTTTATTATTGTTGTTTTTCTTGCTATGGCGAAGGGAGGGGCCAAGATTGAGTACAGCTGAGGGGCTCGTTTTGTGGCCGAGACAGAAAGAGAGTTCGAACTGTGGTAAGAGTAACACAACGCAGGGAAAATCAGAATAAGAAGCTTTCTATGATTAGGAACGTGTCTGAGGCTTTTATTTTGAAGGCACCTTTTTTTGCTATGTGGGTTAAATTGAACATTTTGACCAGTGTTTGGTTTTACTTTTAAAAAAGGATCGAAGAGGCTGTTTGAGCCAATAAATTCAGAGAATAAAGAGACATTCATGAATCGATCCCACCGAGATTTTCAAACCACAAATGACAGAAATAAATGAGTCGATTTCAAACGGTAAAGTCTCGTACGGTGTTGGAATTGACTTCTGGGACTCAGAATTGCCCAAAGTGTTGGAAGAACCGCTTCGACTGAAGCGAGGCATGAACGGTTCGCATCAAAGTGGTGGACAAAACTACTGACCGCTCCGCCTGCCGTCCCCACGGTCTCGGACAAAAATAACAACTAATGTTTGTTAGTTTTTGCCAAAGAGATTTTCTTTAAAGGGGACAATTCATCTGACAAATTAAAAAAACATTTTGTTTTCTGAAACAGGGAAGAAAAGTCAAACTTTTCTGAAACAGGTGATTTATGCAATCACATATATTGTGAGTTTGGCTCAGTCATGTAGTGCAAAAATGTTTAGATGTAAAACAATTAGCTTCAATCTCAGAACAATTACTTGTGTTAGAGTTTCCAACTTCTATTTGTCTCAATGAAAAAGAAATCACAGGTTCAGGAGCTCATGTCCTGTTTTTCGTTGCTCGCCGTGTTCTTGTTCTTGCACTTTGTTTTGTTTTCCCTTTGATCTTGCGTATTATTTTGTAGCAACTTTCTCTTCTCTCCTTGTGACATTGGAACTGCGATTTTAATGAGATTCAAACCTACTGACTTTTTCTCGTGCTGGCGAGTTCACTTAAACAAAAACGAACCCCTACTTTGACTTTACAGTGCAGCCAAACACTGACAGAATCACAGATTCTCACGGACACACTCACGCAGGGTAGCCTTCAAAGTAAAAGCACCAGGCAGTTTCCTATGTCTCATTTTCGATTCTACCAAGGTTCTTTTCATGTTTTAGCTTTTATTTTGACAGCCGTGGAGCAGGCAGAGCCTCGGGGCTCCCCCACCTCCCCTCCCTGTGAGCTGTGGTGCCCCTCCAAGGGGGTCCCAGACCCCCAGGCTGGGAACCACTGGCAGGACAAACGGGACAGGGCAATTGAAAAGTGAAGGACACCGAGATCTGTGCCAGAAAGTGTTGGGTTGTTTTTTTTCCTGGTGAATAACTCACTGAACATGACTTAACACAGCCAAGAGTAGAAGAACGGGAGCTTTATGAGTTGTAATTTCAGCTCGAGTTGAGATAGCGGCGATAAGATGAAGAGCAAAGCGGCAGGGGAGGAAGAATCAGGGAGCAGAGCCTTCAATAAAATGCAATCTTGTGTAACCACTCAAGAACAACACGGACGCCTCACGGGTTCGATACGCCTCCGAAGCTGCATTAGACGACCTTGAGGCTTGTGTGCGATTTTCTTTCTCTTTTTTGCCTGTGTATTTGTGTGTCTGTGTGTGTCTCGCTGGAGGGGGGCCGATCCAAACCCCCCCCGAGCCGGCCAAGCGAGAAGAAAAAGTGAAATCAAGCCGAGTCTGTGCGCGGCATTCAAACCGAGCTTTTTGAAAGAGTAAAAGAAGAAGGAGGAAAGGAAGAAAGAAAGAAAGAAAGAAAGAAAAAAAAGCCTTCCTGTGTTTTCAGGAGGAGATGAACCGAGGGAAGCCCAACTGGGAGCACCTAAGCGAGGACCTGCACGTCCTGATCACGGTGGAGGACACGCACAACCGCGCCAAGATCAAGCTCCAGCGGGCCATCAACGAGGTCAAGAAGCTCCTGGTGCCCGCCGTGAGTATCTGTCTTATCACCACGTCGGAGGAGCCGCGTGTGACTGGATGAGAGTCGGCTGTGTTGGTATGCATGGGAGGCGGGGGGGGGGGGAGAGGGGTTGTCAGCCCCCCCTCTAAAAAAAAAAGTCTGTATGTGTGTGTGTTTGTGTCTTTTTTGTGTGTGTGTGTGTGTGCGTCTCGGTGTGTATGAGAGAGTATGTGTAAGGGGTTAGGGTAATTAGGGAACAGGCATAAAGGGGTTTCCATGGAAACCCCGGGTTGTTTGAAAGGCTGAGGGAATGAATGGAGAGTCTGTTCACTCGTTTCTCTCCCCACTCCATCACTCCTTTCACTCGTTCACAACTCACTTCATTCCCGACTACTGGCTACAGTATTTTTCCCCCCTTTTTTTTCTCTTTCTGTTTTTCGCACAAGAGAACATTTTGATTGCAACCCCTTCGACATTTCTCACATTCTCCTCGCGGCCCACCTACAACCACCCCGCCCCCCAAATCTGCAGGCACATATGAACAAAAATGGGCACAAACATGGCATCAAATTAGAGGCCCATGCGCTTGCGGGAAGGTAAATGCACCAAATCAGCCTGTATTTGACACGTATTTTGATTTAACAAAGCTTCTTTTTTCTTTTTTTATTTATATGGTGCTGAACAATTGAAACGGAGTGAATAGACCAGCGGGGAAGGTGTTTCCATCACAGCAATCAGCCGTCACTTCCTGTTCAATCGTAGCTCGGTGCGAGCCGACCCCTCCGCATTAAGGGATGTGAACGGGGGTTTTTGCCAGCCAGGCACCGAGCACCTGTTAATCTATGTGTGTGTTGGACAAGTGCGTACGAGTATGTGTGCGTGCGGAGGGTAAAGTTAATGATATGTGTTAGTTTAACCCGGCTGACCTTCCTCCCCGAATGTAAATCAGTCAAGCTTTTCACCGAGCTGTAACTGGAGCTAAGGAGCCGGCGTGTTTGACACCAAATATGTCCTGCGTGATGGAGCGGCTGTGGCCAAGGTCCGGCCGCCTCCGCCGCAAACAGCGGGCCTCGTGCAGGGAGCGTTTTCGTAACGTCTCCCCCTGCGAAAACGATTAAAACGAGGGAGTGAAATCCTCTCCAGATGCACCAAATATGTGTAACCACCCAAATCTGTCGCTGGTCCGACGTGCCGGGTGATGAATCCCTCTCGATCTGGACTTGGAAGCTCGTATCCAATTGTTATTCGCGTGGACGAGGTGCCAGAAACACAGAGGACAGATGTTGCGGCATGTGTAAACACTGTTTCACATAATCGAAAAACAGAGACGGCGTCGATGAAACGAAGACACTCGATCGAAATACTGAAAGATACTTTTAAGATAGAACGTAATTCAATCTTCTCAAAGACGTGGTTTGTAATCCTTTTATCCAGGAGCTTCCTGAATGCTTCAAGAATAGATGTCGAATCATTGATTTGCTTAAAATGACAAATTCTCAAGTCTTCAAAATAAAAGCACCAGGAGGTTTTTTCACCGTCACCACCTCAAAGGAGTCCTGGACCTCCAGATTGCGAACTCCTGTTGAATGTGTCTGAATCTCTTGATTGTTAATAGTGGATAAACCCCATAAGAATATATTTGATTAAGATTTGACTGAGCTTTTTGCTTAATGTTTCAAATACGCCAAAAAATTTGGGCAAAAGAGTTTTATTATAAAACATAAACATCACTTCTGAGAGCAAACTTCTTTATTTAGCGTCCTTTTATTGTTTTTACTCACCTTTCTTGTCCTGTTTGCTCTTGTTCTGGATTTGTTGCCACATGCTACATGTTCGTACAAGTAGAAAAAAGAGGAAATTTGAACAAATATCAGCTTCTCTTGACGCCAACTGTTTGGTTACTTGTGACATCTGACATTGTTTCCTTTGGGGAAGAAAACAATGTCAGTTGGATCACAATGGTTTTTGTCGAGTTGTCGCATTCGTTGACTTTTTCGCCGGGACAAAAGTTCATTGATTGGCCGGAGAAACGGCGGCGGCTGAGTAAGCTGATTGTGCTGCTCTGCTTCATGTGCTGGTGCAGGCTGAGGGGGAAGACAACCTGAAGAAAATGCAGCTGATGGAGCTGGCCATCCTCAATGGGACCTACAGAGACGCCAATGTCAAGACGCGTAAGGATGACATCATAGCTCGCATGTGGAGGAGGGTTGGTGGGTGACAAAGGAGGGGTCTTGGTACAGGAGTCCACTGTATATATGAACAATGCCTCTGTTCCTGCTGTTAAATAGACTGTTTGTCCTCTCCCCTGCGTCCCTGTCCATTGTGTGTGCGCTTTGTGTCCTCTGTGCGTGTATGCGTGGGCGTGCGCACACTTGGCACCACTGTATGTTTGTGCGTGACGCGCAGCCACCGCCGCCTTCCCGCTGGCGACCCCTCAGGCGCCTCGGATCATCACCGGCCCGACGCCCGTCCTGCCGCCCACCTTGCGCAACCCCGCCCCCGTCACCACGCCCACCATCATGCCCCTGATCCGTCAGATCCAGAGCTCCGCCCTCGTGCCGGGAGCCAATCCGCATCCGGCTCTGGTGCAGCAAGGGCCCGAGTCCGGGATCATCTACACGCCCTACGAGTACCCGTACACGCTCACGCCCTCCATATTGGAATACCCGATTGACTCAACTGGAGTATTAGGTAAATACGAATGAGAAGTGCATCACTACCATATATGGTCAATGGATGTATTATGAGAACTGGATGCTGGACTCCAGCAACGCGTCAAAACCATCTCTCGTCCTGATTTCGGTCGTTGACTTAAAGATAAAGTGACAACAAGTCACATTTTAGAAAGAAAGAAATATTAAAATAAATTTACTCCTGAAAAATTTTGGTTTGTTTCAATTTTTTAGATAAATAAATTTACCAAAAAATCCAATATAATGTATTTCTATTCAATATTCCTACAATACAATACAATCAGTTTTCTTAATTTCTCAATTTTTTAATCATCAAACGTGACGTGAAACTGGCAGTAGAACGAATACAGCTGAAAACTGGTGTCTTTTTCTGAGGTCTGTTTCCAAAACTCGCGCGAGTTTCTTCCCTAAATTTTTGCGCGGTGCCTTTTCGGGGTTTTTTTCTGCTTTTGACGACCTGGCAGTCCGATCCAGCTCTCGTAATACATCCAGCGACACACGCACATGCATGCTGAAGCTCATTGCTGGGCTAACAGTCCCTTCTTCCTGTGTTTTTGCAGGTATGGCTTTCCCAACCAAAGGCTAAGCGATAGCTACCCCTCTCTCCCCCCTCTAGCACATACACGGACTGGCTTGCAGAGACCCCCCCCCCCTCCCTCCCTCTCCCTCCCTCCCTCCCTCCCCCCTCCCCCTCCCCCTCCCCTCCCCTCCCCCCCTTCCCCCTTTCCCCTACATTTTTGTCCCGCAGAGCAAACACTCACCGTTTGCTTATACTTTAGGATGACAGATTCCTCTACAGTCGTTCTGTAGTCAAGTGTCCATTCCTGTTAATTTCCGCTTTGTATTAGCAGACTAGTGTTGTGGTGTGACGAGCTATTTAACGTTTTTTTAATAGATCAGCTTCCGCTTGTAATTTTTTAACACGTTTCTAGTGAAAAGCCGTAGATATTCTAGTGCTGCTGTTTGTGATTTAACATACGTTAAAGCTTATTATGATCACAGCGCTCATAGTGTGACTTTGCTTACAGCTGATGTTGAATCGACTCATGATGCTTAGGGAGGAACTAGCTGTTTGGATTCATATTTTCTTTAGAGAACAGAAGACCACGAAACAACAGAAATAATCTTTCTCCTAGAAGCGAGAAGTTGTTGTTTTTATCTTTATTTTTTTCACCTTCAGCCTTGAACACTTTGTAAATTCCTGGTTTCACTGATGTTGGTGCCATGGGTGGATTGTCTGATGTCTTTTTTCCTGATGAGTAACCTTCTGTGTTCTGTTTTGGCGAATGTCAATGGCTGTTAGCAGGTGCCATGACCTCTAAGGTACGACGCCACGACAAGAGAATCCATCCTTACCAAAGGGTAGTGACCACAGACAGAGGTTAGTTAGCTCACCAGCCACTTTATGTGTATCTGTGCGTGCGTGTGTGTGTGTGTTTGTGTGATCGTTAGTGTGTGTGCATGCAGACCAATGGACCAATTTCAGTTTACATGTGTCTGTAATACGGCATGCCTAAAAAAAAAAAAAAAAGGAGACAGTTATAACTGTACCAGGCGAAAAGGTCACACGCTGAAGCGGCTGGCGTGTTAAAAAGAAAAATGTGAAACAGTATTTGTTGCAGTGAAAGTGGGAATAAGTGAGCAGATTGGGAGGAACCATGTGAGGCGGCGGTTATCTGTGCTCGCCGGGTAGCTTAAAGTGGACGGCTGGCAGGCCGGGACCCTCTCAATTAGAGAATGGATCGCTCCGTTCATGTGACTCGGTCCTCGTGACTCCGGGTTTGGTGTCGAGCCTCAGAAACGTTTTGTTGTTGTTTATCTCTTCAGAACTACTCTTGACCCTGCAAAACACTGTGGGAAGTTTTATTTATACCCACCTTCATTCCACTAGATTTCCGCAGATGTTTATTATTATTATTATTATTATTATTGTTATTATTATTATTATTATTAATGATTAAATCCTGTGTTACGCCCACTTACTACATGACACTTAAGGTAACAGTGATTGTCTTCTGCTAAAGGTCATCGAATTGATTGTGGTCTTTAGTTTTTACTACTAAAACACAGCGTGTGATAACTACTGAAGTCTGTGTTACAAGCTCTTTTGTATGAAATACTGTTGTTTGTGGTCTTATCAGTCGCCCACTGGACTTTATCATTGGGGCTGTTTACATCATTTTCATTTATTTCCTAGCCAGAGTGGTGCTGTTACCATGTATTTAGCTGCAAAATAAATTTGTATATAGGGATTTTAAGGATTTAAGTGCTTATATAAAGCTTATGGAAGAAGATCGCTTGGAAATACTTGTAGTTTTTTCATTTTTTTTCCATTTTTTTTTAGTTTGTAAATTTTTATTTTCGTTTTTATGGTATGCTTTTTATAGATGAAGTGTCTCCATGTAAACTTTATTCAAAGTGTGTAGCTACTACTGTTTTAGTCACCGCGACGGTGGCAATGAAGGCAGTGTTTTGCTCTGTGTATTTAAGATGAGGTGACCTTCTCGATCCACAGGCCTCGTGACTGTTTTATGCAATAGAAATGGACTAGATAGCTACGATATATGTGTGTGTGAGCGGTGGCGCTCTTGTTGTACACGATGGACAAAAAAACACTAAAAGGCAATAAAGATGATTATTGAAAAAAAAAATCTCAAAAGCCAACCAAAGCCTCTAAATTCTTGTAGCTAGTTTCTTTATTAAGATTGTTTCTAAAGCCCCTCTAAAAAACAAACAAACAAACAAACAAACAAAATCCACCATCTCTTAACCTTCTCATCGCTGTCTCTTATGGTGCCTCTTTGCTTACTTGTAGTTTTTCGTAGGCGCTCCTCTAATACTCCATAGCCGACCAATCGAACCATAATCAATAATCAGTTAATCACGGCTGTTAATCATCCAGATCTTTTGCCTGCTGCTAAACAAAAGCTCCACTCGTAAGTGAGCGAACGTCTCCTCGGAGGCCCCGGACACTTCTAAAGGTCACTCTCTCACCCACATGAAACCATGCCGCCTTCCTCTCTGTCCATGGTTTCACTGTCTTGTCTGTGCTAGACGTAGCCCAGCTAGCATGAGTAGTATCACTATAGCAGCGGTCACACACCAGGAGGGGCAAACTCCACCACCCCCCCCTCCACCCCCAACCAGAACCTCTCGAACCCAACCCGCTCCGCCACCCCCGGTGAAAAGCGAGCCCCGCGAAACACCTCCATGAACGCGTGTGAGCGTCGGGAAGCGACCATTCCTTACGTCAACGCCCGGCGGTTGATGTAAGTCCTTGTGAATGGTTCTGCCGGGCTCATGGAGGTGTTGCAGCGCTTATGTAAGCCCCCCTCATGCTGTGTGACTGCAGTAGGTCTGCCTTGTTGTCATCCCGACGCCACTAGCTGACACTAATCTCTCTTCTATCTTTTTTCTTTTTATGTCCCCTTTTATGTGCCCTTTTTGTTTTCCTTTCCACGTCTGTCCGTCTCTGTCCGTCTAACTCTAGCTGCCACGGCAACTAACCCATGACCCCCTTGACCTTCTGACCTTTCCGCCCACTGATGACCCACCCATCTCTGCCCGCTGGCGTGCTCATTGGCCCACGGCCCCGCCTCTCCCCCAGCTCAGCCAACCAGAGACCACAACTTTGGGAACAACCCGGCAGCTTCTGTCTAACCCGCCAACCAGACGACAGCGATCACGGGAATAAACCTCAGGACCCCGCCCGCCACCGAGTCCTAACCCAAACGTTACCAAACAGTGCCTTCGCTCCGAACGTCCAAAGCCAGTTTAAGGGTCTTCTTTGTTGTTTTTTTTTTTGTTTTACCTTGTTTGTTATTTTTCTGGACACTCAAAATTTACAATCTGTGACGGTACAATGAAAGCACGACCAGGACGCCTTGAATCAACCGGTGAAGGGCTCCTGAACCGAACTCTGACTGTGCCACACTGTCTCTTTGAGCTGCCGTAGCCTCAGTCCGAGCAATGCAATAACAATGACTCTAATAATAACACGTTAACGACACTATACCAGCGCAGAAGTACTTCGTCAACACTTAACTGGAAGAGATACGTTGATATTTCGACGCAGTTTTTCCTCAGCTGGCACCTCGCTTGTTCTTTAAACAACCTTTTAATGACACTGATGCCAGAGTGATATTTGCTCTTTTGTGTGTTCGAGGTTTGATTGACACTTTCTCGGTTGCCAGTTGCGCTGAAAAGGTGGATAAATGGAGGCGTTGCTGCTTTCAAGCAGAGGAAACACTGTAGAGTTTCTCTTTATCTTCTGTTGGACGCAGATTTCTGAGTGCAGGATGACTCAGCTGAGTCTTTGCAGGAAGAGGGGGAAAAAAGGACGAAGATTTGATTCAAAATTACTCAGATTTCATGTTTGGATGTTTATCTGGGATGAATCAAGAGTCAGCAAGAAGCATTAATCCATCCATACAGAACGCATCCGGAGGAAATGTATTTCTTCATTAGATCAGTTTGTTAAGAAGAATAAAATGATATAAAATTAGCATGAACATCCTATTTCCTTCCCAAATGTGATAGAAAAATTTCATTCACAGCAACACGAGTGAGAGTGTCTGTCATTGTCTTTTAACACGTTTTTAACTAGTAGTACCCTGTAATGGTTTTACAAAGTACTATCGCACAACTTTTTCCTGAAGCAGCAGGTGCTCGATGAGGAAAAACAAACTGACTGGAAGCGGAAAAATAACAAACTATCTCGCGGCTCGAACGCAAAGTCTGCGTGGTGCAGACGCGCGGAGGGAAGGTTGCACTTCTCTCTGAGACAAACCTACAATGTTGCCTTTTGCCTTTTCCACACTACAGTATTATATGAGCTTGAACAAACAGTGCCTTTATTTATTGAGAGCGACAGAACAATGCTACACCTAAATCTTCTCATTTCGAGTGGGGGGGGGGTTCCTGCGGATTAATTCGGACGGCGAGTTTAACTGTCATCATCCACATTTCTACGACTTCCAAGACGAATCTAAGTGCCAAAAAAAGAAGCAAAAACACACAAAAAAGACAAAAATTCAAAAAAGCGTCCGATATGTTTCTGTGGAATCAAGATGCCTCAAAGAGAACAGTGTTATATTTGATGTTTTTACTTTGTTGTTGTTGTTTGGTTGATTGTGCTGCTGGAGATGAAGTCGTCCACATTGTCTTGCATGTTTCTCCGCTCTCTCCAACGATGTCAGTGCCGTCTCAACACACACACACACACACACACACACACACACACACACACACACACACACACACACACACACACACACACA
>JASSRZ010000086.1:432868-442912 GCA_032164315.1 Malacoctenus gilli | reverse complement strand
GAGAGAGTGAGAGGGAAAGAGAGAGAGAGAGAGAGAGAGAGAGAGAGAGAGAGAGAGAGAGAGAGAGAGAGAGGCCCAGGGCTGAATGGGGCATTGTGGGAAAGACAGTGGGCACACTGGGCAGTAACACAGAGAACACTAACTCACAGATCATGCCAGAGAGTCTGAAAACACCCACACTGGGCGACAATGGCAAACTTCATCGCTCCACTTGGCCCCTTCTGAATACACACATACAATGGCAGAATCCAAATAAGATGCTCTGTTATTCGTGAAATTCAACACACTACATTCCTTCAGTGGCTCTGTCCCTTTGACCGGCAGCAGATGGCCGGGGCCGAGCCGCACTAAGTGTGCACGTACGTGTGCATGCGTGCCGTCCCGTCTCCCGCTTGCATCATGGGTAAGTACCTAACGGGCCTGAGAGGTGCTGGGTGTGCGTCTGAAGGCCTCACACGTGTCATATGGAAGTTATTAAAGGCGGGCTCACCCCTCAAATAACATAACAGCAAACCGCAGCGCGCACATTTAACTCCTGCCTCACGTGAC
Source organism: Malacoctenus gilli (assembly GCA_032164315.1). Taxonomy (NCBI): domain Eukaryota; kingdom Metazoa; phylum Chordata; class Actinopteri; order Blenniiformes; family Labrisomidae; genus Malacoctenus; species Malacoctenus gilli. The sequence continues at coordinate 442,363 of JASSRZ010000086.1, read as the reverse complement.
GCGACACAAACCTCACTAAATCAGTTGATTAAATCAGGCCTGATTACAAAGGGGGGCTGAGGAGGAGCAGGTTTGACCCTTTTGACGGCAGGCTGATCCTGTTAGATCTCTGCTGCCCCCCAGTGTAGCCTGGGAGGAACTCTGCATCCTGCTCAAGATGCAGGAAACTGCAACAGGTGAGCAGATCAAAACCAAACAGAAGAAAGACTAGATTCAACGGATGAGTTGCTTTTATCTATTTATTCACCTTATTTTCCCCTTTTGGGTTTTTGTGTCATCTCTTTGTTCATTCTGCTCGAGTACATTTTTAGGATTTTGTGTTATTATTATTGTTTGTATTATTTTGTGACCATTTTATGATTTTTTAATGCTATTTTCTTTATTTTCCTCTTCATTTTTTGTACATACTTTACTTCTTTACATTGCAATTTTACAACTTATTTTTGTGGACCAAAACATTCGGATTTAGGACTTGTTGTGTTGTTTATTTGTCCTCCATTTAATTTAATAAATGTATTTAATATGATATAATAATAATATGAAACTTAAAAAATTTGTATTAATAGTAATAAATATAAATAAGTGATATTGATAGTGTTAAAAAAGCAGTTCTCGTTATCTGTCGCCTGAAAACACTGAAAAATGTGAATACGAAAGTTTAAACATCTAAATTATGTTCGTAACTTTGTCTTCCTGACTTTCTTGGTGTTGACGTAACAGCATCGCGACACTCTTCGACGCTTTACGGCAGAGCGTGTTGCTGGAGGTCAGGGACATGACAATCAGCCGAACCGTCTACATTGTGGAGTAAAATCGCCGTTAAAATTCATCTTTAGGATAAAGCGCTCTGCGTTGGGATATTCCCCCCAAGTGACAGTAAATGTGGCTGCTCGCCGTCGAGTAGTTTGTCCTTTATTTTGAATTTCGCCGCACGGCTAAGTAGCTCGTGCTAACGTTAGCCGCTCCGGCTCGGCCAGCAGCTCCTCTCCCAGGCTCCGGTGCGACCCCGCGGCTCTTCCACAGCCATGGACAACAACTCCCAGGGATCGGGGGGGATTAAAGCGGGTCTCGGGAGTCTTTTCGGCGGCGGCGGCGCGCCTGAGTACTCCAACACGGAGCTCGCCGGTGTCCCATGTAAGTGTCATGTCTCACGTTGCTCCAGTTAGCAACGCTGCTTCACAGCATCCTAAACTCTGCTTTATCTCATGATTTTGGTCTGTTGAACTCTTTCCAGTGACAGGAATGAGCCCTTTGTCTCCCTACCTGAATGTGGACCCTCGTTACCTGGTTCAGGTAGGCTTGATGCACTGATTTCCTGCTTTTTGTGTTTGTTTGTTGATGTTTTTTAACTGGTGGATGTTGTGTTTTAGGACACAGATGAATTCATTCTACCGACAGGCGCGAGTAAAACACGAGGCAGATTTGAACTTGCTTTCTTCACCATTGGAGGCTCCTGTATGACAGGTGAGACTCACCTGAACTTGTCCAATGAACAGCATTTGTGTGTTAGCCATTGATGACATCACTCTGAATATTTTGGCTTGTAAGAGCAGAGCAGTCAGATCCTCAAAGTTCAGGTTTCATTCACACTACTTGAGTGAGCCGGTCAGTGCATCACCGTGCTTTCCTGCGTGAACTTCAGGCGCTGCCCTTGGAGCCGTGAACGGCCTTCGGATGGGCCTGAAAGAGACCAGGGACATGGCCTGGTCCAAACCACGAAACGTACAGTGAGTACCCGGACTCTCAGTTCAACGAGTCGTCGCTTTTTCCGATATTGTCGCTGATTTTCCGAGTGATCGTGTCCTCTTCCTCCAGAATTATCAACATGGTGACCAGACAGGGAGCCTCATGGGCCAACTCGCTGGGATCTGTCGGTAAGTTTTCAAAAATGTCTCTGATAACTGCGATAACATTTGAAGTAGCTCTACTTCAATGTCCAGTATCTTTTTTTAACATTATTTGAAGTCCCAGCTGTGCAGAATCCTCTGACGTGTCGCTGCGTTTCGCCTCGTCCTTCCAGCATTGCTTTATAGTGCTTTTGGAGTGGCCATCGAGAAGGCGAGAGGAGCAGAAGACGACCTCAACACAGTGGCTGCTGGGACATTAACAGGAGTGCTCTTTAAATCCAGCAGTAAGTGTTTTATTAAACGTTTTTTATTCCTCCGAGACAAATGTCTATCATTAATTTTCCCTGAATTCAAGGCCCCGTCCAGCAGCTGAAAGCTTTCAGTTTCTTGCACGTTTCGTGACTCACATTGATCATGTGACACATGCTGATGTAATAATCGCATCATTACTGAAAGCACCTGTATAACTTGTCTATTACATGCTGTAAACATTCTTTCTGGGCTTGTTTTGACAAACGCTGCGCAGCACGACGCAGGTGCACGTTCGGAAATTGACATGGAAAAGCACCCAAGGTCAAACAAATGAGATTCCATCTGTTTGTTGTTGATTTGCATCACGCTGTTTGAAGTGCGTGGAGCACGGAGCACCTGCTAATTCTCTGTGGATCCGAATAATTATTATTTACTGTTGCGATGACGCCTGTGCCCCGCGATGGGCTTTAATCGTCTCCTCTCCTGTTTGTTTTCTCAGGTGGATTAAAGGGTGCAGCCCGCGGAGGTCTGGTGGGTTTAGCTCTGTCTGGTGCCTACGCGCTCTACAACAACTGGGACCACCTCACCGGCGGCTCCTCGTCCTCCAGGCTGTACTGAATTCCTGCGCGCAGCTGCTTCCACATTCGGGGCCAAATATCTGGAGGACACGGCCTTTGATCACAGCGCCCGAGACGGACTCTGGTCAAATGCAGTGTGCTTTTCAGGGAAGTGCGAGCAGTTGGCCGGCTCCCCACCAAGGCCGCTTCCCAGGTGCATTGTGGGAAAAAGGCCCGATGAAATAAGTTGTCCACTCGCGGACTGAGTTTCTGTTGAAATCCAGACGTAGGCCGTCCTCCAACACCTCTCTCAGTTTTTCTTTGTCCTCAGATGATGAGTCGCGTTTATCTTTTGATTGTTTCCTGGAGACTTTTTAGTCTCATCTAAAACTGTATTGCAAGCCAGTGAAGCCACAACATTTGGGTTGAATGAGCCAACTTCCAAGAAGACTTTTGGTCGTTTCTTCTTCGGATTCGCGATCCCACTTCCGGACTGAGAGACTCTTCTGAAATATGGGGAGCGAGCACAGAACATGAAGCCTTATGGTTTGTTTGTTTTTCCTCGTGTATTTATTGAAATTCGTCTCCGGTGGGTCTCCTGCTGTGCAACAGAAAAGAAAAAAAATCACCATGAAGCTGTACTGGAAGTGTGTGTCCTGTTACTGTGTTGCAATCAAACCCACTGAAATATAAACTCAAATAAAGCCAAAAAACAACCGCAAAGCTTTGGATTTTTAACCAATTTTATTGTGCTGCGTCGAGTGAAAGTTGCAAGTCTGGCAGTTTGTTTTTCACTCATTCTGGCACGTTTTTAAGCAGAAGGTTTATGTCGAAAGAGAAGTAATTATGGTGGTTGATTTGGCTCATTGAAGCCGTTTGTGTGGCGTTCAGGGGCACGTTCAGTGCAGGAAGAAGTCCCTGATGCGGGTCGCCTCGATCCAGGGAATGTAGGCGGCTGTGCGGGTGAACACGCTGGGCTTGTTCTCCACGGTGCAGCCGATGGGGCCGAAGCTGACCACGCCGTGCACCTCCCAGCGGTCCTGGCCCAGCTGGCACAGCAGAGGACCACCAGAGTCGCCCTGAGAGGGAAACAAAAGAGTGAGACGGAGGCGTCAAGGAGGTGGAGACACGCGCCAAACCAAGAGCTGCGGTGAGAAAACTGACGTCGGACCCCACCTGACACGCTGCGGGCGGGTCCTCTTTGTCTCGGAAGCCGGCGCAGATCATGGAGTCGCGGACGCGATCGCCCCAGAACTTCTTCTGCCGGCACGTCTTGAAGTCGATGATGGGAAGACGAGCTTGATTCAGAGCTTCTGCCAGAGACACGTTTTCCTTTCCGCCTGAAAGAGGAAGAGCGACATCTCAGTACCATGAAAAGTTCACGTCGCAAAGAAACTGCGTCCTCGCTTTGGACCAAGTTCAACTGGAGTTGGACTCACCCCGGGTGTCCCCCCAGCCCGTCACCCAGCAGTAGTGTCCCGGTCTGAGGCTGGTCTGCTTGCGCGGCAGGCAGGCGTAGCGGATGAAGTTGGAGGGCAGGATCTCGGTGCCGGCCTTCACCAGCGCGATGTCGTAGTCCAGCTCGCTGTGCGTCGGGTAGCGGAAGTTCTCGTGCCGGTAGATCCTCTTCACCGGGAAGATGCGCTCGGCCATCTCCGAGCGCTTCAGCTGGTGCTTCCCCAGGACGATCCTCCAGCTCCCAGCATCCTCGGCTTTACCCCTGCGAGGAAGAGATCCGTGGCGGCGTCGGGGACGCCATCACACTTTGTTGACACTCCTTGAAATCTAAATGTTCTGTGTATATCTCTTGTATGCGTCTTACACGCAGATATCGAAAGCCAGTTTGTGTTTAGAGTTGAAATACGACAAGATTTTTGAGATATCGTGCATGTTCTTCTTACTTCTGGAAGCAGTGAGCTGCAGTGAGCACCCAGTTCTTGTGGATGAGAGTTCCTCCACAGACGTGGATGTAGTGTTTGCTTCCTCTGGGCCGAACCTGGTGGGAGGCGACCAGACAGACTCCTGAGTCATGGAGATGCCCCCCCCCCCCCCACCTCCATCCCTCCCACGGGCACCGACACAAAAAAAACATGCCGATGCCGCTGCGATTCGAAGACACACAATCTCTCTTGTCGGTTGGTGTCGCTTACCTGGAGAGACACCTGCCAGGGCCAGGAGTGCGGCCTGGCCTCGTTTCCAGACACAATCCTCTCCGCCATGTTGGGCTTGAAGTGGGCCATGCCGCAGTCTTTAGGCCAGTCTGAGAGAGAGAGGGAGAGAGAGAGAGAGAGAGACAGCACATTCATTTCAGCAGGCCTCGATGGTTTCCTCCCCTTCACATGTCTTGCAGGTGCGTCTCAGCCTCACCCAGGTGTAGGACTTTGTGCTGCGGCTGTCGTCCCGGGGTGAGCGTGTATGCGGCGGCAGGCAGACATGCCTTGCTCAGCAGCAGCGGCAGCAGCAGTGACAGAAGCAGGAACAGAGGCGGTCCTGGCACAGCCATCGTCTTCGACAGAATCACCCGCCGGCGCGCGTCCCACGCTTTTTATACCGGGCAGCAGGCACATGCGGATGTACATACACAGGTGCACATACTGTACACACACACACAAACACACACAACAGCACACCTCCGGGGACAATGAGCAGTGACACAACAAAGGCCGAGCGCTGGATCGTTCTCCTGTAGCGTTGAGAAAAAAGGGGATTTCGGGGAGTCCCATCAGCACTTTCACATACGTCCCGTTCGCTTGCAGTTAATCAACATGCAGCTGGCACAAATGCAGGGTCGTACTGTACGCAAACAAACATCCCATCATGTCACATGACTGCCTGAGGGTGACATAGTGACCTCCAGATGACCTTTAATGATCTAAATAAAACTCTTGCCAGACTCCAAACGTGACTCGGCAGGAATTAAGCTTTTATTTTCCTGTTAAATTATCCCAAAGTGTTGTAAAGCTGTTGGTGGAAAAAACTTGAGAGTAAACTAGTTTATTTAGGATTATTTTGACCTTTATGATGACACTTTTCATACTATCGATTAAAGACCTTTAAACGGGCTGGATCTGAGGAGCAGCGGTTTCCGCCGTCGTCTCACAACCAGATGGTTTCAGGTTCGACCTTCCTGATATTATATGGGTGACTCTGAGTTGACGATACGATGGTCTGAAAGGACTCCGTAAGATCGATCGTGGATTCAAGCTTCAGACTTTGAATATTTTCTGGGTTTAATTCCGTCCCGTAAACATCTGCGTTTGTTGTTCTGACGCCGCTTTGTTGTCGCCCCGTCTCGACACAACAACTCTCAGATGGTCATTTAATATCAGTTTGTTTTTGTATGTGTGTTTGTGAATCACATCTGTGAAAAAGGAAAGTATGACAACAATAAGTGCAGTGGAAGCCACTAGCGAGCGCAGCTTTTTCACGGCGCTGAATGAGAGAGAATGTGCCCGCTCATCTGAAAGGCCGCGCCTGAATGGTCCAAACCTCGCCAGTGGTGGTTCACCAAGTTTATTACATGCAGCGAACCTCGTGTGTGTGTGTGTGTGTGTGTGTGTGTGTGTGTGTGTGTGTGTGTGTGTGTGTAGTGTTACACGGTGAATGAGCCCAGTGAGTGTGAGCACAGAGGGCAGCAATGTGGCGCGTTGCCTTCGTCACAATTTTTGGTTCACCGAAGTTGAGAAATGATGCAAAAAAACAACAATCTCCAAACTCAGGCCGTATGTTTACTTTGATGATGAATCAATCTGTTATTTTGTAAAATGAAATGCTAACTAACCTTGTTTCTAGTCGCTGAACTGTATGAAATGTGAATAAAAACATGATACGATGATTTGCAAATCTCATCCACCCTTTTATTCACAATTAAACACAGATAACGTATCTGAAGTTTGGACTTTTTACCATTTAGAGAAAACAAATCGCTCCATTTAAGTCACATTGAATCTGCTCATTTTTTACAGCTCTGAATCAATTTTGCTTTTACATTTTTAGTTAGCGAATCAAAACTGAAGTTCCTCTGCAGTCAGTCATTTAGGATACTTAATTAGACTCGTCAGTTTTCTCTAACATATTCAGTAAATTTTATTGAGCAACGAAAGTTTTTCCTCTTTCCAACTTTTGAGCAAAAGACACAAAATCTTGGCCGAGACTCTGGAGTCCAAACTGAGGGTTCGATTCGTCCACTCCGAATATTTCAATCCTTGCAATCACTCGTTTGTCTTTCTGGACCCTCCGCACCACCCGGGCCGCAGCGACCTGATCACGCTCCTCTTCCGGACGTGTCCGCTCCCGCGCGAGGGCGACTTGACCACGGCCGAGCCTTCCGCCCCGTAAACCTCCTCGTCTTCGTCTTTGACGAGATCCGCCTCCGCTCTGCTCCTCCTGCGAGGAGCTTCGGGCGTGTCTTCCTTCTTGGCCTCCGCCTCTCCCTCCACCTCTCCCTCCGCCTCCTTGACGCCGTCTCCTACTGATGCGGGGACCGTCACAAGTGGGCTCGTGTCAGCGGCGGCGGATTTGACGGCGGGGGTTGAAACGGGAGGTTCCGGCGCTCTTTTCTTCTTCGTGGAACGTCTCAGCGGCCGCGGGCTGTTGTGGAGTTCCAGGTGCTTGCGTATGGCCGAGCTGAGCACCTCCGGGTCCACAGACGCTCCGTGAACGTCCCACGTCATCCCGTCCTCGTCCCACTGCACCTGCTTCATGCTGCTCCTCCTCCCAAAGTCGTCCTTCTCCTCCGCCTGCATCTTCAGGCAGGATCTCCTCCTCTCCAGGTCGTGGGAGGAGGCCGAGGCCACGTCCCACGCCGGCTTGTCTCCCCGTCCCGCCTCCCCCTCCTCCTCCTCCTCCCCACTGCTCACCGGAAACATGCTGGAAGACGGCGACACTAAGTTAGAGTTGGACCCCACCGAGGACTTCAGGTTCAGTCTGGATCCGGGCGGAGACCCCAGGATGGAGTGGGACCCCATGTTGGAGTTGTTCCTCCGGAGGTCCCACCAGGAGCCGATTGGGGAGGCGGTCTGCACCGCCGCGTCCACCGTCTCCAGCCGTTTGGTCGTCGTGGCCTCCACCCTGAACTCGTCCCCCGTCCCAACGCCCTCCCTGGCGCTCGAGTGGCACCGGCAGCACTGACCCAAACCTGAGTCGCTCAGCGAGGACACGAGAGGCGACCTCAGACTTCGGGCTGTCGGACATGTTTGCTCCGGTTGCCACGGCAACTCCAGAAGGCAGAACGATTGCTGTCTTTTTGGTTCTCGTCCCCCCGCGGGAGAATCGGGCATCACGTCGGTGAGCTTTTCCAGCGAGCCCCTCACGCCTTCGTCGTCCGATACCGACGCGCCCCTCGTGGTCGCCAGCTTTTCGATCACGTCGTCCACGAGGCTCCTGGGATCGGACGACTCCGCTGCTTCGGCTAAGCGGTCCGAGGACGGAATCGGCGAGGGAAACTGAAATGCCAGTTGGCTGCTATCCAGGAAGCCTTCGTCCTCTGTCCCGGTGGGTGGCGGGAGGTCAGGAGAGCCGGTCTGAACGGGTGGTGCGGTGGGGGTCCGCAGCGGGGTGCTCAGAGGTGAACACGGAGTTAATGAGTCAGGAAAGTCGTCTGGCTGATGGCTGGTTGGCGTCAGCGTTGAGGAGGACGAAGGAGTCAGGTGGTCCGGTTGGTGCGTGGTCGGCGTCAGCGTCGAGGAGGACGAAGGAGTTAGATGCTCTACAGAGGGTGCGGGGGTCATGTGTAGGGGGGAGACGAGGGGGGAGGGCGTGGGAGGTGGAGAGCTCAGCTTGGACATCGGAGAGTCTGGCGCAGGGGAGTGAGGGGCCTCCTGGGTGAGGCTGGAGGGCCGCGAGGACCCCCCCTTCCACACCACCGTGTCCGGCGTGCTGCTGCGGCTCTGGGCGCCGCCGCTGCAGCCGCTCCAGCGCTGCATGTTGGACATCCAGCGGTCGCTGAGCGCGGGGGGGCTGTGCAGGTCCATGGTCTGCGTGGTGGGGGACAGCTGGTGGCTGTTGGCGTGCGGCATCATGCCGGGGGGCAGCTGCCGGAGCGTCAGCGGGCTCTGCTCCGTGTGCGTGTTGGTGCTGGAGCTGCGGCGCAGGTCCAGCCTGGTCCACGCCGGGTCCCGCTTGTGCGGCGGGCCCGTCGCCATGACGTCCATGGAGCTCTTGGAGATGGAGAAAATGGGCGCCTGGTCGTCGTCGTCGGTCGTCAGCCCGGCGTCGCTGGAGAAGGAGACGGACTCGTTGACCGGGCAGCAGACGGACGGGTACGCCTCCGAAACGGGGCGCACAGGCTTCGCCATGGCGACGACGCCCACCTGTGAAGAGACGCACCTCAGTGCTCGATGTCGCAACACACAAAAACAGGAGCGTACAATTGAACACATTTTGGTGGTGATCCAAAACATTGTCCTCTTGTTCAGAAATGGTTCTTGATTCAAAGTTGTGACTTAAAAGGAAACGTTGGTAAATAAAGTGACTGACTCTGTTTTCAGACATCACTGCCTTCGCTAAACTCTGCTTATGGCCATCAGCCGCTCACTAACTTTCTTTGTCTTTGTGCTGCAAAGCTCCACAAAGCCGAGCGAAGCTCCAGATTCAGATGATAATTCTCTGCAGGCTCGTAATCCGTCCCTCATTGTCATTAGATATTTTGTCTCATAGTGAAGGACATTTATCACCTCGAGGGACAGAAAAAACCCACAACACTTCATGTCAACATGAGCGAAAATGAAATACTTGCTGGCAGATTGCTTCCACTGGTCAGCACACACCGACAGAAACACACACTGGTGCGGGCACTTCCAGATTAGCCAAATGAGATTACACAATCCAGATTATTTGAT
>JASSRZ010000086.1:420735-432768 GCA_032164315.1 Malacoctenus gilli | reverse complement strand
CACACCGACAGAAACACACACTGGTGCGGGCACTTCCAGATTAGCCAAATGAGATTACACAATCCAGATTATTTGATTGCTAAGACAAAATGCAGATTGATCGAGACAGCTTTGAGATTTGGCCGTTGACGGAAGACAAAGAAGCAAGAGAAGAGAAAGACAACGATGGCACAAAGGATTATTCATGTTATAAAAACATGAATTTCTATTCTTATCCTCAAACACGCCGATTTTATTCCTAATGCTGGATTTAACTTTTCCACTCTATTGTTTTTCTGTCGTTGTTTTTGTCATTGAGTGGTATAATCAGTGTTTATGTTGCAATCTGACTCTGTCCTAAAACAAACAGGTCATGTTTTGATCACCACTGACCTGCAGGGACACGGATTGAACCTTAGTTTGTTTGCGAAGGAAGAATAAACATAATTTTGAAACAAGGAGTCGTTTTTTACTGTACATAAGATGGAAAAAAGTGTCTCTTACCTTGAGGTTGGTCCCGTTTGGCCCTCGTCCCCCTCAAACGTCTGCCCTCCTTCTTCCTGCCATTCTTTCCGCTCTTCCTCCTTCACCTCCACCAGTCTCACCACCTCCCCCCTCCCCCCCTTTCCTCACCCTTGACCTTCTCCCCCTGGGTCACTGAAGCTTCAGGCCCCCGGCGATGATTTTTGCGAAGTTTGGAGCACGACGAACGTGCCGGAGTGCGTGTCGCCGGGGACAGGAAGACACCGAGGGCCATTAGCCTCCTCTGCCTTTAGCCCCGAGGATTAGCGGTCATCTCATTAGCCGCCGTCCAATCTCTGGACGCTCTGATTGTGGGGATGCGTGTGTGTGTAAGTGATCAGTGGGTGGGCGAGTGGCTTATGAGCAGTTTGACTCTGACCAGGTCAGCTGTCAGGACCATCAAATTAACTGCTGGACCCATTAGATTTAACGCCTACTGTCCCAAAAACAGACCAGAATGACGTCTAAGAGGGGAGAGACGTTCGATGTCTCAAGTTGGATTTTATCATCTTCTGTGCTGCTTTTCCAACTTAGGAGTGTTGGAGCCAAATCCAGCTGACTTTTTAGCAAACGTCCAGGACAGGTTGACAGTCCATCAATGCACAGATAATCACAAAAGTATCCACACAAAGTCACTAAATGTGGGCGAATATGAGTTTTTGGACTGTGGAAGGAAACCAGAGGAAGAGATCGAGACATTTAAATGACAACATGCAGATTTATGTCCCACTGAGGCACCGGCACGTCTTTTTTGTCTGTTCTCGACCTCTGACCCTAAAAAAGGCAGTTGCTCTTTGCACGACACTTCATGCGTTCGGTTGGTTTGAGCCGTGATCTGGATCGTTTCTGTGCGCCGTCGAACTCCAACATGTAGATAAACGAATGCAGATGTTGTTTTTTCAGACTTGTCGGTTGAAGAATGTGGAGGCTCTCACACCTCTCCCCTCATCTTTGCTCCTTTCTCACCCTTTTTCCTCCAGGCAGATTAAGGCCAGATTAACCTGTTGAGGACTCCGGGGAAATGTGTTTTCACTGTCGGGCCCCTGTTGACTAATCCACCCCCCCACCCCCCCGTCCGCCCGTCCCTGACCCCCGACCCTCTGTGGAATTTGAATGCACCCTGTTGCCTCTCGCTTCCCACTGAACTACAGTACGGCAGCCAGAAACCAGCTCATCTGGTCCTTAATGTGGTTTCATGCAACCGTCTGCTGACGCTCGAATATTTGCACTGCATGACCTTTGTCTGCATGTGTGACCTGCAATTTAACATGGTGCGAATCACAAATGGATCATTCATCCTTTATTTTAACGTCGAAGACAGATAACACATATTTCCTTTCCTCTTCAAATCTAAAACAAACTGCCGACTAGTTGAAAGTCTGAACGTTATTTTTGATAAAAGCAGCCACAAAAAAAATACATCAGAAAGCACCGAAAAGGTGATTAATTGCCTTTTTCTGCCACTGGAACAAGTGAGTATTTAAAAGCGAGCACAGCACGCTTAATTTTGAAAGAAATTTCGGGGCCCCGCAGCTCGTTTTGCCCCTCGGGGCTTTTCGGACGGTTAGTCAGGCCCTGCAGACAGCCGCCGACGTGGTGGGAAGCAGCCAGCTGTGTTAGCAAACTCTAACTGTCACAAGAGTAACAAATGCAAAGTGGAGGCGCCGCTTACGAACAGTCAGTCTGAGTCAAGACAGGAAACATCCAGAAAGAACGTCTGAGCTGAAGAAGTCCTCCTCCTCCTCCTCTTCATCCGCTTCCTCTTCCTCAATGGCTGGTGAGCAGAAACCAAACTTACAGTTCGCTGTGTGAAACACCTGCACGATCGGTCACCAGGATGTTCCCTCCTGAGAGTGTGTATGTGTGTGTGTGTGTGTCCATGCAGACCAGGTGTTACTGCTGGCTGTGGGTCTTTCTGTGAGTCTGCTGGTGGTGCTGCTGCTGCTTTTGGCCGCGTGCTGCGTCCGGAGGAGGAAGCGAGGCCAGAGTCAGTACGAGGAGCTGCTGTCGGCGGTGCCTTCGGTGCCGGCGTGCTCCGCCCCGGTGATCCTGGTGTCTCAGGGCTCCTGGGCCACGTTAGTACCACGATACACGAATGATGGAAATACACAGATGTGAAGTGACATCGAGAACAAGTCTAAAACACACCTGAAATCCCAGAGAGCTTTTATTTTGAAGGCCCCATTGTGTGCTTTCCCACTCGTGTTTGGCTTCACTGCAATCTCTGGATTGAAAATCGTGGCCAACTTCCTTCTGGGAGAGTTTGTCACGTCATGTTTTTTTCTCTGTGTGTTAAAGACCGAATCTGATCCCGTTTACTTTGCCACCGCGCTTCACTTCTCAAGACCACAAAGACTCACCAGACAATGAGTCAAAAGAGGAGAAAGAGGAGGAGAAGGAGAAAGATGAGAAGGAGGAGGAAGAGGAGACGAAGACGCAGGCCCAGCGGGACATCCTGGCTCATCGTGGGTCACTCTCAGTCAGAAGTAAGAAGATACGGCTTCACCTGTGACCACGAAAGAGATCCACCCTCCTGACCTCTCCTTCCTTCACCCGCCTCCATCAGGTTGGTACCCGGTGGGGACGGTGCTGGCCGGTCTCTACTCGGCGCCCCCCCTCAGCGAGGTGGTGGCCCCCCCTCCGGGCATGGCCACGCGCCTCTGCTTCTCGGTGGAGTACCGACACGGCGGCGAGCGGCTCGTGGTGTCTCTGCTCCGTCTCAGCAACCTGCCTCCCCGTTTCCACGGCAACGCCACGCTGGTGGAGCTCCGGCTCCTCCCCGACGACCGGCGGCCGCGCCAGGCTAAAGCCCGGGGCACCGGGCCCGACCCGGAGTTCAACGACTGCTTCGTTTTCCAGGCGAGGAAGCGAAAGAAAAACGTTCCGTGAGTTGCGTTCACTCGAGGCTGCTAACTGATCGTTTTGTTTCTTTTTCTGCACAGGTCTCTGGGGTGTGTGTGTCACAGAGCACCCTGAGTGTGTGTGTGCTGAGTGTGACCCAGGACCGTAAACGGCTGGCCGTGGGGAGGGTGCTGTTCCCCTTGGAGGGGGAGCTGGGACATGCCGGCAGGGTGCTGTGGAGAGACCTGGAGACAGAGGAAGACACGCAGGTGGGGGACCACCCACACGGTGCACAGTGTTCGACATCATAACCTGCGCTCACCCTGCCGTCCCCATTCATGTCTCTCAGTGCTCAGAGCTGGGCGATGTGCAGATTTCCCTCAGCTACAGTTCGACTCTTCAGCGCCTCTCGGTGGTCGTGCTGGGAGCTCGAGGTCTGCAGCTGCTCACTGATGCAGGTATGAAGTTCATGTTTTAGTTTCCTCTCCTTCCTGGTTTGTACCACATCCGTCTGCGTCTCCTCAGGCGTCTGTGTCCAGGTGAGTCTGCAGATCCACGCTCAGGTGGTGAAGGTGAAGCGCAGCTGCGTGGCGAGCGGCGAGAACGACGCCACTTTCAACCACAGGATGACCTTCAAGCTGCGCCCGCAGCACCTGGACGAGGCCTGTCTGAGGTTCGAGCTGCAGCAGCCCAATTGCGTCCGCTCAGGTGGAGCCCTCACACCTTGACCAAACACACTGAAAAGGAAATAACAGGACATGTTTGCAAAATTGACCAGGAATGAATTAGATGGGTTATATTGCTGTATTTGATCATAAGGACTTGTATCTATGTATGATTTTCACCTGATGTTTCTGTTTTCTGTTTTTCCTCTTTATTTTGCTCTCAGAGCCTCCTGTCCAGTTGGGCGTGGTCGTATTGGGCCCCTTCATGTACGCCAGGGGCCCTCAGCTGCAGCACTGGATGGACATGGTCAACACGGCACAGGAGCCGGTCATTCTGTGGCACAAACTGGGCAGGGCCGCCTGAAGTCCTCCGACCTTCTTCGTCTTTATCCTGCGCTCCTCATTGCTCTTTTGTGTTCCTGTGAGATGCTAAATAAAATTGCATTGCCTCAGACAATTCATAGAATATAAAAGTTATCCTGGATTATCTTATTTTTTAAAATCAATTTAAAATATTAGTTTTTTTTAAGTTCAACTGATTTTTGTAAGAACTCGAAGCAGTTTAACTTACTTTTTACTCGATGATTACAGCGGGTTTTGTTAGGCCGTGAATAACGACGCAGGGTGTCATATACTATTGCCCAGCAGAGGGCGCCGCTCGGCGCCGCCTCTCTGGGCGCAGCCGGGATTCGAAGCGCCGAGTGTCCGCATGAGGAAGTCCCGCAGCAGCGTCATGGAGACCAACGTGAATCTGGTCTGAGAGCGTCTATTTTCAGCGTTTTGAAGGTTCGCGTCCGCTTCGGCATCATGAGGATCAACGAGAACACTTTGTTGGAGGGACACAAAGTCGTGTTGGTGCCGTACAACGAGAACCACGTCCCCAGGTAACTCATCAGCTGGTCGTCTGCTCAGTCCTCAGAGCCTCCGTCTGTCCAGCTGCTGTGGACCGCACAAGTATTTTGCAGAGCTGCTGTTATTTATGATTATTCATCATGTTTTTTTCCTCCACGGGGATATTTTTGTTTGTGTACGTGTGTGTTCGATCCTTCACGCGTTTAAACTGCATCAGCAACATGAAGACATGACGGATTTCACCTGAAATACATCGGAGATGTTGATCAGCAGATTCAAACATCCCTAAATTTGTGACTTCATTTGCAAAGTTCGTGTTATAAGTTCAACCCGTCCTGTGTCATGCAGGTATCACGAGTGGATGAAGTCTCCGGAGCTGCAGCAGCTGACGGCGTCCGAGCCGCTGACCCTGGAACAGGAGTACGACATGCAGAAGAGCTGGAGGGAAGACGACGACAGTGAGCGAGCGTCGCTCCGGATCAGATCCGGCAGATATCAGAGGCTGGACGCAAGTGATGTGGTGAGAATGAGGGCGTTTGTTTGTGTTTCTCCAGAGTGCACGTTCATCATCTTGGACAAGCAGCGGTGGGAGGACCCCAGTATACAAGAGGAGCAGTGCATGGTGGGAGATGTCAACATCTTCCTGACTGACCCCTCAGACCCATCGCTGGCCGAGTTGGAGATCATGATAGCAGGTTTGCAACGTGCTAAGAGGGAAGATACTGAATTAATAGGTCTTTTTGATCAGTTTTACGGACAGGTTTCACTCTCCGATTTTTGTTGATCGGAACAGAACCCAGTTACAGAGGCAAAGGCATTGGGAAGGAGGTGACACGCATGATGATGAGCTACGGTGAGAAGTCTGATGGAACGTAGAATATTTCATCCAGTTTTGTGGCTCCTAAACTCAGACGGCGGCGTGTGTCTCCCACCAGGAGTCACCAAACTCAGCGTCACAAAGTTTGAAGCCAAAGTCGGGCAGAACAACGAGGTCAGCATCGCCATGTTCAAGAAAATGCACTTCCAGGAGGTAACGAGGCGATATTTTCAGGTCATTCAGAGCGAGACTTTAGATATTAACAGTTTCGGTGAGTCTGATGGTTTCGCGCTGCGTCTCCGTCAGGTTTCGGCATGTAAAGTGTTCAAAGAAAAGACGCTGGAGCTGAAGGTGGACGAGTCGGTCCGGACGAAGCTGCAGGACGACACGGCGCACGTGAAGGAGCGGGACTACTGGCAGAGCTGCAGCAGCAGACACGGGCTGCTGCCACAGTGAGGCACCGCGCTGTCGCCGCTCGCCCGGCCCACGCGGACGTGGACGCGGTGAAGACGGAGAAGAGCCGGGACACAGAGGTGAAAATGTACCTGATCTTCCATTGAAGATTCAAGAAATTTCAAATTGAGTTCACACCATTTCAACACAGGCAACCTGGTGCACCGAGACGTGTGAAGATGTTACGGTAGAATAGCAGAGGAAAGTATTTGTGTGTAATCGGCAGGAGACAAACAGGCCTGGACTCATTGGACGTCTTTCCTCCTTTGAAGGATAGCAGAAAGTTAGGAGAGAAAAACGGCATAAACAACACTTGGATCGCATGTTTTTCACTGTGTTTTAACGTCTCAAAGTGCTTTCACGCGTTCACACACACTCAAGGTTTCTGCTGCCATTCTAGGCTCCCGGGAATCAAACTGCCAACCTTTGGATTAGAAGCCCGCCCGCTCTTACTGTCCCCCAGACAACACGACCAGTGTGGAGCACAAACAGCCAAATCCCAAATTTTCCAGCAAGTTTTAAATGTTTATTCTTTATTTTTTTGCCTGTTTGTGCATCAAGTCTTCAATCTAAACCTCTGATAAAAAAATTCAGAAAAATTGTACCAGTTTTTTCCCCCAGACTGATCAGTGTGAAGCACTTTTCTCGTAAAATAAAAATGTTTGACTCATGTTGCTCCTAATTGCCACAATAGTCTGCTGCATTTCTCCTAAAGGCCGGCGTGCACGTGAACGCTCTGCGGCCTGCGTTTCTCAGCTGATCCTGCTGATTAGTGGCACGCACGGCGGTGCCGGTAAGAGGACGACGCCCCTCGAGTTTGAGCCAAGTAGGTTTCATTTAACCTGATTATCATCGGTCAGGATGTAAATCTGTGCAGCTGCGTGCAGGAGGCCGCTGGAAAAGCTTCAAGTGCAGCTGCAGGAGGTTCCTTAGTTCCAGAACTTGGTTCCCCTCAAAGACCGAAAACTGTTCTCACCATTACAGTTAAAAAACAAGCACAGACGAGTCATTGTTGCAGTGCAGAGCCGTTTAATAATGCTGATGATGTTTGAGCAAAGCTTGACAGAAAACCAGTGCAGCGCAGGCAGATTCTTAAAGGAAAGAAAAGGCTTTTCAGTCGGTTCGATATCGACTGCTGGTCCTGAATCGCCAAGAAGATCCAGAGTGTCTGGGTTAAAGTCGAAGCAAGAACGTTTCCCCACTGCTGTGTTTTCAGGAACGCAGCCATTCGTTCCCACTTTGAGGCACAGAAACAAACTGTTGAAAGCTTGCGCAGCGCTGTGAACGCACCACGAAGTCAGGATAACGTTAGATCAGGTCGACAGTCACCGTTTAGCACGACAATCGTTTGGATCGACAGTGAGATTGAGAAAGCTGCTGCCGTTTCTTTTGACTTTAAAGAACTGAAGCGAGAGAAATCCATCGGGAATCTGGAGGGAGATCGGCTTTTTGAAACGACCTCTTGACTCTTTTGGCTTTGCGGTCACACTGTCAAGTTAAAATCCAATCAAAGAGTTTGTCTCGGTGCCAGACTGAGAGATCACCGAGATTACGCTGGCTTAAATTATGCAGAAAGAATCGGAGATCGAAGGCTTCGCATTCAAACAGCTTCCGCGACACAAGCTGAAGAGCGGACCCCGGGCGAGGAGCTGGTGTGACTCAAAACTGCAGCACAAACACCTGACGCGTCAGCCGCCGTCTCGAACGCAACCTGCCCCCCCAACCCCCACCCCCACCCCGTTACACACGGCTGAAACCGGAAACCGGACAGCTGCCGGTTCAGGAGCAGGACGGAGGCGACAGGTGAAAAACAGGCGTCGTACAAAGAGGATACAAGAGCGACAACAATTCCATAGGAATTTAATGATTTGAACACATCTGTCCCGCCCACCCTTCATCGATTGTCCTCCTCGATGGCAGCTCGTGCGGGCCGGGGGGGGGTCGCACGGTCGCCCCCTTTCAATGAGAATCACGATTTCAGTATATTTAAAAAATCCCAGGATTGACGGACGAGAGCAGAAAAACACCTGCAGCTCCGTGTGTCACCGGCCGCTCCGCGGCGTCTAGTTCTTCGACGTTTGTGTGGATTCGAGAAGCTCCTTCGCTGCAGAGGAGAGATTTTGCACCAGTTGCCTGACCACGCCCTCCTGCTCGCGGGCCCAGGACAGCCCGTCGTCCACGGCGGCGTTGATCGGCACGCAGACGGCCTCCCTCCGCAGGTCGGTCAGCCGGCAGGCGGCGGCGACTCCGGCCAATCCCAGCACCACGAGGAGGAGGAGCTTGAGGAGGAGGCCGGTGAGAGAGCGCCGGGGTTTCGGCGCCGTTTCCACGGTTACCTTTTTGGCTGCGACAGACAAAAGGACACGAAACATTAGGGATTCATTCAGCCTGAAATCCCGAACTGTCCCTTTAAGGCACCCGTCGTCCGCTCGTTGGAGCCGACCTGTCGCCTGTCCGTTCTTCTTCTTCTTCTCCTCGCTCTTCTTCTTCTGTTGCTCCTGCGCAGCCAAGGCCGCCATCTGAGCGTTGTACTCTTTCCTCCTCCTCTCCTTCTCCTCCGCCTTCTCCCTCTTGCGGGCCTCCTTCTCCCGCGCCTCGCGCTCCCGCTGCTTCACCTCCTTCTTCCTCTCCAGCTCTGTTGGAGAAAGCGAGGAAATGGCTTTCAGGCGAGACGCCCATTTGTTGGTGGAATTAGATTCGTTTAATGTGTTGCCGGAAGCTTTTGGAGCCATTTCCCTTCATCACTGAAAATGCACAACTTTTAACTTTCTGCGGTCGTAGGATGTTGTGGCTCTTTTTCCAAGTTGGGCTGGAATCCTCCGGTCGACGACGGCGTCTGATTTCTCACCTTTTTCTCTTAAGAGGCGTTTCTCTCGAGCGCGATCCACCTCCTCCTGAATGGCTCTCATGTGCTGCAGAACCTGGAAGACGGGAGCTTTAGTCTGACATGCGTGAACTTTATCGAGCAACGTGGGGTCCGAGTCTTCCGGCCACCTTCGAGGCGCACTGTTTGCACTGCTTCTCGTCCAGGCAGTCTCCCGCCGCCTTGGCCAGGCCGGGCTCCAGCGGGTTGTCCTTCAGGTCCAGCCACTTGAGACTCTGAGCACAAAGACAGACACCAACTGAGACGCTGGGGGTCGAGGGACAGACGGGGCCGTTGGCGGCCCCCCCTGAGCGGCACCCACCCTGAGCTGAGAGAAGCTCGCCGGCAGGACGCTCAGCTTGTTGTTGTACAGGTCCAGATGTTGAAGGTTGACCAGGTTCCCCAGGTCGTCGGGGAGACCGCTCAGCTGGTTTTTACTCAGGTCCACCTTCACCAAGTGGGTCAGGTTGCAGAACTCGATCTGTGTGGACGAAAGCGACGTGTCGAAGCCTCGAGGAGCTAAAAATCCAGTGTTGGAGTTGATAAGGTTCAAGTTTTGGTGTTGGATACTCACAGGAAGTGCGATGATGTTGTTGCATGACAGGTCCACGATGGTCGCTTTAGGAAATAAAGCCTGAGACAAAGAAAGATGGGGAAATATGACACAACTTTAAAGTAAACTATTAGACAGTCTGTCACGAACTCATATCTATTTATACATGTTCTGGTGTGATGGTTTAGATCAGGTCTGACGATGAGGAGTCCTGAATGTAAGACATACTGTTACAGTGTCATTTTGAATCACTGCTTCTGCAGACTTTCTGTGGTTCAGGTTCAGACGAGCTGAAAACCAGACTGAATCCGCCTCGTGTGCTCCCTCCAGATCAGTGCGTCTGACCGCCGAGTGGTCTCACCAGCTCTCTGACTGGGACCTCCGTCAGGTTCCCGAGGCTCAGGTCCGCCTCGTTCCCGCTGATTTTGTCCCTCAGGTTCAACACTTTGCTGTTCTTGCTCATCCTGCAGTCTGCGGAAACCAATCAAAGAAACGACAGCAGGTCGACGTTTACATGCGCGATCTCGCGTCTTATCTCCAACAGTTTTCACTTCGAGGACTTGGGGACGAGCAGAGATCATCAAAACAGGAGACGGGAAGAAAATCAACACCGCTGAATTCGCTCACCTCTGACGGAAGCCGCGAAGAAGCCCGGTTCAGCAGCGACAGGAGACGTCTGCGAAAACGAGCCGTCTAACTTTTTAGAGGCGCAAAAAAGCTGGTGGAAATGTGTGCGGTGGAAGCAGCGACTGCCTCAATGAAAAAATCCACGTCACTGATTGAACGTCAGCCTCGATACGTCGCGGCCAACAGCGCCCCCCAGAGGCTCGGAGGAAGCAGCACACCGAGAAAAAGACGGACTTTAACGAGCTGATGGCTGCAAAGGTCACTTTGCGCACAATCAACATTTATTCATTGGCGAAGAAGTTTATTTTTCGTGTCAGAGAAAACAAAAATGCTTTTTTTAAAACTTCAAAGGCTCTTCTTTTAATTTATTCCCAGTTTATGCCCAGATTTTTGCAGTTTCTCCGTGTGTATGTGTGCTTTTTTTCCGTTGGTGACTCGAAATTGTCCAAAAATGTGATTGTGTCTCAAGATTCATTCACCAGATTCATTTAACCCGTCACAGCATCGCTGCTCCGCCCTGCAGGGTGCAGCTTCCTGCCGCCGCCGACAAGAAATTACCTCAGTATTGGTGAATTCATTCCAGCTCACTAAAACCATCAGTAATATGTTGTGACTGTGGACACAGAAAAGGCCATGATAATGTGAATGGGTGTGAGCAGCACGTCCACTTACACAACCACTAATGGATGAATGTGTTCCCGTCTTCAATTTTCCCATCTTTGAAGACAACCCTCCTTAAGTGAACACTCCCGTCTTGCTGCATCTGGTGGCAAATCTTATTTTGCTTGATCAATAATGGAGAAAAAACCAAATTGTTCATATTTTCTTTAATGAGTGCTGTTAAAGTGGGTAAACGGGTCACAAAGTGGCACATTAACAGACAGCTCGAATTACAAACACAGCAGACATCGAGTGACTTACAGCTTCACATGTTATTTTTCTCTTCTTCCTCTGAACTATGACAACAACACTACTGTAACTGAAGCCCCGCAGTTGGGACACAAACGCATATATTCACAAATTCACCAAAGGCATCACCAACATCTGACCAATTAGCCACTGGAGATATAAAACCATTTAGTACACAGCACAGACTTTACCACCACATTGACATTATGATGAATCAGTACAACCTCAATACGATGACATTGGACATGTCAAATGTAAATTAGAAACAAAAATTGGTCAAATACTATGTGTTGAGTATTTATTTTAAAAAGTACCACGGAAACATGCGGGATATTGAAGGCAGAGGAAATGTTAGTTGATACTCGCCTGCCTCTCTTCTTCTGAATGGAGTTATTTCCCTTTTCAATCTTCTGTTTTTTTTCGCAACTTTGGTGACGAATGGGACTGAAGTGAAACCCAAGTCTCAGTCGTTCGCACGTGGAGCTTATGTATTCTGCCAGAAGTAATACATGAGCCACAAAAACACACTTGAGGCCGTGATGTAGAAGATCAGAAAGACTCTGTTGATCGTCTTGGTCATTTCGCTCCAGTACCCCGGCATCTTCTCCTTCTCTCCGCCGCCGAGGAGCTGCCTTAGCATCTTCAGCTCCTTCATCAGCTCGTCCATGGTCTTGTCCGAGTCGGCCGACTCTCTGAGCTCGCAGGCGACCTAAAAGAGTCAGAATTCAGGTTAACTGGCGTCTCTGCCTCGCCTGTATGAACCTCCAACATTAGTTGGGACATTTTTTGACCCAGTTCATCACTGCCGTGGAGAAATGGTTCAAATCCCAAACCTCCTTGTGTTTTGCCAACGTCTCCTCGGGAGGCGCGCTGCTGATGCGTCCCCTTCTCGTCCACCTCCTCAGCACTGTGGAGACACATCGAAACCACCAAATCCGAGACATTCCCCCTT
>JASSRZ010000086.1:405190-416978 GCA_032164315.1 Malacoctenus gilli | reverse complement strand
ATAATATTACGCTGGTCGGGAGAAACTTTTCAATGATGCAGTTCTAGCTGTGGCCACTGGAGGGAGACAAAGTAGCGGGAACCAGCAGCCTCCCTGTTGGTTTTTCAGGCCGCAGCGCCTCCTGGTGGTGTGTGTGTGAGAAGCAGCAGACAGACACGGGCGGAGTTTTTTTTTTACGTGTTTATTGGATGTGAATTCTGCTCACGTCCAAAAGTCGAGTGACGTTACGTTAAGATGCTGGAATATACGTCAGACATGCGTGAGCGCCGGAGAGCTGCAGAGAGAGTCCTGTAGATATAAACAGTGATGCTGCGTTCAGGGTCTAAATGTTCAGCAGGGGCTAAACAAGCTGAAGAAAAAGGATCGGTGTTATTTTTTGTCTTATAAATAAATCCATAATACACTAGTTAGTGAAATAACAAAGGGTAACGCTACAGAACAAAAATGTAAATAATAGCAATAATTTCACGTTTAAATTTAGTTTGAAAAATTTTCAAAATAGTGCTAAATAATAAAAATTTAGATGCAATTTTGGACATAAATAAAATAATTTTTTTTAAAAAAGTAATGGTTGGAAAAACATCTGAATATAATTCCAAAAACTTCAGAAAGGACAAAAAGCAGTTCAAAGAAAATTATTTTTCTTCAAAATTGTTATTTTTGTCTAATAAATAAATTAATAATACACTGTTCAATGAAATAACAAGGGGTAAAATTACAGAATAAAAAAGGAAAATAATAGCAATAATTTTACGTTTAAGTTTAGTTTAAAAAGTTTTCAAAATAGTGCTAAATAATAAAACTTTGGACATAAACAAAATAATTAAAAAAAAAAAAAGTAATAGTTGGAAAAAAATCTTAATATAATTATTAAAAACGTCAGAAAGGACAAAAAGTTGTTCAAAGAAAATTATTCTAAGATAAAATTGTTATTTTTTGTCTTGTAAATCAATAATATTACGCTGGTCGGGAGAAACTTTTCAATGATGCAGTTCTAGCTGTGGCCACTGGAGGGAGACAAAGTAGCGTGAACCAGCAGCCTCCCTGTTGGTTTTTCAGGCCGCAGCGCCTCCTGGTGGTATGTGTGTGAGAAGCAGCAGACAGACACGGGCGGAGTTTTTTTTTTTTACGTGTTTATTGGATGTGAATTCTGCTCGCCACGTCCAAAAGTCGAGTGACGTTACGTAAAGATGCTGGAATATACGTCAGACATGCGTGAACGCTGCTGAGAGAGTCCTGTAGATATAAACAGTGATGCTGCGTTCAGGGTCTAAATGTTCAGCAGCGGCTAAACAAGCTGAAGAAAAAGGATCCGTGTTCGAGTATTTAAAGGGGTTTTTCTGCCTTTTTGAATTATTTTTCAGCTGCTGATATTCAGTTTTGTTAAGAAGGGAATCTCAAACAAAGATTTTCATGGTTAAATCTTTTTTTTTGGAATATTTAGTTGATTTAAATGGACTTTTTGCAGCTGTTTGAAGCATTTTAGCCTGTTTTTTAGCTGATTGTTTTGGTCTTTCTGGCTACAAACGTTGGAGTCGTGAACATATTGCACAAAAAAAAGCAGCAGCAGAGACGTGAGTTGATCTCTTTGGAACGAAACGTTGCAGGTCGTCGCCGTTTGCTTCTTGTTTTCGTCGTGGTCGCTGTAGTAACTGAGCTGAAGTCCAGACTGCAGGAAAGGAGCTTTTCTGAACATGCGGGCGTGTCTCGGTGGGCGGCGACACCTGGCGGCCGAACAGACGGACAGTCTTAATGTCGTCAGGGCTTCAGCCGGTCACCTGGACGGCCTCCTCCTCTTCCTCCTCCTCCTCCTCTTCGGCGGCGTCTCCTGTTTGGAGGAAGCAGAGAGAGAGAGAGAGAGAGAGAGAGTGAGTGGCCAAACCCAACAGCTGGCTGGACACCTGGCGAGCTGGACGCCTGGAGGTTCAGGTGGGGACACGGGGGGCGGGGCCTGCAGCTGGAAACAGCCTGTCATCGAGGCGAGGCGTCAGCGGCGGCCATCGGGAGGCGCCGAGCCGGCGCACAGAGCCGGTGTTTAACTGAATGTTGTGGCGACGCATCTTTAACCCCCGAGTGGCGGCTTTGAGGCCACGTGTTCTCGTCAGTGTGTGACGGCGGCGGCGTGATGTTGTCGATCTCCGATCCTGCGGCGTTTGGCGTACCCGTTGGACTGCGAGCCCGGCGCGGCGCTCCCTTTCTTGGCCTTCTTGGTTTTCACCTTGCAGCCGCCGAACGCCGGACTGTCCCTCACTTGCTTCCCTTTCTGCGCCGCCGGAGACGCGCAGACGGCGTCCGGAGAGTTGCGGCTGGAGTCCATCCACCTGCAGGCGAGAAAACACGAGCACGAGTGCGTATACGGATCTGAGTGCGGCGGCCGACGGCGTCATCAGAAAAACGTCTGACCTGCGTAGCGGCGCCAGCTGGCACGTGCAGCTCCACGGGTTGTTGGCGAGGGTGAGGTTGGTGACGGTGGCGAGCTCCAGGCTTTTTGGCAGCGACCGCAGCTTGTTGTTGTCCAGGTGGAGCGACTTGATGGCGGTGACGCCGGCGAAGGCGCCGTCGGAGAACTGGGCGAGACGGCGGAGACACGCGGGACTGTTTACCGTCCCCAGAAGGACAAAAGACTCGCACACAAATCTCATTATTTACAGTCAAACCTTCGACTGACACAAATATCATAAAGTACACAGAAGTATTACTCATTATTTGTAGTACTACCATCCAAATAATTGCGTTCGCTGGTCTCAGGAGGGGTTACTTTGCCGTGTGCGCGGGTTCGGGTGTTTTCCCGACGAAAGTGCGCTGCCGGCGCGTGTTTGTTTGCGTATGTCACGCGTGACGAGCGTTCGCGCCCCCCCTGAGCCCCGGCCCCGCCCCCTCCGCCCTGGCCCCGCCCCCTCCGCCCCCCCCCTGCCGCGCCTCAGCAGGCAGACAGATGCAGCGAGGGGAACTGGCGGGCGGGCGTCTGGCGGCCATGAAAGCCTCCTCTCATCCTTCCTCCCGCAGCAGCCGCGTGTAAACACGGACGGTCAGTGGCCTCATTCTTCGCCCGCCGCTTCGTCCGGGCGCGAAAAGCTTCGGCGAGGTGCGACATGAACCCGCCTACGTCACGTTTTGTCTCCTCCCCCCGCAGGTTGGAGGAGCGCGGCCGGCAGACGGCTTCAAAGCCTCGTTTTATGCGAGCCTGGAAGGCCAAGAGGCCGTTTGGAAATTTCCACTGCAGCGCCGGCGGCGGCGGCGGCGGCGCTGGCGCTGGTATTTTGGAGGCGGTGGAAGATGGATGACTTCCAGGAGGGCCGAGGTGTTTTCGCCCTCGCCGTCGTCTCCCTCGGCGGGCCAGGAAGGCTCGCAAAGGGCCCGATTGTCCATTCAAGAGGGGCTAAAAATACCGGTCCGCGCCGGGCGGAACACCCCGCCTCTGTGTACCTGCGCGCGCTCACCCCTCCTGACCTGTTTACGGGACCCGGGCGGCCGGAGCAGAAAACACATTGGGCTGAAAATAACACTTGTGTAATAATTAGACTGGGACACGCTTGGCCGAGGTCCAGCAAACAAAAACAGGCCAAAAATACCCGCTTTCGGACAGAAACGGGACGATCCGGCCGCGTCCCGCCGCCGCCGCCGCCGCCCGCCTCAAACGCTTGGCAGCGTGAGAAGTTTGTTGTTGCACAGTTCGGCCCCTCCGGGGAGCCTCCGCTCAGGAGCGCCGCTGCGCTGACATATCGGAGGCCGGCAAAGGTTCGAAAACCAGCGGTGGAAACCGGAGGAACTGAGACGTTTCTGTTCTCTGCTGTCCGACGGTTCCTGAACGTCTCAGGCGTAGCGAGTTAAAGAACCTGCAGGGAGTTCCTCAAGGCGCCGACTTTGGTCTCTTAGTAATTTCAGTCCGTGGGACGTTTTTCTGGTGTATTAAGATTACGAAAAAGCAGCTTTTGTTGAGTTTCTTTGTCCAGTTTGTTCCCAGAATGTCTTTTATCACTTTCGTCCACGGAAGTTTTTATATAAGTGTATTATTTTGGGACTGTATTAGTACCACAGGAACCTTTTTGGGGGACTTTCAGTCCACCTCGTCGTGCTCGTGTTTCCTCCACATCTGCACCGGGTTTTTAGCCGCCAGGCGGCCGAGGAGGAAGCTGAGGTCACGGCGACCGTCGCGCGGCCTGAATTTATGGCGTCTGACCGTCAACCGGCGTGGCGAGCAGAGAGAAAATACCTGCTGGTTAGTGGTGGAGGAGGAGGAGGAGGAAGGGGGGGGGGGTTTGAAGATGTAAATATGCTCATTCAAGAGCCAAAAACAAGAAGCCAGAATGAGGGGACCGAAAATAAAGTGGTTTAACTTCCCGTCAGCGACTCGAAGAAGCTCGTAAAAGTCTAAACCGATGAGACAAAGTAGCTTCTCCGATTTTACGCAGTTTGGAAACTGCAGAATCGAGGTACTTTTACTTCATGGCGGGCGTCGGCGCGGCCACTGACCTTCTCCAGGCCCATGCCGTCCAGGTGCAGCCGCTCCACGTAGCGTCCGAAGCTCTGGAAGGCGTAGTCGGGCACGCTCCGCATGGGGTTGCCGCCCAGCCGCAGCTCCTCCACCACCCGCAGCTTGCTCATGGCGGCGGCCGGGTAGGCGGCCAGCCGGTTGCGCTCCAGGTGCAGCACGGCCAGGTTCTCCACGTCGTCCAGCGAGCCGGGCTGCAGCGCGCTCAGCTCGTTGCCGCTCAGGTGCAGCCAGCGCAGGTCGCGGGCGCCGGCGAAGGTGCCGGCGCGCAGCTCCCGCAGCTTGTTGTCGTCCAGCTGCAGGACGAAGAGGTTGCCCATGGGCGCCAGGAGGCCCTTGTGGAGCTCGGCGATCCGGTTGCCGTCCAGGTGCAGGTAGGTGAGCTCGCCGAGGTCCTCGAAGGCGCCCGGCTTGACGCTGCTGATCTGGTTGTGCGACAGGTAGAGGTAGACCAGCTTCTTGAGGCCCTTGAAGGCCTGCGAGCCCACCTCGCGCAGCTGGCAGTGCTGCATGTGCAGCGAGACCAGGCCCCGGCTGTCGGCGAAGGCGCCCGTGGGGATGGCGCCCAGGTTGTTGCGCTGCAGGTTGAGCAGCCGCGTGGCCTCCGACACCCGCGGGATCCTGCGCAGGCCCACGCCGTCGCAGATGACGTGCTGCAGGTCGCCGTGGCAGTGGCACAGGTCGGGGCACTGGGCGGGGGCCCCCAGCGCGGCGGGGCCCAGCAGCGCCAGCACCAGCAGCGGCAGCACCAGCAGCGGCCGGCGCACGCAGCGCATCCCGACGAGCCTGGTCGCCTCCGAACGCCGAGAAGCAGAGCGCCGCGCGCACGGGAGGACGGGCAGAGCGCACTGAGGGCCGTTTGAGACGGACGGAGAGAGGAGGAGGAAGAGGAGGACGAGGAGGAGGAGGAGGAGGCGGCGAGGGCAGGAGCGAGTCACTGGGAAGGGGAGGACGGACGCACGGCCGGCCGGCAGAACACAGCTCTATTTATAACGCCGGCAGGGGGAAAAAAAAGCCGGAGGTTTTGGCGGCGGCGAGAGGTGTGCGGGAGGAAGTCAAGTGTCAGCGAGAGTTTAACCCTGAAGGAGCTCGGCGGACGGCGGGACGGACGCGTGGACGCAGATCCTCCAAAGTCCCCCGAGGAGAACCAGGAAACTCCACCTGCTGGAGATGATGGAGAAACATGAAATATTTGAAACATTCACCCAGTAAAGTTAATACTGTAGTACAGGTTTTATTTGAATATTTTTGTGCAGTTTTTGCATTCAAAATGAAGTTTTTCTCGTATTTTTTATGTTTATTTCAAAGTAAAAAAATCTGTTTCCGTGTTTTGAGATTTTTCCCTCCTTAAACTTTGACTTTTAAAGTTGATTCTACTTTTTTTACATCTACATTTTGGATATATTCCCTTTTTTTTAATCCTTTTATTTTGACATCATTTGTTGATTTCGTTCGTCGCGTCGCTGTGATTGTCCGCGCGGCGCTGCAGGTGAGGCGACGTGGCACGCGGACGTTGTTTTTTCAGTCTGCGGCCGCTTCGCTCCAGCTGCTGATCGCCTCCAGATGTTCGCCGCGCTCCGAGCGACGCCTGCGCGGCGGCGGCCTCAGACGCCTCCGCGAAACCGCGCGCCCGTCGGGACGGAGGGATGAAAGGAATCCGGCGTTCACGCAACTAATCGGGCGTTTTATGAGGAAGACGAGGCCACGCCCCCTTTTCTCTCGCTGCACGAACGGTGGCGAAAAATACACAAATAAGGAGTTTATCTCAGAAAAACAAAAAAAAAGTTGATAAAAAAAAGTTTCAGTTTGTTCAGTCACGAATTTTATTTTGAAAAAAAAAGGCGAATGCTGTTTTTTTTTCTAGAAAAAAAAACCTAAATTAATTTAACTTCCTGTTTTGCATCTTATTTCATAAACATCACAATTATTATTTAATATTATTAAATAAAAGTAATCCAATTATGAAAATGTTAATTTGTAAAATTTTACGTTTATTTGTGGGGAAAAAAATGGAAAAAATCTTTATTTTTCTAATCGCAGCAAAAATTAAACAAAATCTGATTATTTCTGAAATAAAGTTTTTCCTGCTTCTCTTTCCTTCATTTGGGCCTCAATTTCGTGTGTGTGTGTGTGTGTGTGTGTGTGTGTGTGTGTGTGTGTAGATCGGCTACGGCACCACGGAGAACAGCCCCGTCACCTTCGCCGCCTCGCCGCTCGACAACCTGGACAGGAAGTGCCACACGGTCGGCTTCATCATGGAGCACCTGGAGGCACGTCGCCGTTCGCGCCGTCGGCTCGCGTTGTTGTGTGTCTGTGGGGTTGTGTTTCCGGTCAGTGACGCCTGTCGCCCCCCCCCCCGCCCCCCAAGGCGAAGGTGGTGAACCCGTCCACGGGGCTGGTGGTCCCTCTGGGCGAGCTGGGCGAGGTCCTGATCCGGGGCTACTGCGTGATGCTGGAGTACTGGGGCGACGCCGCCAAAACCAGCGACACCATCACCAAGGACCGCTGGTACAAAACCGGGTGAGTCCACGCCGGCCGGCCGCCTCCCACAGAAAGGGGGGGGGGCACTTTGTTGACGGGGGGGGGCGGTCTGCTGCGTTCAGGGACATCGCCAGCTTGGACGGCTACGGCTACCTGCGGATCGAGGGACGCATCAAGGACATGATCATCAGAGGCGGCGAGAACGTCTACCCGGCCGAGATCGAGCAGTTCCTGCACACACACCCCAAAGTCAAGGAGGCGCAGGTCAGCGCTGCAGCGCCACCGGTGGCCACAGGCTGCCACTGCAGCCCACGATGAGTCACCGCTGCTGGTTCTGCTTTTAAAACATAAAGTTTGATTTTCATTATTTTTAAAGTTATTTTTTCAACATTTCTGTCAGTTTACAAATAGATTGAATTTTTCATATTTTTCTGTACATTTTTTATTTATATTATTTTTATTTTTTTGGTGTATTTTACAAATTTACATACTTAAGCTTATTTTTTATTCCTAATTTCAACATTATTGTTTTTCCTTCTTTTTAACAAGCTTGTATAAATTTCAAACAACTTCTTAATTTTTTTTTTATACTTTATTTTTTTTACATTTTTTCAAATGAACAAAGAACATGACAGTTTTACCAATTGACAAAAAAGACAGAAAAACAGCAAGACAATTGAAAAAAGAGGGAAAAATAAATAAATACAATAAAAAAGAAATCAATATCAGTCATAATAGCTTTAAAAAATGACTAAAATATAAATAATTAAGATAAAACAAAGTATACAGGAAATATAGAAAAAAAATAGTGAAAAATAATAATTAGTCAAATATTCCATGTGTCAGAAAACAACTCCTTTATTTTGAAAATATTTTGTTTTATTTTGGTAATTTCCTAAACATTGTTTTTGTTGAATTCAGAGGTTTTTTTTCTTACGTTTGTTCATCGGAACTGTCGGTGTCTCGCCGCTGGTCAGGTGGTGGGCGTGTCGGACCCGCGCATGGGTGAGGAGGTGTGTGCGTGCATCACGCTGGTGGACGGCGAGGAGTGCACGGCGGAGGAGATCAAAGCGTTCTGCAAAGGACAGGTGGGCGGCGTCCCGGCGGCCGAGCGTCCCCCCGTCCCCCCCCCCGGGCGTCCTCCGGTCGCCGCCACTCAGCGTCTCTCTCTGCTGCTTTCAGATCGCTCACTACAAAGCGCCGCGCTACGTCCTCTTCGTCACCAGCTACCCGCTGACCGTCACCGGGAAGGTAAGGACGCCGGCGGCGGTGGCGGCGGCGAGACTAAACTGGAGTAATGATCTGTGACGAGGGTCGGCGGCAGGAAACCCCCCCCCCCTCCCCCGGCTCGGGTTTCTCTCCCGGGACGCCGTTTAACATCATTAACGGGCGCCGTGTTGGAACGGTCCCGCCCTGAACGCTCCCAGACGGGAGGGACCGCCCGCCATTAGTTCGTCTGCACGCACGCTCGCCGCCGCTACAGACGATTACATCACCGCTGGACAAACATCTGATTCAGTCGAGCGCTGTCTCTCCGCTCAGCTGTCGTCCAACTGCTACTATATCACCAAACTCCTGTTTACAACAAGAGAAACCCTGAACTCTCTCGGGCAGTTAGCAGTCTGTTTTCTCAGATTATAGAGCATCTTCCTCCCTCTACGTTGATGTCGATGACTTTCCTTTTCTGTCCTCAGATCCAGAAGATCAAACTACGCGAGGAGGCGGAGACGACGCTGGGACTGAAGAAGAAGTGAGCGTCCCCAACGCCGCCGAAGGCGCCGACTTTAACCGTCGCACCAACTCGGTTCAGCGATGACACGAATAACCTGCAGCTTGATTCCTCCGGCGCCGGCTCGTCGCTGCGAGCGAGCGAGCGAGCGAGCGGCCGAGCACCGTTTATTAATCCACCACAGGAAACATTCGCTTTTCACTGAAGTTAAGACAATAAGAGCGCAAGTTTTCGTAGACGCTGCTGGGACGCGACGATCCAAACGCTGCTTTGACCTTTTTGTATGACATTAAAAAAAAAAAAGACGATGAATTGGAGACTTTTCTGTTCACACGCCAACACGTTAAAACCGTGAAGCTCTGCAGTCCTGGTGGGGAGTCGTCCATGTGCCGTCCACCTGCCGGGCGGATCGGGTGTCGTCCGTCTGGACCCGAAGGTCCCGGCCCAGAAATAGCTCCTCCAGACGAAAACAATCGGCGTTCCCGAACCTCAAAGTTTACTCAGCGTCTCTTTTTTCCCGGCGCATAGTTCTGGATCGGGTGTTTCGGGAGCCGTTTCCTCCGAACGTCCTCAGGAACGCGCCGTCTCAGGCGTGTTTGTTCAGGCGGGAGTTCAGGGCGCCGAAGGACCGCGAGACACACCCGGCGCCTCCAGGTCGCCCCCGTGTGGAGGGAACGCGGAACAGCTCAACAGCAGTCCTTCAGTCTCTGGGCATCGGGATTCCCACGGCGCTCTGCGTCCCCGCCATGTCCCGGCGGGCGCTTGCCACCTGCTCCTCGCCGCAGCAGTCCTGCAGGAAGACGGCGGCCAGGTTGCGCAGCCGCGGGCTCTCCGACAGCGAGAAGCGCAGCATGCAGTGCAGGACGGCGGGCTCGGTGATCTGGGGGCGGGACGCCGGCGTGGCCAGGTTCATGAGCGCCGTGATGGCCGACAGCACCGTCTCCTCGCGGCAGCTGGACAGGCAGCCGGTGACCAGGGCGACGCCGCCGCTCTGCAGGATGACGTCCCTGCACGCCGGGTCCATGCTGATGTTACAGAGTCCACCTGAGGGGGACACGGGGGACGGACAGGAAGAGGTTCAGAGACGAGGGACAGTATCCTCGAACACCTGGTTAGCTCGACTCTACTCGGTTTTGGTCGGCAAGTCCTGGGAGGTACTGAAAAAGTACCTGTCGGCAGGAACTATCAGCCAATGAGAAAGCGAGTAGACTGGAGGTCGGCTCACCCATCCCGAACTCCACGAAGTTCTCGTTGTCCTCCGTCAGCATGTCCAGGAAGAGGTCGGGCACCTGCAGCACCCGCAGGTGCTCCATGTTCTGCGGGTCGTAGGCGAAGTTCGCCAAGTTCGCCAGAACCTGCTCCTTCGCCTCTGTTTCGACGGGAACAAACGAGTCATTTCAACTTCAATCCAGGTTTTATTTACGGAACAATATACTTAAAAGTAACTAATGGTCGTCTGAATCGTCAGTGTGTGATTTCCGCTCTGTTATTGACGTTAAATCGGAATCTTTGGGAAACATCCGGTACGAACCGTCGCTGTCGGTGTCCTGGAACTCGGTGACTAAAGTCTGCAAGTAGTCGAATCGGTCAGAGGCTTCGGCCGAGCCTCTCCTCGACATCTTCACCGATTTAATCACGAATACATTAAACCAAGTCGCATCTCCTGTTGTTTTCCGGTTTGGTGCGCCGCTGAAATGTGTCCGTGTAGCAGCAGAACAAAAATAACGTTCTGCAAATACGTTCTGCGTCACATTTCTCCGACGGAACACCTCAGCGTGTGTAACGGAGACTGAGAAAAAAAAGGTTATTTATGTAAATGATTTAATTTCGAGCTTTTTATTGTTGAAATGATATTTTTCGTGTCGTACCGATTTAAACGGAAGTGGATCCACTCCCCTTCCGGAAGTTGCCTCTTCAGGAGGCGTGTGTCTGACTGTGGACGCTTCAGCGGATGTGTACGTGCGTGTGAGAGAGTGTGTGTGTCCCAGCAAAGGTCAGCGCCACCCGCAGCTCCACCCGCAGTGCTCCATGTAGCGCGGCTCCAACCATGAAGCACCACCAGCTGTCCTCTGCCAAGCGCCTCACCAAGCCCGTCCTCTTCGGCACGCTGCTCTGCGGGCTGGCGGCGGTCTTCTTCAACAGGTAACACACACGCACGCACGCACGC
Organism: Malacoctenus gilli; assembly: GCA_032164315.1. NCBI lineage: Eukaryota > Metazoa > Chordata > Actinopteri > Blenniiformes > Labrisomidae > Malacoctenus > Malacoctenus gilli. The sequence goes on along the minus strand of JASSRZ010000086.1, from coordinate 406,109 downwards.
GGGATGAGGCGGTCACCTGCAGGTGGCTTCCTGAGCGGTCACACGCTCAGTGACGATCATGTAACTGTCACTGTGGAGCTTTTATTGTGAAGGTCTGGTCAGTTTCACCACCTCCAGACTCCTCTGTGTGATTTCCATTTGTGGGGAAATAACAGCCATATCATGAGATCCCAAAAAGACAGAAAAGGTTTTCAACAAGCTGTTAAATTAAATTAAGAAAAAACCAGCCTGAAGTGACATTGAACTCCTGATTCCTCCTTCTGCGCCTCCTCCTGCGCCTCCTCCTGCAGGCACAGGTTCTTCCAGGACGTGAACGAGCTGCGGGCGCAGGAGCGAGCGCGGAACCAGGCCAAAGGGATGGAGGTGCTGGAGAGGAGGCAGCGGCAGATGGAGGAGCTGGAGGAGAAGAAGAAGCAGGCCAGGAGCGACTGAGGGGCCTCCTCCTCCTCTTCCTCCTCACCTCCTCCTCCTCCTCAGACTGTGGCGTGGACGGTGCAAAACTCCTGCTTGGAAAGAGACGGTCGCTCCGAGCGACGACGTCCAACCTGCGTTTGGCTTCAGGAGGATGATGTTTTGCAGTTCCACGTTTGTCCACCAGGTGGCGGCAGGACTCCCGTCTGCCTCCCAGATGTTGGAGGTCGGACACATCACAGTGAAGCCAAACTACACTCACTGACATGTATGAGAAGGGGCCTTCAAAGTAAAAGTCACTCGTATAAAAAGTAAGAGTAAGATTTATCAAAGTTAATAAAGTTGAGGGAGGGAATGAATGTATCACATGTATTGAAGACACGTGAATAAATGACTTGCACATTGTTAAGAGTCTGGTGGCTGCAGCTTGTTTTTTAAATATCATGTTTCAAAATAAAAGCCTGTGAATTTTAACCTAAAAAAAGCGTTGAATTTGATATCCTTCAAT
>JASSRZ010000086.1:387947-401334 GCA_032164315.1 Malacoctenus gilli | reverse complement strand
CCAGCGGGACCCTTTCGTACGTCTGACCTACATTTGCCGCCGCCGCCGCCGCCGTGGCGAAATGCTTCCCTCCGCATCTCATTAAAGCAGCGTTGGCGTGATGCAAATGATGGGAGGAAGATGCTCTAAAATCTGGATGTTAGAACAGCTGAGAAGAACGAAACACGCAGACAGACGCAGACAGCGGTCAGAGAGGGAAGCGACCTGAGAGCTCAGGCTGCTAACGCCACTGTGGATGCAGGCCGGTGATGACATCACTTCCAGTCAGGCAGCGTGAAGCCCGCCAGACTCGAACGTCCCTCCACGCCGCCGCTGGCGATCCCGTGACTCGCAAGCCGGTAATTACGGAGCGAGAGTGGGAAACGGCCCCAATCTGATGTCTGATGCATTATTTATGGCGGCGGCGGCGGCGGCGCAGATCAGCTGCGTCAGCGTGCGGGCGGATTAGAGGCGGAGCAGGTGGCGAGATGGGACGCCTCGTTTCAAATCGGGATTACCGTTGAAATCGCAACGCGGCTTCAGGAGCCGCCTGCAAAAACCTGAGGCGGAGACTCGCGACGGGCGGGAAGCTCGGCGTCGCCGTGACGACAGCAGCGAAAGCAGCACGCCGACCGCATTGACAGACAGCATCCCCGAGCGCCTGCTGGCGTCAGCTGCTGCAGCGGGAGGAGTGATGTCACGCCCGAGAGGCCACGCCCAATGACGGCGCAGGGCGCATCAAATATTCATCCCCAGGGGGACAAACGGGGGAAAATGTTCTGCTGGTTCAGGAAGACGCAAATAAAACGTAAAATGTCTGCAGGATTAAATTTGGAAAAAAAGAAAATAAATTAGAAATAAATAAATAAACAAAATTAAATCAATAGAAAATAAATTAGAAATAAATAAACTAATTAAATTAAATTAATAGAAAATAAATTAGAAATAAATAAATTAAATAAATAGAAAATAAATTAGAAATTAAAAAATGTAATTAAATAAATAGAAAATAAATCACAAATGAATAAATAAATAAAATTTATAGAAAATAAATTAGAAATAAATAAACTAATTAACTTAAATAAATAGAATAAAAAATTAGAAAAAATAATTAATCAAATTAAATAAGTAGAAAAGATTAAAGAGAAAATAAATTAAAAATAAATAAAATTAAATGAATAGAAAATAAATTAGAAATAAATAAATTATATTAAATTAATAGAAAATAAATTAGAAACTAAATTTGGATTTTCTTAATTTTTTTTGAACATTTTTTGAAATAAATTGGTTTGGAATATTTTTTTTCTCTCAATTTAATATTATTTAAATCAAATATATCTTTTTTATTGACTGTATATTTCATAGAATTAATTTTCATTTTTTTATTTAGGTTTAATTTCATTATTACTGGGTGGATTTTTAGGCATCGTCGCGGTGGTTCGCCGGCGTCTCTCGGGTACCTTCAGCGTCTCCGCCTCGTTCCTCAGCCGCTGGTTCTCAGACTGCAGGTCCTTCATGCGGCGCTCGGCCTGACCCAGCTGCGCCTCCAGCTCGGCCTCCAGCTCCCGGCTGCCCTCCTGGAACTCCAGCAGCTCCTCCTGCGCCTCCTGGCAGCTACGTACACCCCACACGGGAACCAGAAGCCATTAAACAAGGAGTCGGGACAGAAGGAGGTCGGCGCGTGTGCGCCTTCGACGCCGGCTCCTCCGCTCTGACCCAGATCCTTCGTGGTACTCTGCGGAAGATTTCCCCGCTTTTTCCCCCACATAATTAAATCTCTGTGACGGTAAAAGCCACGCAAATCATTTCCACTTGGCCGAATAATAAAATGAAACTGAATAAATCTAAATCTGAACAATAAAGCTGAACCAGGGATTAAATATGATGGCATGTCGGCAACCAAATGGTCTCTTTTTATGACGGAAGTGTGGAAAACGAAGCTAAACGCTTGTATGCATTCGGAGGCGCCTCATCCGCTCAATTAATCCACAAAACGTCCCTGAAACGTCCCCGCGTGCGTCCGGGGGGGGGGGGGGATTTACCAGGAAACACACCTTTGACATAACACGGGGACGCGCGGAGGTCGCCACCAAATGTTGGTTACGTAACAGTCTGTCGCCGCTCCGAGCCCGCTGACCAAACATGGCAGCGGGAGTGACGGCGGCGGGAAAACGTCCCAGTTTGGAGCGGCTTCGAAACCAGTCAGGCTGCGAGGGCAGAGGCGCCATAACCAGCAGGCGGTCTATGAACTCTGTGAATGTGAAGGCTCATAAATGATTCTCAGCTTATTTCGCTTTGATCACTTCACTGAAAACAGGACGAATCGCTCTTTGATGCTTTTAAATCAGTCTGTTTTTTAAAGTTTCATGACTGCAAAGTTTGTTTTTTTTAAATTATGATTTACCGACTTTGGTTAAAGCTAATTTTCAGTCCAAGTGTTTAACAAAATCATCATAAATCCCAATTTTTAAATGATATTTCATTATCGCGGCTCAAAGAGAAATTTGATATCAGTGCTGTCGTTTTACTTTGAAAGGGAGCTGATTGACATAAGGAGGTTTCAGGTCGTTTTTCGCTCCCGAGTGGCGACAAAAACCCGGCTGGTCGCGCAAACTCGTTCAGCACAAAGAAACTCGGGAGTGACCGAAACACGAGCCGCCGCTTTGGGCCATTCGGACCTCCAACGCCCGTCTCCGGGGACAACACGCCACCTTGGCTCTACCCCGAGCTCCTCCTCCGAGCGAAAGGAGTCCGACACCTACCCTTTCTTGTACTTGAGGGAGAGCGTCTTCCAGAAGTCGATTTCCTCGTCTTTGGAGGAGAATTTGGGAATCATTTCCATTTCCATGACCAACGAGTCTGAAGACACAAGAAATCCGGAACCAACGGTTACACATTTTCCCTGGAGAGTCCCAGGAACCTTCCCGAGAAGTTCTCTGAGAGGTTGTCAGGAGCCGAACAACATAATGAGTGACTCTCCATCAGGAGGACGTTACATAAAGCTGCCAGCCTGCAGCCGGCGCCTCTGACTGATATAAAATTAAACGCCGTGTTTTGAAGGAGGACGCCGGGTTCAGGGAGGAATGGCGTCGTCACCACGGCAACAGGTCGGAAAAGGATGCCAGGATACTCCGATTCAGGGGGGGTAACTCAATCAATGTGAGTAATCCGACCGCGCAGAGGGGGATCCACCAGCCAGCAGAGCGCCAACGGGAGCTTTACAGTGAAGCCAAACACCCGAGGACCCGCCCACTCTCAGCAGGAAGCAGCTTCCAAAATAAAAGCATGACACAGTTTCCAGGTCTGCTTTGGAGAGACCCGTTTTTTGGCTCTTTTAGAGCAAACACACAACGTCCAGATGAATCGCGGAGCCTTTAAATCCTCCAACATCACAACACGTTTCAGCCTAACAGCCCTGACGGTGTCACCAGCTGCCAGGTCGTGATGCTGAGGTCGTGCTGGCATCACCAGCGCTCGGAGCCGCCGAGATAAAACGACCCTGTTGAGCTGCGATCATGTGGCTGCAACCACAACCTGCGCCTGCAGGCAGGTGGAGTCAAAAAGCACCAACAAAGAAGAAAAATCCACATAGCGACGCACGAGAGCGGGTCAGATCGAAGAAGATGGCACATATGGTGAAAAAAAAGACACACACAACTCACATGATGAGGTGAGGAGGAGGAGGAGGAGGAGGAGGAGGAGGATGCCGCGAAGATGAGCTGTCAGATGAGGGCGAGCAACAAGCCGTCAGCAGGCTGCGCTCCGAGGTGAAAGGAGGTGAAAGGAGGGGCGGAGGTACCTGAGCATCGCCTCGCACCGCCGGCCTGCTTATCGCTCCATGATCCGGAGCGCCGCGCCGCCGAGCTGCCGAGCTGCCGAGGCCGACCTGCGTCTGCTGATCTGGGAGCTGCTCGACGCTGCGCTCCGCGGGGGGTTTAAAGGGGAACACACCCAGAACATGGAGCCTCACAGCCTCGCACATCAACACAGACAGGGAGAAATAAGACGATAAATCCAGTCATACACTGCATGAAATAACAATTATATTGATTTAAATGTATTTTTTCTTAGTAAATACATAGATTTTTATCTTTTTGCGAATGATATTAAATATTTATTCAAAATTAAGCCGTAAAACAGCTGAATATTTTTACTTCTGGAGGATAAAATCTAATAGAAACATTTAAAACAACATTTACTTTTAAATATCTAAAGATTTTCGTGTTTTTGGTGAATTTGCTTCAGTGTTATTGTGCTCACGAGCGTCACTGCTGCTCCCGTCCTGCGCATCCACGCGCGCAGCGTGCACGTGGCGCCATCTGCTGGCGGAACAGGAGAAAAATGCTTTCAAAATAAACGTTTCCATCCGAATGTAATAAAACAAGCTTTGTGTAAAGCAGAATACCGGCGTGAAGCTCCTGCGGCAGCTGAAATATAACGTGAGGATCCGTCGTTGCAGGGACACGGCGTGACGTAGGCGGAAGTGTTGCGTTTCCATGGTAACCCAAACACCGCTGCTGCTGCTGCTGCTGCCGCCGCCGCCGTCATGAGTGTCTCACACGACGACACGAGTTCGCCGGTGACATCGTGGACGAACCGAGAGTCGAAGGAGGACGAAAGAGAGCGAGTGTCAATGTTTGACGTGAAATACGGTCAACTGCGAGAGGTTGGTCGATCCCTGCTCGATTACTCGTTGGCACCGAGTCGAATCAGGCCTCACTTACCGGCAGTTGACGAGGGAACACGAAGCAGCCAATCACAGAGAGGAAAAACAGGGCAAACACAGAATCTGGGAGACATGACGGAAAAAAGGACATTTTCACCACATTATTAGTTATTTGTGGAAGAATAACATGATTAATGTGACAACAAAAACAATTCAGCAGTGATAATTTAAAGTTAAAGTTAAGAAGTCAGCATAAAACTAAATGTTGTGTCATTAAAATTAGAGGTGACTTGAAATTAAATGAAAGTTATAAAGAGAAATTCACAGCAGTCGCATCTGAGATGAGGAACCCTAAACTGGCTTTAAAGAGCGTCCCGACCCCCCCGTGTCCTCCGCCGTCCCCATCCTCCCTCCTATTGGCTCCCATCGGCTGGATTAGGGGACGCTGCTGCTCTGTGATTGGCTGCTGAGCGCACCATGGTTTTACAGCGCGGCAGGGTTTGTTGTAAAGTGAACAATAGGTCTCCAGGATGTGGTCAACACAAACAGTCTGACGCTGGACTGGGAGGACGTCGGAGGACACGATGGAGAAAGTGGAGCCGCGGCAGGAGGAGAAGGAGGAGGAGGAGGAGGAGGCTGGGAGCAGTTTGTACCATCACATGATGGCGAGGAGGGAGCAGCTGGTGGAGGAGCCGGTTTGTATTCCGAGAGGAAGGAGACGTCCCGTTTCGTCGGGAAGAACCGAGTGTGACGCCTGGCCGGGGGGGCGCAAGCTGCCTGGGGGAGGGAGGGAGGGGGGGGGTGTTGGATGAAGGCCCCCAGCGCTCCAGCCGCCGCCGCGTGTCACCGAGCCGCCCCGCTCTGAGCCTCTCCGCCTTTTGTCTCCGCAGAAGATCGTGCTACAGCGGCTGATTGTGATTGGCCGGCTCCCCCGCGGCGGCGCTGACAGGACGGCGGTGGGAGGTCAGCCAGGGGTCGCGGACGCACCGACGACCGGCGTTGTCCTCCGTCCGCTCACCGGCTCCCGTCTGGTCTCTCTCCGCAGCGCACTTCGAGAGTCTCGCCTTCGAGCTGAGCCGCCGGCACGTGTGGGACGGCGTCACCGGGCTGCTGCTGCTGTATCCGTCCTGCCTGCTGCTCGTCGTCGAGGTCGGAACACGCCGGTCGCCGCCCAACGCTCTCCACGGGCTGAACTCGTGCGTCTTCCTTTCCAGTCCACCAGAGACGTCCTGGTGTCCGTCTTGAAGGACGTCCAGGTCCTGCAGCGGCAGCCGGGCCGGTAAACGTCCGAGGCTCTGCCTGCTCCGGGATCCTTCGCACAGCGACACGTCTCAGATGACCAGGATGAGACCTTTCTGTGCGTCTGTCTCTCGCAGCATCCTGCAGGAGGCGAAGATCATGTTCCTGGCACACGACCCCGTCAAACGGCTCTTCCAGCAGTGGAGCTACAAGGTGGAGGGAGATTCATCCAATTCACGGCGACGTCATCGTTTCACCTCAAGGATTCGGCTGCGATTAGTCCAAATTTGCCGTTTGAATTTGATTCGGGGGGCTTCCCGTCTCGAGAGCATCTTCCTTCGACTCGCAGCACTTCCTTCTCCTTCTTAGGTGCTGGCTGCAGATCAGGTGGGGCCAGATGTCGGGGTCAGAGGTCAGGAGGAGGAAGAGGAGAGCACGGAGACGCTGGTCGGCGGCGTTCTGTCGGCGCTGCACAGGTTCAGCACACGCCTCCAGATATCCAAGGAGGTGAGTTTCCCCGCCGTCACGCCACCACCCGGTGGACAGTCCCGGTAATTCGTTCAACTGACCGCGGGGCGGCGACGCCAGGCGCTTCCCGGCGCGGTGCTGGACGAGACCCCGGAGCTGATCGTCCCTCAGAGGAGCGTGGAGGCGCTGCTGGGACGAGACGACCTCCTGAGTCCCGATCAGCACCTGCAGATGTACGACGCGCCTCGACACATCGGCATGGAGTTCGGTCAGTGGCGTCGGTCCAAACTCCCATTCTGCTTGTGCACGACTGAGTTTCTGAGGAATTTTAGCCATAAAACAAGTTTAGACGCCGACGATCTTCCAGAATCACGTCGTGTCGTTTGTATTCCGCAGGTCAAGTGAACCTCCGAAGCTTCTTCCCTACGGTGTGACCTCTGGGTGAAAGGTCAAAGCGGGGTCGGGCAGGACGCCACCTTCCCGCTCGCGCTCCTTCCTCCGACCCTCGACGCGGGATGAAAGCAAAGAAGAGCCGCGTGATAGAAAAACATTTTTAATAGTTTGAACATTCGGATGAGGATTATTGGCCACCTTTGACTATCTTACAGCGCGTCCACGTCTCCTCCCGCAGCTGCACCACAGTTTGACACAAAGAAACGCTTCAAAAATCGGTTTTTCCTTTTGTTTTTTCTCGTTTGGCCTCCTGCACTTCCTTCTTTTCGGGGGCAATTTAAAGTCATTTTTCGGCACATTTCTTCCCGAAGAGACGATCGATTCTCTCTCTTCGTTCTGTTTTTCGTTTCAAACGAAGCTTCGGCGGGTTCGACGGAAGCCTGTCTTCAATTTTCGCGTTTGATCTTCTTCTTCTTTTGTGAAAAATAAATACAAGCACGTTGGTAAAGGAGCAAAGATGACACAGCGTTCATGGTTAAAAAGCATGCTGCCCAGTTGCACACAGGACAATAAACCCCGCCCCCTCCGCCCCGCCCTTCCCCACACTTTTGTCTAACACCCCTTTTTCAAACTAGATCCACGACACACACGTCTGCCTTCACCACAAGCTAGGAGGGGAACATCCTCTATCATCAGTACATTCCACCTATTCAAGTAGAAAAAAGGCCTTCGGAGTTTTATTTCGGCCGCGATGCTGCGGCCTGCCTGTGGGGGCGCTGTGGCCGCGATGGCTCTCTGCTGCCGACGGTTCTTGTTCATAGAGTGAGAGTTGGATGAGGTCAGTTTATGTACAGGCCTGAATCTTTTTTTGAAGTCGTAGAAAAAGTCACGCAGACGAGACGGAAAGTTCTGGAAACGAATCGAATCGGCGCGAGGAATTCACGCCGCTGCCATTCCAACTCAGGAAGTCATTCGGCAGCTGCTCAAAGAAGACGAAAATTTACCGGTCCACTCGATATTTTTTACATTTTTTGAGTTCATCTCAGAAAAAAAACAACTTTAAGCACGTCTGGGTTTGAGGAGACGGATTTTTTATATTCAGACGTTTTTTTTTTTAAAGAAGATATTTCAAATGGTTAATTTCAAGCCTCGTTGCCGTGACAACAAAAAATAAAATTGCTTTTTTGGAGTTAAACGGTAAAACCAGCCTTAAACAAACGATTGTACAATTTGTCTTGTTTAAGAATCAAACCTAAAAGTTAAACAGAAGATGGAAAAACAATTCGATTCAACAACTTATCGTAGTCCAGCTTGTAATACCACTTTGTACCACAAGAGGGTGCTGTGTCCCTCTGAGTTTTACCTGCGAACCAGCTGCAAAACATAAGAGTCGGACGGACGGGCGGGCTTCGCAGCTCGTGGGCGCCCCCTAAAGCAGCAGAGCGGCACTGCAGAAACCTGACAGCTGCACCTTTGAGCTGCAGCGCTGCTGTTTTATTTAAACCTCGAGACGACTGAATGTGAAGTTTTACTGATGTGGTGTCATTGTGCTCGAACCGGCAACAATACGATATTTTCAGTACAGGTGAATGTTAGTTGTTCATCTTTTATACTCTGCAGTACTGCAGTATTTTGTAGAGATCTATAGTATCTATATAGACGAGACCCTCCCTCAGTATTTACATCACCTATGTACACACGCTTTGTACACTGAAGTCCTGCGCGTGGCGCCACAGTGTCTCGGAGGCCACGTGTGCGAGGACGGGGAGGACAAACGCGGGAAGGTCACAGCGAAACCCGCCGCAAGGCAAACCGCCGTCGTAGCTCCGCCTCCTCCCCGCTTCCCTCCGGAAACTCCACCCTGAAAGACGCGGCGGCGGCGGCCGAAGGTCTGGTCCCGAGTTCAAACGCGTTAAATTCTCTGTTTTTTGTCTAAATCTTCAGACGTGACTGGCGTGGAAACGCCCACAGCGCCCCCGTCAGGTAAAAAGTAGACTTCTGTATAAATACTCTCATCAAAATAAACACATGTACACGTTTCTCTGCACGCGCCTCTGGCTTCAGGAATATTTCGGCGTCATCACACAGTGTCGCCGCCGACGGAAAGGAAGCCGCGGCGGCGTCGGATGGAAATGAGACGGGCAGAAAAAAGTCGGCTGGCGTCGGGCGAAGTCGCAGCGTCTTTTCTGGAGCGTTCGCGTGAAGACGAAGGTGAAAACGCTCCGAGAGCTTCATCAGCTTTGCTCCGCCTGCAGCCTGAAGTGCCGCTAAGACTTAACAGTGGATCAATCACTTCATGTGTGTTTTTATGAGTAGTTTGGAGGAAAAAAATACACAAAATAAAAGGTGATTTCACGATTTAGAAACAAAATAATCCTGCAGAGTTTTTTGCAACATTTTGAGATAAATTCTATTTTTTTTCCTTTGTTTAACCTCAAATTTTAACAATTTTTTTTTACTTAAGTCATTTTTTAAAATATTAAATCACAAGCTTTTTCGTTGTGTCATCAGTTGTGATAATGTGAAATAATTCTATTATTTTTTAATTGCATTTAAAAGTAGAAAAAAGCAATCAAAATGTGTTAAAAGTTCAAAACTGCGGGTGGAAAATTTAGTTTGTTTCGAAAAAAGACCAAAAAAACTTCTCTGAATGAAGCCCCGCCCCAGAGCAGCAGGTGGCGCTCTGATTGGCCAGCTACTCTAGCCAATCAAGAGGCTTCTGCTGTTGCTTTGACTCCACTGGTCCTTTTTGGCACTTCAGGCTCCAAGTGAACAAACCGGACCGCTCCCCTGGCTCCCTTCAAAATAAAACGACAGCCAGCTTCACAAATAAAACAATTTTAAAGTTTAACTACATGAAGTTGTTCATCGGAATAATTTACACCACGTGGTCTCGTATATAGTTTCTGGCTCTGACTGATAAAGAGGAAATTGTGTCTTTAAATCTCTCCCGCGGATACAAAATAGGATCTGACTTGGTTCTGTTGTTACTCGCTTCGTATACTCTGAAAAATATACAGTATAAACAATAAATATCCAGCCATCGAGGTCCTGACGGGGCGTCTTCGGAGCCTGAAGGGTTCGTTTGTTTTCTACACTTCTACAACATGCAGCCCCACAACACCAACAGGACAGTCACCACACACACACACACGCACGCACGCACACACACACAAACACACTCCTTTCAGGACTCACAGTGAACGAGTGTGAGGGACGGACGGAGGAGGACTGAGCGGGGACGATGGGGTGACGGAGAAAGGAGGAGTAGAAGAAGAAGCAGCAGCGAGGAGCCCGATTCCACTCTGCGACGGTGTTGAAGGCAGTTTTGTTGCGAGTGAATCAAATAAGGCCAAAAACAGAACAGTGGGAGGAAACGCAGGACGAGCCGGCTGCGGTGACGCGGCGCCACCCGGTGGCCAAGATGCCAACCAGGCGGCGACCAGGCGACGCCGCGGGAGCTCCAATTGCGGTTCGTTTGGACGCGCGAGCTCCTGGAGACGCCACGAGGAGGTCCACGGAGGAGGTCCGACGGCGAGGGCAGCGGCGGGGGCGTCGCCGCCGTCATAGCACCGTGCTCTCAGACTCCTCCTCCTCCTCCTCTTCCTTCTCTTCCTCCTCGTCCGCTCTGCTGCGCGGCGACTCCAGCAGCGCCACCGAGTGCCTGAAGGGGGAGATGCGGGTCAGGTCGAAGATGGCGTCCAGCTCCATGTTGATGACGGGGATGTCCAGGTTACAGAGGGAGTCTGAGGGGGCGGAGACAAGAGAGGATGAGGACGGAGGGACACGCAGATCGTGATGAAGACAACTGGAGAGGAAGGAAGCGAGGACAGAATCGGGTCGTCGGGTGCGGGAGGATGAAACGACGAGGAGGGAAAACCTGAAGAAACTCGGCGTGCAACACGTTCTCTGGATGGAACTGATTCATGAAGATGAGTTTATGGACCAGAAGGTGTTTTGAGGTCGATATCGACAGAACGCCGAGTTAAAAATAGGCCCAAAAAATGTAAATGACGTGTTTTTCATCTCAAACTTTCATGTTTTTCGGGACCACAGTGGAGCTGAGACGCTGGTTTGTTTCCTTTGTGCTGAAGATGGAGACGTGGAGGTGGGGGTGGAGGGTGGGCGAGTGGAGGGGGGAGGTCAGGTGCGTGCAAAGCATCATGGGTGGAAATAACCGAGTGCAAAGGTAACGTGGAGGTGGGGGGTGGTGGGGGTCTGCCCGGGGGCCGTCCATCCACCGGACACGCCCGTGGAAGCCATGCAGCAGGCCGAGCCGCCATGCAGAGCAGCCGGGATGTTCACGTGACGAGCGGAGTCGCTGCGTCACGCCGCCATGGCAGGGTGGGAGGGGTCAGAGGGGGGGGGTCGGGTGGGGGTGAGGCCGTGCCACAGGAAGTCCTGCTTACCCTAAAAGTCCCCCTCACACACAGACTGACACTGAACCTCTGGCCTCAAACCGCTGAAAGTGAAACAATCAGAGTCGACAGAAGCGTTAACGAGGCGCCGCCGAAAGCAGACGGAGGGGGAGGAGCTCGCCGCCCGCGTCTCACCCGTGGACATGCTCTCCCCGGGCGACAGGCCCTCCAGCAGGCCCGGCGAGTGCTCCAGCGGCTGGGGGCTGGTGCCCGGCGTGCTGGGCGGCTGCGGCGGCGGCAGGTTGGGCCTCTGCCGCGGCGGCTTGGGCGTGGGCCGCGCCTTGGTGAGCGTGCCGGCCAGCGAGGGCGGCGACGAGAGCGACGGCGCGGTGGCCATCTGCGCCTGGCCCGGCGAGCCGATGGTGGCGTAGCCGTGCGGGTAGCTGAAGGCGTACGGGGACGGCGTGCTGGGCGGCGTGGGCGACAGGCTGACCGGCGACGGCTGACCCGTCGACTGGTCCGACATGGCGCCCGTCGGACAGTACGGGCCTTTGGGCGGGATGGGCGCCAGTTTCTTGGCTGCGGACGGACGGAGAGAGACGTTAGACACGCTTTTACTGTGAAAGTCAGACAGGAAGCAGCTCGCTCACCTCTGCGCAGCGAGTGAGGGCTGTGCTCGGAGTGCGGCGACTGTCCACTAGAGGTCACTGTCCCCTGCAGGCCCTTCTGTCCGATGACCGGCGACAGCTCCTTGTTCTTCAGGGTGCTGCAACACAAGCAGAGGCCGTCTCACACCTCAGCGACGTAAACCGCCGCGTCGTGGATCTCATTTCCTGCCGGAGCGGCGTGCAAGCGAGCAGCGCCGGCGTTACGGTGAGTTCTGCGTGCCCGCTGAATATCTGGCAACCAGAACGTGGCGTAACACCGGCAGGAGGACGCGAAAGCCGGGCAGCGCGGCGTGGACGGATGGATGGATGGATGGCCGGCCGCGGCGGCAGCCGATGACATCACCACGAGGAGGTCAGACGGCCACCGGACTCGCCGGCACCACTCCACGCCGTGCATCTCCTCTGTTGCCTGGCAACCGCCTCTCAAAAGAAGGTGATGGATCGCACGCGACGACGCCTTCAAATTAAAGATGGAGGTGATAATGGAGACGTAAAGAGCGCCGGATTTCCGTGACCGACAGATTTGTCGCCGTTTGTTTCACACATTCACGTTTTTACTGGCGTGATTGAACCGGAGCAGAGAAATGAGTGAACACATGAATGTTTGGTCCTCAATATTTGTCCCGTCTGAACCTCCAAAACTTCCCGTTTCCTTCTTGTTGTTTGGATTTCCACCGGTCTCGTCGTCGCGCCCCCCCTCAAGCCCCCCCCCCCCCCCCCCCCCTCCTCCATCAGTGTGTGAGGTACCGCGGCGAGTCGTCGTTTACCTCGTCAGCTTGGCGCCTCTCTCCCGGCTGCAGGCGCAGGCGGCCCACGGTGGGGGGGCAGAGAGGGGGGTGTTGGGGGGTTTGGGGGAGCCCAGGAACAGATCGTGGCGAGTTAGAACGAGCGGGGGTTTGATGTAGAGGGCGGAGCCATTGGCTTCCGGCGGGGCGGCATGCGCGGCGTCCGACAGCGAGGCCTGTCTGGGCAGGTGCAGCGAGCCGGGTTTGGGGTTGGAGTTGACGTCGAGCGGCTGCGGGGACGGGCTGAGGGAGTGGGGGGGCGGCGGGGGGGAGGGGCTGCAGCCGGAGCGGCGGGGCGGCGGGGAGGGGCCGGGGGGCACGGAATCGGGGCCGGGAGCGACGGGACGCATGACCGGGAGTGCGCGGGTGTGGTGGTGCTGGTGCTGGTGGGGGAGCGAGAAGGAGGAGCAGGAGGAGGAGGAGGAGGAAGAGGAGGAGGAAGGGTAAGGGGGGGGCGGCCTGTCCTCCTCCGGGGAGGGGTAGGCGTAACAGGACTCCGACCAATTGGAGGACGCGTCGTCGGAGCTGCAACGATAAAGATAGCAGAGTTTCACGGCGCCGCGGCGGGACTCGTTTCAGGGGGGAGTTTAGGGGAGCAGTGAGGAGTTTAGGGGAGGAGGTGGGAGTTCAGGGGAGCAGTGGGGACTTTGGCAGAGCAGTGGGGAGTTCAGGGGAGCAGTGGGGAGTTCAGGGGAGAAGAGAGGAGTTTAGGGGAGCAATGGGAGTTTAGGGGAGCAGGTGGGAGTTTAGGGGAGCAGTGGGGAGTTTAGGGGAGCAGGTGGGAGTTGAGGGGAGCAGGTGGGGAGTTTAGGGGAGCAGGTGGGAGTTCGG
>JASSRZ010000086.1:359739-382182 GCA_032164315.1 Malacoctenus gilli | reverse complement strand
CACACACACACACACACACACACACACACACACACACACACACACACACACACACACACACACACACACAGAGTGCTGCCAACTCTTCATGAGCATCGCTATTGGCTGTTGCTGCAAGTAATCAAAGAGTGAAAGTGTGCAGGAAGAAACAGCCCTTCAGAATAAAAGTCACTTGTTGTTTTGGACAAGTTGCCAGGTTGGCGTCACTGTTCTGGTAACAGGAAGTAACGTCTCAGGAGGTTTTTTTCTGAAATCGGGCGTTGGGACCGGATCGGGCGTGAAGCGGACCGACCGGCCCGCCCATCAAGCGTCCGCTCGCACGATCCGGTTCCATCGTTGTGCAACAGTGTCAAAGGTCGCGGCGCCGCAGAGGGCGGCGTGTTGACTGAGAGGGCGGGGCGGGTAAACGGAGGACGGACGCGTGGCGGCTCCCGGCCAGAGCTGCAGCTGCACGGATTCAGCCGGGATTCCCTCCTGCACTGACCGAAGACCAGCGCCAGGAACCTCCCGACAGGAACCTCCGGACAGGAACCTCCCGACTGGAACCTCCCGACAAGCTACGGCAGCCCAAATGGGTCATTCCTACAGAAAAGTCAGGCCAAAACACACCCGAACGTCTCCGCAGTGCAACAACGAAGTGCTGAATTAATCCACCATCAGTCACTCCCACATCCAGGAGGCGGAGCCTTCAAAATAAAAGCCCTGGGCAGTTACCCTGGGCGTGACGAGATCCATGGTGAAACATGCAGATCTCGTTTTTTTTTCATGACCTCAGATGACCTTTCCCAACGTGGATTAGTTCCAGGAACCTCGTTAGTACCGACTCGGCCGGAACTCCGTGATGACGACGTGATGTCTTCAGACCTGAGTAACGAGAGCAACGTTTTCACGCAACACATCAAGCGAACGGCAGGCTCACCTGCAGCGACCAATCCCAGTGTGGCGCATTACTGCCTCTCAGGTCGGAGGCTGAACTGCACCTGGGAGCTTTCACTGACCATCAGGGGTCTGCCTCCTAGCCCCGCCCCCCCACACACACACGTGACTCCGCATACATTAAACGGTTACATGTTGTACCTTTAAAGTCCGACGCGCCGCCTCCTTTCTTGGAGAGGCCGGGTTGCCAGGTTGGAGCCCTCAGCGCTCATTACTACGTCACACACGCATTACCTGGCTGCCGGCGGTGAGCCGCCTGACTGACAGCCGTGACAGCCCGCCGGCCTCCGCCTGCGCTCATTGGTCGGTGCGCAGCAGCGGCAGCGGCGGCTGCAGCCGCTGGAGCGGCCGCTCCGCTCGGCGGGTACCAGGTCTGACCCCCCCCCCCCCCCCCCTCATCCTCCCCGCTGAGCCCGATCAATCCCGCCGCGGTGACCTACACTGACAGCCGCGGCTCCGAGCGGCGGGACGAGCCGTCGACCGTGCAGCGCCATCAGAGTGTTCCCAGATTGTTCCCGGCCGGTGATGCGCCGGCGGGCGGGCTGGCGGGCGGCAGCGTCCCCGCCGCCGCCGTCGCCCCGCTCTTACCTGCCCACGGTCTGGTTGGCGAGCTGTCTCATCCGGTTGAACTGCTTCTTCATGGTGTGTTTTTCTGCGGTCGAGCCTCTCCGCGGATCTCATGGATGTGACGGGCTCGGATCCCCGCGCTGCTCCCCGGCCAACCGTCGCGGTGCCACCGCGCTGAGCTGCGCTGCGCTGCGGCCGAACGCGCCTCAATCCCGCCTCATTCTGCGGAGGAGGACCGGGACGCTGTCATCCGCTCCGCTCCGCCGCTCCGGAGATGCTGGACCGATTCCTCCCCCTCCTCCCTCCCCCCTCCAGCTAGCGAGGGCAGCGCAACGTACTCCACAGGTGCATCATGGGAAACGTAGTTCACCTTCTGCGAAGCGCACTGATTTAGAGATCAGTCAGCAGCTGTTTGACAAACAGTTAAAGTATTTTTTTTTATCGTTTAATGCTGCCATTGAGGAGCTTTTACTTTGAAAGTCACAAGCGCAACTTTAACTTTCACTTTAGTTCCGCTTTTCATCTTGTTCCAATGATTTTACTGCTTTTATCAAATGATAATAATGTTTATACGATTTTAGTTTGATATTTAAAGCACATCTTTATTATTTAAGGTCACGTAACGACATAAAGACAAATAAACGCAGTAAAATCCGGTTTTCTGGAGTGTTTTCTGCTGACGGGACAGTTTCAGCGTGTCTCTACGTGTAAAACTGAACCAATAAAGATCAAACTAACCGAGAGGTGAAACTGAAAGCCGGCAAAATGAATCACCGTCAATATTGAACAGTTTGGAGCTGAAAATCGGGTCTCACCGGATCGGCGACACACCTGCGCGTTACACGCTGCTGAGCTGCAGGTGGGCGAGGTGCATTGTGGGAAGTGAAGGCGCCGGACAGCCACGCCAAAGGTTTGACAGCCCGACGAAATGTCAGTGAATCACCCGAGGCCATTCAGAGCTCCATCTGCGGGAGAAGGACGTGAATGCAGCATCAACAGGTGAACAGCGCCACCGCGTGGCTGCGTGGTAAACTGGCACAACTCGTCCCAAAGTAAATTAATGAGACATGTTGCGAAAACGTGGAGAAAGACTTGATACAAAAAACTACAGTACAGCAGAATGCATCCCAACATAGTATGAAGTACTACTACTGTAATATATGAAGTATTTTTAAGAGATGCATAAAATAACCAAAGACAAAAAGGCTGTAAAATATCCTCAGGAGACAGAGTGAACACAAAAAGACACAAATAAACCTTCGTGTTAATGTTTAGACCTAAAAAAAACCACCAAAACACCGGAAAACTGCAGTAACCTGCAGTTCTTCGTTCCTCCACTGCGTCCCGGTGGCGCTGCTGAGCCGCCGCCCGCTTGCTGCAGCCGCCGCAGAAGAAGACTTGCCTGCTGGAGTTCAGCAGTTGAATGACAGCAGACCGGAGTTTGCAGCCCGAGTCGTTTTCCGGGGGATTTGCGGGGCTTCTTTGCGGGGTCGCGGCGGTTTTTTCTGGCCTGATCGAGCGGACGGAGGGAAGATGCGGGACCGGACCAAAGAGTTAGGGAACGTGAGTTCAACAAGTTAACGGCTAGCGCTAGCCGCTAACCTGCTAATTTAAGTTCACCAACGGTCAGAAAGAAGGTTTAAAGTTCGGCGTCCGCGCTGAAAACCGAGAGTTGCCGAGTGTACACGAGCGAACGAGGAGAAATACGCGAGTTTAGGCTTTTGTTTTGTCTCCGAACGAACTTTTGAATGACTTCCGTTCCTCCTGAGAGGAAGCAGCAGGCCGTCGCGGGGCAGGGCGGCTGCGGGGCGGCTGCGGGGAGGCACAACAAGGCTGCTGGTGTGTTTGTTGATGTGTCGAACTCCGTGTGCGCAGAACGCGGACGCGTCCGACGAGGACGAGGAGGGCCGAGCGCTGATGGTCCGACCCGGGACGTCGTCCGCCAAGGACGACAAGGAGAACGAAGCCTTCTTCAAGAAGGTGATCCGCGTCCCGTCCCGCTGTCAGAGCCGCATGTGTGTCCAACTTGGGGCCCGCGGGCCGAGGCGCTGCCCGCTCTCTGTGGTCTGAGGAAGACCGCTGCATTTCCGGGAGAATCTTCAGTCTAAAGCAGGAAATTCAAGGCTTTTATTGTGAAAGCGTCTGTTTTGTATGTTGTTATTGAGGCAATTTGTCATCTCAAAGTTGATTTGTTTGCAGTTCTTTTTCTTTTGAAGCTGTTTTCAGCTTCATAGCTCTCAATCACTCGCGCTGGCCTCAGGTCAGCTCAGAGAAACGAAGCAGACACCTGAGTTTCACCTGAGCATCAAACAGAAAGTTAAACCAGACTGAGGGCTCCACCTCAGAGGCTGCTTGTGACTCAGTGGCGCCGCCTGCAGGCTCAGAGCTAAAACGCAGCACCTGCTCGTCGTCCTTCAGGCGCAGGAGATCCAGGAGGGGCTGCACAAGCTGAAGAAGCTGGTGTCCGACCTGGAGAACAAGCAGAAGACGGTGCTGGGCCTCCCGCTGCCCGAGGACAGTACGTAGGCGCGCCGGGGACGCTCGTCCACGCCGCCGAGGACCCTCGGGTGTCCCAGCGCCGTAGTAAACGGCTTGTTTTTGTGCGTCCAGGCATCAAGAAGGAGCTGCAGACTCAGCGGGAGGAGATCAAGACGCTGGCGGGCCAGATCCAGAGGAAGCTGAAGAGTGAGTGCTTGTCTCTGTCGTCCGTCCCCCCTCTTGTCCCGCCCCTTTAACGACACCCGTCTGTCCCCCCAGGCATCGAACCCAAGAAGGGAGACGAGGACGGCAAATACGTCCCCATAAACGTCCGCATGCAGCGCACTCAGGTGAGGCCACGCCCACGCGGAGCGGCACGCGGGCTTTTACTGCAGCGGGGGGGGGGTGACGGCGGCGCTTCCTGTCCGCAGCACGGCGTCCTGTCCAAGTGGTTCGTGGAGCTGATGGGCCACTGCAACACCATCCAGTCGCAGTACAGAGAGCGCAACGTGGAGCGGATACGGCGGCAGCTGATCATCAGTGAGTGGGCGGAGACCCGCCGCTTCCTGCTTCGCTCCCCGCCACTTCCTGTTTCAAACTGTGTTGAGAAGGAACACCTGCGAGCGACGCTGTCACTCCGCTCTGATTCCAGCGAGCACCAACGTGACGGACGAGCAGCTGGACACGATGCTGGAGAGCGGACAGACGGACATCTTCAGTCAGAACGTGAGTGGGACGGACGTCCGCAGGTGAAGGTAGAAACCTACTTGTCAGTGCGTTGTCGTGACGACAGACGTGTCCTGTTGTCTCCGCCTGCTCGAATCGGACGCCAGAGCCGGTAAGGAAGCCTCGGCGTCCATTCGTCTGTCCGTCCGTCCTCCCTTAGCGGCTAGTTCAGAGCTCCCGCAGCTCCTCCCTGACGTCCCAACTTGTGGACGGACGTCGCGGCTCGGCGGCGTCACGCCGGGACAGACGTTGTGTGTGTGTCCGTGTCCCGCAGATCCTGGTGGACACCAAGGCCACCCAGCTGGCGCTGAACGAGATCGAGTCGCGGCACGACGAGATCCTCAAGCTGGAGCGCAGCATCCGCGACCTGCACGACATGTTCCAGTACCTCGCCATGGAGGTGGAGGCTCAGGTACGCCTGTACGCCGGTACGGTCCCCCGGGCCCCGCCCACGCGCCCGTCTCCCCGCCTGAACCGCGTGTCCCCCGCAGGGGGAGATGGTGGACAGGATCGAGTCCAACATCAAGCAGTCGTCCAACTACGTGGAGAAAGCCAAGGAGAACACGGAGAAGGCCGTCACGTACCAGCAGAAAGCGCGCAAGGTACCCGCCTCCTGCGTGTAGAGCATCTTCCTCCCGCCGCATAGAGCATCTTCCTCCCTTTCTCGCGGCTGGAAGTTCGTTCACCTCCTCTTTTTTCTTCTTCTGCAGAAAAAAGTCTGGATCGGGATCTGCTGCGGCGTCTTCATCGTCATCGTCGTCATCGCCTTGGTAACCAGCTTCATGTAGCGGCGGGCGCCGGCGGGACGCGTGGACCCTCCCGAGGAATTAGTGTTTTTTAAAGCCCCGTCACATTTCACCCCCCCCCCTAACCGCTGACCTTCCACCTTTCGCCCGCTAACCGCTCGTGTTTTATCGTCGAGAAGAGAAGCGCTCTCTGGTGGTCGAACGCCGCGCCTACAATCCGCGCCTGCGCGGATTGAAGGCTTGTTACCCCCGCCGCCTCCTCCTCCTCCTCCTCTTCCGTGACCTTTGAGCAAGGCACAGCACAGTATTGGAACCCGACACTGGTCACACTGAACTCAGGAAAACTGTGTGTGTTGTTACGTTTGTGCTTCTGGACGAAATGGAGACGGAAAGATCAATTTTTTAGAGTTTAGCGTTTGTTCCTCCGCGGTCGGACTAATATGATTGTACATAACCTTTTGTTTTTGTGTGCTGGTGATTCAAATAAACTTTATACAGATGATTTTTTACGGAAACTTGAACGATACTTCGGCTGCCTTGGTGTAAATACGCGCGTCGTTCTGCTTTCCTGCGTTGGGCACAAACTCCCGCCTTTGGATCCTATTTATGATTTGAACTGCTGCTAACAAACAAACAAACAAACAAACAACGTTTCCCAAACTGTGCCTTCGAAACGCGACGCCGCCAACAAACTTTGAAGAAGGGACGAAGAGCGCCGCCGCTGCCGCCGCCTCTCATTGGACCTCTTTTATTTGTCACTTTGTGAAGTCGGTTTGAACTTGGAGCGGCGTGCGGCGTTCACGACTTGCAATCGAATTCTCCTGTAAACAAATAAAGGACCTTTTATTGCGTTCAGTGTTTACTTGGTGAGTCACACACACACACACGACTTTACAACCGCAAACGAGGTGAATAAAGCTCGTTAAAAGTGGGTTTGCCAAAGTGGGCGGGGCTTCTGGACACAAAAAGGATGACAGGTGACATGTTTGAGCGTCATCCCCAAAGTGCAACCAGACTTCCCTTTCAGTATTTGCAAGTATTCACGAGTACAATCGTCACTCTTTCCTGCTTCTGTACTTTAAACTCACCTTCGGCCCACTGTGGTCACTGAGGCTCCGCCCCCTCCTCTGAAAGTTCTCCACAAGCGCCGCGACAAACCAGCGAGACGGCGGGAAGTGTCGGCTAGTTTTTGGTCTTTTTATTCAACGGTCGTTGTCGCAGTTTTTCAAGTAAAACAATGTGGAATTACAAGGTTCAAAGAGGAATGCAACAAATAAAAAGAGACAAATCCAAAAAAGGTAAGACCATCACCGTGACCCCGCCCCCCCCCCCCCAGCCCACCCCCCCCCCCCATTTCCCCCACCACCAACCAATCAACATCTCACATCGGGAACTTGACCAGTTTGTTTCTTCACGCGTTTTTCGCCGCCGCTTTTGCGTCCACCTTCTGAAGCAGTTTGATGGTTTTGATGTTTGTTTGGCTTTGTGTCGTGTTGACGTGAGCGAGGCTGAAACGGCGGCGGCGGCGGCGGCTCAGCAGCGTCACAAGGCAATCTGAGGTTCCAACCAATCGGCCGATGAGGCACTCTTGATGACGAACGCGCGGCGGCGGCGACGGCGGCGGCCTTTCCGATTTGAGGAGGGGGGGAAGAACCGAAACACGAGACGACTTCGATCGAGAACCATTTCATTGACTTCTCCAGCTGATGTACGAAACGTTTTCACGACACCATCGAGCGGCTGACGGCCTCCGAACGAGACGACGACGCAGAAAAACAAACAAAACAAAAAGGCCGGATTTTAAACGAATCCGATGAAAACGAGGCGGGAGGGGGCGGGGCTAAGCAGAGACGCGCTCCAGCGTAGTGCAGCAAAAAATCACACCGACAAGAGCCGCTTCCTCCCGCTCGACCCGGAAGAAAGAACAAAATCTGCGGAACGAAACGGCGAAACGACTTCCGGGGGAGTTTTCTCAAACGTCGGGCGGCTTCGGGGCGGAGCCACCGGGGGGCGCCGCGTACTCTCAGGTGAACACAGAGGCTCTGAGTGCTTCAGTCTTTATTGTTACAGTACGTGAAGTGAAGGAAACGTTTGGTCACCTCGGCCGCCTTCCCGCTCCCTGTGCTGGAAGCGAGCCACCGCACCGCCGCTCCTCGCCGCGCTGCGATGGCACCGCCCCCCTTTTTTTTTTGTTAACCTGTCAGTCCGGCATCCCTGAGCCTGGCTCCTCCCCCCCTGCGACGGCGAGCTGGCGAGGGGTCCCCGGCTTGTGCGGCGCTGCGTTCCCTTGCTGTTCCCTCAGAGTGCCGGCGGAGCAGCGGCTGTGGCGTCGCGGCGTGCTCTGGCGGCGTGCTCCGCAGCACTCCGGCTTCCACGGCAGGATCCCTTTGGCACTCTGGTCATGTCTTGTTGTGACGCTGCTGACTGGCGGAGGAGCGCGTGCTGGCCGCCGGCGAGCGAGCCTGCACGGCGGCGAGCGCCGCCACGCTCCGCAGCACGCGGTCCGGCGTCCCCTCGGCGCCCGAGCCGCCGGTTAAAGAGTCCTGCGGGAGCTTGTGGGAGCGGCGGCCGTCCCGGTGGCCCCGCTTGTCCGTCTTGGCGCGCTCGAAGCTGCGGTCGCGCTCGCGGTCGCTGCCGGAGGACGCGGCACGGGAGCCGCGGCGCTCCGTGTTCTGCGAGCTGATGCTGTGGGTGCGCTGGCTGCTGTTGCTGCTGCTGCGACTGCGGCTGCTGTGGCCGCCGCCGTCGCCCTCGCCGTCGCTGCTCATGCTGCTGCAGGCGCTGTGGACCCGCGACGGCGGCTCACCGTCGCCGTCCTTGGCGCCCG
This sequence comes from Malacoctenus gilli, assembly GCA_032164315.1. NCBI lineage: Eukaryota > Metazoa > Chordata > Actinopteri > Blenniiformes > Labrisomidae > Malacoctenus > Malacoctenus gilli. The sequence continues at coordinate 373,902 of JASSRZ010000086.1, read as the reverse complement.
CCGGCTTCCTGCCGGCCTTCTCCTCCGACCGTAGCCGCTTGTACTCGCCTTCCAGCGGCGGCACCAGGGAGCCGGGGCACTGGCGAGTGGAGCGCGACGCCGAGCGGCTGGTCTGGTTGGGTGCCGGCGGTTTGGCGTCGCCGCTCTTGTTGTTGGCGAGGCCGACGGAGTTGCTCTGCGGGGACGTCGACACGCTTTTGCTCTTGGACTTCGGGGTTTTGTCGGCGCCGGTGGCGGTTTTGGGCGCCGAGTCCCTCCGGGTGGTGTGTCCCGGCGTGTCCACGCGGCCTTTCATCGCCAGCAGCTTGGCGGCGGCGTTGAGCGCCGAGCACCTCTTGCCGAGCACCTCGGGCTCCGGCGGCAGCGGCGAGCTGTTGGTGGGCGCTTTGGCGTCCTGCGAGCCGGCGGACTTCCTGGTGGTCCTGACCGAGGACGTGTCGCTGCCCGACTCGCCGCCCGTCGACGCGTTGGCGTTGTTGGAGGCGTGCTTGTCGGCGTTCCCGTCCTTGGCGCCGGCGTCCATCTCTTGGTCCTGCAGCCGCCGCTTCGCCGAGCGAGTCAGCCGGTGCTCGCCGTCGCTGTCCGAGTCGGAGGAGGACGAGGACGGCCTGGAGTGTCTCCTGGAGCGGGAGGCGGAGCTGCCGGAACCCCGCTCGCTGCCTCCCTCCTCGGCCTCGCCCTTCGCCTCCTCTTGCCCCGCCTCCGCCGTCACGTCCACCCGCTTCCTCTTGGTGGGGTGCCGGTTCTCGTAGGTCCTCTTGTGGTGGGCGTGGCGGGTGAGCGTGGACGTGGAGCATCCGGACGACGGCGAGGAGGAGCGCGTGGACTCCTGGCTGCTCTGGCGGCTCAGCGAGCGTTTGTGACAGAGCGGCTTCGGCTCCTCCTCTGGAGTTTTGTCATCCGGCAGCGCGGCGGCGGCGCCGCCTCCGCTTTTGGTTTCTCCGTCACTTTCTTCGTCCACTCTCGCCTCGCACTCCCTGCCGTCACAGGAACCGCTGAGCCGCCGCCGCCGCCGCCTCTTCGGCGGCTTACCGTCGGCGTCCTGCTCGCTGGGACTTGCTTCCTGTTCGGCCGTTTCCGAGTCACTTTTGGAGTTTTCCGGCGTCGGTTCGTCGGACGGCGTCTCTGATGAAGTGCCGCAGGCCGGGGGAGCGGCGGCGGCAGCAGGTGGGGGCGGGGTTCTGCTCGTTGCAGAAGTGGGGGTCTTTTCTGCGGACGACGTTGGTGCAGCGGCGGTTAAGGGGGCACCTGCGGTGTCGGCCGTCGGGGGCGGGGCCTCGACGGTCTTTTCTCCACACGCCGTTAGTTCAGAAGGAGCAGAAGTTTGTGGTCTGAGAGGTGCCGTCGTCGAGGACGCAGTCGTCGTCGCCGCCGAAGACGCAGTCGTCACGGCCGAGGACGCAGTCGTCGCCGCCGAGGATGCAGTCGTCACGGCCGAGGACGCAGTCGTCGCTGCCACCGAGGACGCAGTCGTCGTCGCTGCCGCCTTCGTTACGGGGAGCGTGGTGACAGATGTGGTCGGAGCGCCGATCGGTGGAGGCGGCGCTGCAGCAGGAGGGTCTGCGGGTTTCTGGACCGGTGCTTTGGTTGCTGGTGGCTGCGTTGGCGCTGGTGGCGGGGCCGACACCGTCTCGGCTTCGAGGGGGACAGGTGGAGCGGCGGGCGAGGCTTCAGGAGCGGCGGGCGGCAGGAGGCGGGCGCCGACTTCGGCCGACAGAGCAGGTGGAAGCGGCGGTCCTGCAGGGTTCAGGCTAGACCGCGTCGGTCCTGATGGAGCCGTCGGTCCCGCGGGGACCCGGGTCGGTACCGAGGAACTCGTCTGCGCTGGTTTACCGGTGGTTTGGTCCGGACCAGTTTGGACCGGTTTGGTCGGCGTCGTCGGGTTGGATGGACCGGTTGGAACCGGTCCGACCGCAGCCGTCGTCGGGACAGACTCGACTGGAGGTGCTGAGGTCGCTGGGTTGGTTTGAGCTGTTGTCACGGCAACGTCTGAGGTGGGTTTGGGCGACGCCGGCGAGCTGGATGTTTCCTGCGAGGTGGGCGTCGTGGTAGCAGCAGTTGTGGTGGTGAGCGGTCTCACTGTAGTGGCGGCGGGTGATGCCGTGGGTGCAACCACGGCGGCAGTGTCGGTTGACGGCGGCGCTTCGACGCTCGGTGTGGGATGAACGGCGGCGGCGATTTTGGCAGCGTCCGATGGAGGCGTCAGTTTCACTGGCGGCGCGGAGGAGTCGGCGGCGCCCGCGGGAGTCGGAGGAGGAAGGGAGGAAAGGGAGGGGGCAGTGGCGCCTGTGGACGCCGGGGGGACAGAGGGGACAGGGGACGCCGGCGCCGCTCGAGATGACGGGACAGCGTGGGTGGAGGTAGGCACAGGAGGGGGTGCCGGCGCCGAAGCGGGTCCACGAGCCGGGTCCGGCTTCGCTTTGGGAGCAGCTTCTGAATCCTTAGTGTTCGTTTCCTCGGCTTTGGGCGGCGGCGGTAGCGGCGGCGGCGGCGCCTTCATGTTGGCGGCGGGCGGTTTGGGCGTCTCCGGTGGGACCGCCGAGTCCGTGCGCAGCTGAGGTTTGGGCGCCGCCGGGACTTCAACGATGTGTCCTTCGGGGACAGGTTCCAACGTCGTCACCGAGTCTTTGCGGGGACGACCCCGCTTGCGTTTGGGGGACAGCGGGGGCGTCGCGTCCTCGCTTGGCGAGATGGGCGAAGGCGACACCGTGCTCTCGGCGTCCGGTAACCTCGGGGGAGTCTTTGGGGGCCGGCCCCGTTTTCTTTTCACGGGAGTGACGAGGGAGTTGGCGCCGGGCTCCGAGGAGCCGGCGGCAGCGGTGGCGGCGGCGTCTTTGGCGGGCTGCGGCTCCGCCTTCTTGGCCTGATTGGCGCCTCGCCCTCGTCCCAGCAGGTGCGTCTGCTCGCCCAGCTGAGCCGCCATGCGCGACTCGGTCTCCAGCCGCCGTCGCACCGGCAGGTTCCTCAGCACGGGCATGTCGGGCGACAGGTGCGGCGGCGAGTAGGGCGGGTAGCTCCTGACGGGCTGCGGCGGCGCCGGGGGGCTCGGCGTGGAGTCCTGCTCCTGGGGGGCTTTGGGAACGGTCGCTTTCGCCTTGCCGTCGGGGCTCGGCGTGGCGTTGTCTTTGCCGGGCTCCTCGGCGCTCTCCTCCGTCGGCGCCTCCTCCGAGGAGCCGCCGGCGCCGCCACCACCTGTGCCGCTCCCCCGCCGCCGCCTCCTCCTGGGCTCCTTCTCCTCCACCACGGTGACCAGGCGGCCCGGAAGCTTCCGCAGCACTTTGGCCGACGGCGAGTCCTCGACGAGGCCCCGCAACACCTCGCCGTCGGCCGACTGGCGCTTGCGCGGCGAGCGGGCGCTGGTGGAGGGCGGAGACATGGCGCCGGCGTCCTTGCTGTCCTCGTCCTTGCCGTGATGCTCCGCCGGGCAGCCGGACTCCAGCGAGGAGTCGGAGACCCGCCGCTCGTTCTCCGCCTCCTTCTCCTCCTTCGCCGCTTTGACGCTCTTGCCTTCCGCCTCTCCGCCGGCGGCGTGCTTCGCTGCGGGGGGCGAGGTCGCCGTGGGGGAAGGCACAGGGCTGGGATGGGCCCGGTTCGGCTGAGTCCTGGTTTTGACGGGGGACGAGGCCTTGGAGGACTTGGGGGCCTCCTGGAGCCGGGCTGAGGAGGAGGCGGCGGCGGCGGCGGCCCTGTGGTGGGAGGAGGCGGAGGCGGGCGGCGCGGCACCGGCGTCTTTGGCGGCGCTTCGTCCTCGCAGACCAGCGCGGAGCCTCTCAGGCACTTCTCGGGGGGCGGGGGGCTCTGGCTCGGTTTCGGGCGAGGCGCCGCGGAGCCGCCCGCTGGTCCTGGTGGACGCCACGCTCTTGTCCTTGGGCTTGCGGCCGCGGCGGGCCGGCGCCGGTGGGTGGGCGGGCTCGGCCGTGGCGGGCGCGGACAGGAAGTCGTCATCGTCGTCGTCGGAGGAGGCGTGCAGCTTGAGGCCTTCCTCCTTGGCCTGGTCCAGACCCTTGCGGGCCGCCTCCACCTGCTCCTGAACACGACACACACACACACACACACACACGAGGCGTTCAGGTGACGCAGGACTCTCAGGGTTCAGGGCGAGAGAAAGGGGCGGAGCCTCACCTCCGCCTGCTTGAGCTCCTCTTTGCACACGTCCTCCAGAGAAGCTTCCAGGAAGTTCATGGCGTAGCGTTCGATGGGCGTGAGCTGCGGAGAACGTGGCGTCGTCAGTGATCACGCGTCGCCGCTAAATCGCTGCCGCGCAAGCCGCCGTCTTACTCACCTGCTCCACCAGGGCGGCGATCTCCTGCTCGGCTTTGGAGAGCTCCTCCACCTCCTCCTGCTCGCCGCCGTCGTCCAGCGGGATGTTCTCGTTGAACTCCGCCAACTCGGCCACCTGCTCCGCTTTGGCCTGCGAGGCCGCCACGATGTCCTCCTCGTCCTCGGCGCGACACAGCGCCTGCGAGGAGAGCGGGCGGGTCAGACGCCGGAGTGGCCGACGGGAAAAAAAGGAACGCCTGAGGACGCCGCGGCGGCGGGAGCGTCTCACCTGCTCCAAGATGGTGGTGCTCTGCTTGTTCACGCCTTCCTCCTCGTCCGCCTGGGGCAGCGACAGCTCCACCGCCGCCTCGCGCTTCTCGCCGTCGTTCATGTCGAACAGCTCGCGGATGGTTTGCTGAGGATGAGGAAGAGACGTTTAACGCGGAGAACCAGAGGAGGAGCAGGAGGAGGATGAGGAGGAGGAGGAGCAGGAGGAGCAGGAGGAGGAGGAGGAGGAGCAGGAGGAGGAGGAGGAGGGGGAGCACCTGTTTGAAGAAGGCGGTGGTGAAGTTGCCTCCCTCGATGGCCATATCTCCCAGCATCCTCTTCTGGTTGGCCTTCTTCAGGATGTTCTCCTCCACCGTGCGCTCGCTGATCAGCCTGAACGACACGATCACAGCTCAGCGTCACGCCGCCGCGACTCTGAGCTCCGCCGCCGCCGCCGCCGTACGAGCGTCACCTGTAGATGTGGACGTCCCGCGTCTGTCCGATGCGGTGGCAGCGGTCCTGAGCCTGAGCGTCCATGGTCGGGTTCCAGTCGCTGTCGTAGAAGACCACGGTGTCGGCGCCCGTCAGGTTCACGCCCACGCCGCCGCTGCGCGTCGACAGGATGAAGCAGAAGATGCGGCGGTCCGCGTTGAACCGCTCCATGAGGGCCTGAGCGGGGAAACACGGACAGATGAGACCTCCGAGCTCGCTTCCTCGGCGATGAAGCGGCGGCAGCGGCGGCGGCGGCGACCTGTCGCTGCTCCACGCGCGTGCTGCCGTCCAGCCGCAGGTAGATGTGTCCGTGGTAGTTGAGGAACTGCTCCAGCACGTCCAGCATGCGCGTCATCTGGGTGAAGATCAGCACGCGGTGACCTCCCGTCTTCAGCTTCCTCAGCAGCGTGTGGAGCGTCTGAAGCTTCCCTGCGGGGGTGAAAAAACGGCGATGAAGAGCGACGGAGGGAGGAGGAGGAGAGGAAGGACGGACGGCGTCCCGACTCACCGCAGTCGTACTGGATGAGACGCAGGTCGGGGAACTGCGTCCTCATGTAGCACTGGATGCGGTGGAGGCTGCGGGTGAGCGGCGCCGCCCGGGTCGCCAACATGGAGGCGAAGACGGCTTGCTGGTGGCTCAGAGACGGAGGCGGGTGGCAGCAGTGCATGGAGATGGGCGGAGCCTCCACGGGAGGGATCACGAAGGTGAAACTGTGACGGAGGAGGAGGAGGAGAGTTAACGCGGCGACGGCGTCGTCGGCGCCGAGTCGGGACGCGAGCGGGACGCTTACCGGTCGATGATGTCGGCGAGCCGCTCCAGGCGCTCCTCCGCGGCGTGGATGGCCTCGCCCACGGCGCGGCTCTGCCGCCAGAGGTCGAACTTGCCCCGCTGCTGCGCCAGCACGCAGCTGCTGTGACCCGAGCGGCGCCACTCGCCGTCCGGGCTCAGGGGGGCGGGCGACGCCCGAGCGCCCGGCAGGAAGGTCAGGAAGTCCGTGACCTCCCGTCCGTACACGGGCTTGGCGCCGCAGCGGCGCTCGTTCACGCCCACGATGAAGTCCAGGCGGCTGTCTCGCTGCTGTTTGAGGCGGTCGGCGAGCCACGACTGAGGAAGAGGAGGAGAGGAAGATGAAAGGCTGAGCTGGTGGAGCCCCCTGGTGGCTGCTTTGGTTACTTCAGCTGCTGCTTCAGGTAAACAGGAAGAGGAACAAACCATGTGGAACGGCGAGCGAGGGGGGGGACGAGGGACTCTCCTGGGGGGCGGCCAGGACTTGGCGCCCACGCCGGGCTTCGGTTTGGCGGCGACGGGCGCTTGACTCTTGCCGTCCTGCGGCGGCGCCGGGGTCTTCGAGGCGGAGGCGGCGGAGGAGGCGGCCGCGGTCGGAGCTGAGGAGAGCAGAGACGACGTCAGAGAGAACGGAGGCGCCGAGAGGAGGTCGGGGGTCGTTAAAGGTCGGCGGTGGGATGGCGAGCAGGAAACAGGAAGTGCAGTGATGTCATCCCGTGCATACGTGACAGAGAGGAGTACCTGGAGCTGGAGTGTCTCACCTGGTGGCTCCGCACCTGTCGTAGGAGGAGGAGGAGGAGCAGGAGCGGGAGGAGGAGGCTGCACGACTTTGAGGACAGGTCGAGGGGGCGGGGGCTGGACGGGGGCGGAGCCGGGGAGTCTGGGAGGAGCTATGGTGTAGGTGGCGGTGGCGGGGCCGGGGGTGCGCTGGGCAATCTGCAGGGGGGCGGCGGTCCTGAGGGGGGCGGGGGTGGCCAGGGAGGGGGAGGCCAGGGGGGCCACGCGGGGAGAAGGAGCCACGGCCAGGGTGGGCACCGGCCCCCCCTCCTTGCCTGCGGTCTGACGCACAACGATCTTCACCACGCCGGGGCTGCTCACCATGGAGGAGGACACTGAAAGACAGGGAGAGGAGTGAGAGGAGGAGGAGGAGGAGTGAGAAGGGGGGGGGCAGGAGGAGAAAAAGAGAAAAGAGGAGGGGGAGGAGGTGGAGAAGGACGAGGAGGAGGAGAAAAAGAATAAGTAGGAGGGAACTGAAAGACAGGGAGAGGAGTGAGAGGAGGAAGGTGGAGGAGGACGAGGAGAAAAAGAAGGAGAGGAAGGAGGAGGAGGAGGAGAGAAGGAGAAAGAAGAGGAGGGCACTGAAAGACAGGGAAAGGAGTGAGAGGAGGAGGAGGAGGGAAGAGGAAGAGGAGGAGAAGGAGGAGAGGAGAAGGAGGAGGGCACTGAAAGACAGCGAAAGGAGTGAGAGGAGGGAGGAGGAGGAGGAAGAATAGGAAAGGAGGAAGAGGGCACTAAAAGACAGGGAGAAGAGTGAGCGGAGGAGGACAACAAGGAGGGGGAGGGGGAGAAGAAAGAGGAAGAGGGCAAGGAAAGGAGTGAGAGGAGGAGGAGGGAGGAAAAGAAGAAGGAAGAGGAGGAGAGAAAAAGAAAGAGGAGGAGGAGGAGGGCACAGAAAGACCGGGAGAGGAGTGATAGGAGGAGGAGGAAAGAAGGAGAAGGAAAAAAAAGGAGGAGGAAAAGGAGAGGAAGGAGAAAAAGGAGAAGGAGAAGGAGGCACTGAAAGAGAGGGGGAGGAGTGAGAGGAGTGAGAGGAAGAGGAGGAGGAGGAGGAGAGGAGGAAGAGGGCACTGAAAGACAGGGAGAAGAGTGTGAGGAGGAGGAGGAGGAGGAGGAGGAGAAGGAGAAGGAGAAGGAGGACAAGAAGAAGAAGAAGGAAGAGGAGAGAAGGAGAAAGAGGAGGAGAAGGGCACTGAAATACAGGGAAAGGAGTGAGAGGAGGAGGAGGAGGAGGAGAAGAAGAAGGAAGAGTGAGAGGAGGAGGAACAGTAGGAGAAGAAGAAGAAGAAGGGAGGAGAGGAGTGAGAGGAAGAGCAGGAGGAGAAAAAGAAGGAGGAGGAGAGAAGGAGAAGGAGGAGAAGAGGGCACTGAAAGACAGGGAAAGGAGTGAGAGGAGGAGGAGGAGGAGGAAGAGGAGAAAGAAGAGGACACTGAAAGACAGGGAGAGAAGTGAGAGGAGGAGCAGGAGGAGGAGGAGGAGGAGGAGGAGGAGGAGGAGGAGGCACTGAAACACAGGTACAGGAACGAATGGAGACGTCCTGAGGAGAAGGAGGCGTTCCTCACCTTGAGCGGCGGCGGCGTTGAGCGGCAGGCGGTTGGCGGGCGGCGCCGTAGCCGCGGTGGCGCTGTGGACGGTCACCTGCGCCGGCTGGCTGATGAGGTGATGCTGCACGCCGCTGGACACCAGGTGCATCACGTTACCTGCGGAGCGCCGACAGACAGAGACTCCCGTGAGCGCGCCATACGGCGAGCGAACCGCACACGCACGCCGCTCGGCGACCGATCGGGCGACTCACCTTGAACGGGCCGCGCCGCCGCCGGCACCTGGTGGATCTGCGCGCCGGACAGCGTGAGCTTGTTGCCCTGCAGCTGGAAGGTGACGGGTTTGCTGCCCTGACACGACGACACGGGGCGTCCCGCCAGCGAGGCCAGCTGGGCGATGCTCACCACCTCGCCCGCTGCAGGGGGGCGGAGCCAACGGACGACAGTTCACGCCACAGCTAACAAGGCGCGGTTAACAAAATAAGAGCGCGGCACTCACAGGGCAGCCGGGCCTGCATGTCGGGGCTCAGCAGGACCCTCTGGGGCATGACGGCGCCCGGGGTGGGGCTCGGGTGGGCGGGCACGCCGGCGGCGGTGGCGACCACGGGAGGCCGGACCGTCAGCACGGGTTTGGGAGCGCTGGACCTCACGGCGGTCTGAACGGCGGGATGCAGGGCGGGGCGGGGGGGCGGCGCGGCGGTCGCCACGGTGCAGACCACTGAAAGAGGAGCAGAGCGGCGCCGTCAGGACACGGCGCTCCAAGGTCGCACTCATCCTGCTGCCCGGGGGTCCGCCTGCCTTGCTGGACGACGGGAGCCGGCGGCGGCGGCGCGGAGCCGGCGGCGGCGGCGACCTCGGCCACCAGCGGAGGTTTGGGGGTCTGAGCGGCGGGCGCCACCGAGCAGGTGGGCTTGTTCATCAGCAGCACCGGGCGGCTCTCGCCTTTGGGAGGCGGCTGGAACATCCTGAAACACACAGAAGGTCAGGCGCCACGCCACGTCAGGTGACGCCCCCCGCCCCCCCCCCCCCCCGCCGCTGCCTCCTCACGTACCTGTTGACCTTCATGCGGACCGGTTTGGGCCTCGGCGGCGGCTCGGGCGACTCCATGACCTCCTGGATGAGCTGCCGGCTGACTTTGTGGCGCGGCAGGAAGACGTCGGCCTGGTAACGCGACACGCGGCGCTCCAGGCCGAGCAGGTCGAACATGGAGAGGTCGCAGCGCTGAAAACACGGGAAGAGACGACTCAGACGCTGCTTTTATTTTGACGCTCCGGGTCCCGCGGGTGGGGCGTGGGGCGGCGGCGGCGCCCTGACCTTGAGCGGGGGGACGTCCAGCGCGTCCTGCGCCAGCGAGGCGGTGTGGAAGATGATGGGCTTGGTGATGAAGGGCGACTGGATGGGCCGCGGGTCGAACAGGTTGGGGTGGTTGCACACTTTGCGCAGCTGCATGAGGATGTTGATGACCGACATGAAGTGGCCGCTGGCCAGCGTCTCCCTCGTCCTGCGGGCGACAGCCAGCCGTGAGCGCCGACGCACACGTACGAAGACACACACGCGAGCGCGCGCCCGTCCTTTCTCCAGACTTACGATGCCTGCGCCATGAAGTCGTCGTACAGGAAGCGCTGCCTCTTGGACAGGCGGCAGCGCACCACGTGCTCGTACTTCTTGGGCATCTGCTTCTCCACGTCGGCCTTGATCCTGCGCAGCAGGAAGGGCCGCAGCACCTTGTGGAGCCGCTTGACCAGGCCCTCGTTGTACTCCTGGCTGCCCTCGATCATGCCCGTCAGCGGGTTGGAGAACCACTCCTTGAACTCGCGGTGCGACTGGAAGACGTGCGGCATCAGGAAGTGCATCAGCGACCACAGCTCCATCAGGCTGTTCTGGAGCGGCGTGCCCGTCAGCAGCAGACGGCGGTGGCTGCGGGGGGGGGAGGAGGAGGACGGACACGGTCAGCGGACGGCGTCGGGGGTCCGGCGGCGGCGGCGGCGCCCCCCCGTGAGGCCCAACGGACCTGTTGAAGTTGAGCAGGCTCTGCCAGCGCTGCGACTTGAAGTTCTTGATGTTCTGCGCCTCGTCCAGGATCAGGTAGCGCCAGGACTTCCTCCGGAAGGCCTGGTGGTCCTGCAGCACCAGCTTGTAGGACGTGATGCACACGTGGAAGGCGTTGGGCTTGGTCCAGCCCTGAGGGAGGGAGGGAGACGTCAAGTCCGTCCCACGCGTCCCGAACGGCGGAAAGACGCCGCTCGCTGCTCGCCGCTCACCTGTCGCTTCAGCTTGCGCTCCTTCTGGCTGCCGAAGTAGGTGAGGATCTTGAAGCCGGGACACCAGCGCTTCAGCTCCATCTCCCAGTTCAGCATGACGCTGGTGGGCACGATGATCAGGTGGGGACCCCAGTTGCCTGGAGCACAGACAGGACAGGGGGCGCCGTGTCACTGCGGGCCGGCGCCGGCGCCGAGGCCGCGGCGGGAGGTGGGCGGGGCTGCCTACCTTTCTCGCAGGCCAGGTGCGCCAGCAGCGCGATGGTCTGGATGGTCTTGCCGAGGCCCATCTCGTCGGCCAGGATGCCGTTGAGCTTCTTCTCGTACATGGTGACCAGCCAGTCCAGCCCGATGTGCTGGTACTCGCGCAGCGTGCCGTGCAGCAGGAACGGGATGGGCGTCTTCACCTGCGGCGGGACGGACAGACGGGTGAGTGGGCGTGTCCCCGGGGGGAGGCGTGGCCCCTGGCGGCGGCGTAGGCGAAGGTGGCGACCTTGGTGGTGGCCAGCGTGTATCCTTTGGGCTGCAGGCTCTCGGCCGTCGCCGCGATGTGGCTGATCTCCTTCTTGGGCCGCGAGCTGGACGACGGCGGGCTGTTGTCGCCCTCCTTCAGCAGCACCTCCATGCCTTCATCCCCGCCCTCCTCCTCCTCCTCCTCCTCTTCGTCCTCCTCATCGCTCTCCTCTCCGTCCTTCGCGCTGTCCTCGTCCTCTGGACTGTCTCCCGCTGAGTCTGAGCGCCATCAGAGAAATCAGCCGAACCGCCGAACCGACCGTTTGGTCTCGACCTGCGCGAGCTCCTACCTGAGGAGGAGGTGTTGCTCTCCACGTCGCTCTCGTCTTCGTCGCTCTCCTCCTCTTCCTCGCCGGACTCCTCCTCGTCTTCGTCGGAGCTGGCTTTGGAGCCCGAGGCGGACTGGGGCTCGAAGTCGTCGGCGTAGGCGCCTCGGTACTTCTCCAGCAGCTCCTCCATGCTCAGCTCACCTGGCAGGACAGAGGAGGAAGAGGAAGAGGAGGAGGAGGAGGAGGTTGACACGCGTGGCTCCACAACATCAGACACGACTTCACGATGAAGATCACTCACCCTCTCGTGCCAGGTCGTCCAGCTCCTCGGCGTGGTTGACTTTTCCTTCCACCTTCTCCTGCGCGGCGATGGTCTCCTCCTCATCCTCCGCTGCAAACACCACGAAGGCGGCGCTCAGAAAGCGCCGTCGGCACGGGCACACGAGGCGGCGAGCGGCTGGAGAGCGAGGGGAGCTTACCGTCCGCTTCGTTGGCCGTGAACTCCCCGTCTTCCTCCTCCTCCTCCTCCTCTTCCTCCTCCGCCGACGAAGAGGAGTCCTCGGAGCAGTCGTCGTCCGAGCCGGCGTCCTGTAGAGTGAAAGCGTCTCTGAACAAGTCTGTTTCCTGTTTACAAAATGAAAACTGAGGCTCCGCGGCGCCGCCCACGTGGCGCCCGCGCCGCGCTCTCCGGCCGGTACCTGAGGCAGCTTGAGGGTGCTGAGCAGCTGGTCGAGGGGCAGCGAGCCCTCCTCCTTCAGCAGCTCGATCTCGCGGCGGTGGCTCTCGGCGTCGTTGCCCTCCTGCTGCTCCTCCACCTCGATGGTCTCCTCGTCGTCCTCCTCCTCGCACGGCGGCTCGAAGTCTCGGTCTGCGTGGGGGAGACGCGGAGAGAGCGGCTCAGACGGCAAGTCGCAGAAAAACAGATCTACGCTTCAAAATAAAAGCATGAGGCTCCTTCCTGTCAATGCGTTTGTGGTACTTCTGCATCAGTACCAAACTCTCTGCTGTCAGAGGTTCTCGTGTTTGTTAGCAGGAACTTTTTCTGAAACCAAACTCCCGGCTTCTGACTGGACAGGAAGTGACATCAGAGCAGCTGTGACGGCGCCTCAAGCGCACGTTTTCAGCGTCTGTCACGAGGCGGAGCGGCGAGGAACACTGCGGCGGCGACGGTCTCACATCGAGTTACGAGTCACGTTGCTATGGCGACCGAGGAAGTACTGATGGGAGTGAAGCGGCGTTGGCTCGTTCAAGTGGGAAAACAAAAACACGGCTGGTTCTAAAAAGAGGGCGGAGCTCAGACATCAGCCCGTCAGACCGGCGGCGCGCAGGTCCGACAGGTCCGACCGGGTCGGCCCGACCGAGCGCGCGCCCAAACCGGGTTTTCGCAGCAGAGGAGCGCGGCGCTATCACAGACGCAGCGGCGGCCTTGACGAGGAGGCCGCTGGAGCGTCGCCACGACAGCGGCCCCGTCCGAACCGGCGGTCGATTTCTCACCGTCTTCCTCGGCGGCAGGCGGCGCGGCTTTGGGCGGCGGCGGCGGCGCGGTCTCGGCTGGCCGGCTGGGGGCGAGCGACTGGCTGAGCAGGTCGGAGTATTTCTCCGTCTGGCCCACGATGAAGTCCAGCTGCAGGTCCAGAGCCTTCTTCCGCTTCTCCTCCAGCCGCGACTGCTGCTTGTACTGGACCACCTGCACACAGGACGTCAGGGGGGGCTGAGCCGCCGGCACTTCAAAATAAAAGCCTGGGGAAACACACACGTCTCCCAGTAGTTTATCGAAAAAAATTCCTAAATAAATTCTAAAAAAATATTAAAAAATTGTTTTTATTTATGTATTTATATTAATATTCATATTATATACAGGCTCTTAATATGAAATAAATCAAAACATATAAATGTATTCATTTAACGTCCTTTAAACCAAAAATTAAATATATAAATTTCTGAAATTTATTTTGAAAAGACTGATAAAAAAAATTACAATATGCTTTTATTTTTAAGAATTTTTCAATCATATTTCTCCGATAAATAACTTGACAATGACGTCTAATATTTTAAAAATATTAAATAATTAATTCGTCATGAACCATCCTGAGTGTCATGAAATCCCGGGGTTACCATGACAACCAAAGATGGAGGCCCCCGCCCCACAGCAGCGTCACCAACCTTCTCCACGTTGCTCCAGAACGCCCGCACCTCCTTGGCGATGGAGGAGGCGACTCTCCTGATCTTGGCGTGTTCGTCCCGTTTGGCTTTCTCCTCCTTCTGCCGCAGCTCCTCGTGGTGACGCATCACCATCCGGACCACCTGCGGACGGCAAAAGGAAACGCGTGAGCCCCCCGGCGTTGCGGCGCCACCGCACGGCGAGACCGCCGGCGAGCCGTCTCACCTTCCTCGCCACGCCGCGCTTCCAGCGGCGCTCCTGGGAGAAGTCGGCGGACAGCCACTGCATCTCCTCGCACAGGTAGTCCCAGTGGACCTTCGGGCGCGGCGGCTCCGTCAGGCGGGTCAGGCGCTTCATGGACCAGAAGCCCTCCCGCTTCAGCGCCTGCGTCCGGTGCTCAATGTCGGCTTCCTGTCGGCCACACGGAGACGCCGTGATCAGCTGCTCACATCTGAGGAAAAGCTGCGAGCGCTCGCTCGAAGAGGAGGAAGAGGAAGACGCTCACGTGTTTGGCCAGCTCGGCCAGGTCGGTGTGGCGCTCCCCGCGCGGCCGCTGCGGCGTGCTGTGATCGTTCGGCGAGGACGAGCCGTAGCCGCAGAACGACGACGGCGACACGAACTTTCCGTGGGGGCCGCGGAGGAGGGACGTCTTCTCACGCCGCGGCGTGGACCAATCGGAGGTGGGGGAGGGGCCTGAGTGGAGGACCGGCGAGGAGTTGATGGAAGCTCTGTCGGAGATCCACTGACGCACCTGAGACCCGAGGAGGAAGGAGACATGATTCATGACAACCCCAGGAGGCGAAAACGTAAACACGACCCCGTTTCCAAAAAGTTGGG
>JASSRZ010000086.1:336982-350521 GCA_032164315.1 Malacoctenus gilli | reverse complement strand
TCACACAGTGACATCACAGCTCTCGGCCAATCGGAGGCCTGAAAACTCAGGAAGTGAAAACCGAGGAGGAGCTCGGCGAGCCGAGGCGGAGCGAGAAGGCGTCTCCTCCTCCTCCAGTTTCGGCCCGTTTCCTCCTCGCGTTCGGTCGCAGACGGCGTTTCCTCGTCCAGACGCTTCCTGATACTTTAACCCGCTTCGTCATCGATGCGCAGCAGCGGCGACTCGACACAGAGCCAGAAAAAATTCAGGCCCAAACGATCTCTCGCTGGTTTCACAGGAGGGAGAATAACAGCCGCGAGGAGGAACTGAGAAACGCCGCGAGGGAAACGGCCGCAAATTCAGCTGCACGACACCTGGTGGGACGCCGGTTACGTAAAGTAACTGAGTAGTTACCCAGCGTGGGGCTGCCGAGTCCTCCGAAGGCACCAGAACCCAGAGCTCCAAGCGGAGTGAAGGGCGGCGACCGGCCGTACGGATCTGAAAGACAACAAACCAACGAGACCCGTTTTAAAAAAAAGAGTCGGAGGGAAGCAGGACGAAGCGGTGGGCGGAGCTACTCGTACCCAGGTGGGCGGTCGGAGCGAGGAAGGAGGAGTGAGGCGTCGCCGGGGAGATGAAGGGACCCGAGGACGGCGTGACTCCACCTGCAAGAAGGGTCAAAAGGTCAGCGGAGCCGCGACCGGGCTGCCGTTGGGCCGGACGAGGAGAGCGTCTCACCCGCTGCCGAGAAGAGGCTGGGCGGCCTGGTGAGGTCGTGAGTGGGCGGCATGGCCCCGCCCATCGGCCCCAGCTGACCGAGCCCACCGGCGCCGGGGAAACGCGCCAGCAGGTCGTTACGGAAGTCCAGCTTGTGAGGGTCAGCCTGCATCAGCTGCGAGACAAGGAGGAGGAGCAGAGAGACGGTGAGGCGGCGAGACGGCGGCCATGACGCTTCGACGCCAAACTGCCGGCGGCTCACCTTGACTTTCTTCTGGTGGCTCAGGATCATCCAGGCCACGTGGACGTGCATCGCGCACCACTTCCCCGGTTTCTGCACGGCACAAACAACAAGAAAACGCCGAGTTAGCGCGGTTTTGGCGGCGCGTGCGACTCCGACGCCTTTGCACACACAGTCAGAAGTCGTGTGGGGAAAGCGTGAGGGGGGGGGGGTGTTCGGCCGCCTGGGGTGAACTTTGAGGGTTTGTCTCTCCAAAGGGGACGGATTCGTGGAAACGGTCGGCGAAGGCGGGTTAGTGGAGACGCAGGAAAGGAGCGCGGCGGCGGCGGCGGCGACCGCGAAAGGGCCGCAGCGCCGCTGTCTCACTGAGTGTGCAAAGGCGGGACAGACCAGGTGCAGGCGGGAGCGCAGTGAGGTTGTAGCAGAGTGAGTGAAGCGGTGAGAGTGAGACAGGCTGAGAGGTTTCAGGGTCTGGGGGTGCTTACATTACTGACTTTCAACGATGTCCCAAATGGATCAGTTAGCTACGAGAGAACACAAGCGTGACACCACTTTAGTCGACACAGCTCACTCGGTCATCCGGCAAACGTCTGCACTCGTCCCTGCGCTGACTGCGGCGGCGGCGGCGGCGGCGGCCGTAGCCGCCGCGGGCCCCGCGCGAACCTGACTGCTACCGGGAAACGGGAGGGCGGCGTGGCCGGCGTGGCCGGCGAGCGGCGGTGCGCTTACCCTGGGGTCTTTGGGCTGCAGGTGGTGCGGCACGACCCCGAGTCGCGCGCTCAGGTCGGGACCCGTTCCCTGAGGGACGAGAGGCTGTCACACACACAGCACAGCACATGAGCCACAGCCTGCAGCGCGACGGCGCGCGACAAGAGGACGCCGATCCGCACACGCGCGCCGCGGTCTCACCTTTGGCTGAAACGCTCCTTGCAGGGAGCTGAAGGGCCCGGTGGGCGGGATGCTCGGCACCGACGGCGGCGGGTACTGAGGGAAGAACTGACACGCAAACACACGCAGCTCAGCGCCGGCGACTGAAGAACGGCTTCGCGGAGGACGACGAATAAAAAACGCTGCATAAAGCGAGCAGCTGCGTGGAACTTTGCTCAAAGGGTTTGGACTCACCGGGTGTCGGTACAGCCCGTCCATCTTGCCGGGATACTTTTCGAACTGGAAGGAGGAGGAAGGAAGGAAGTAAAGAAGGAAGGAAGGAAGGAAGGAAGGAAGGAAGGAAGGGAGGAAGGGAGGAAGTAAAGTAAAGAAGGAAGTAAAGGAGGAAGAAAGGAAGGAAGGAAAGAAGGAAGAAAGGAAGGAAAAAGGAAGTGAAGAAGTAAAGAAGGAAGTAAAGAAGGGAGGAAGAAAGGAAGGAAAGAAGGAAAGAAGGAAAGAAGGAAGAAAGGAAGGAAGGAAGGAAGGAAGGAAGGAAGGAAGGAAGGGAAAAAAGAAAGGAAGGAAAGAAGGGAAAAAAAGAAAGGAAGGGAAGTAAGGTAAAGAATGAAGTAAAGTGAAAGGAAGGAAAGAAAGAAGAAAGAAAGGAAGGAAGAAAGGAAGGAAAGAAGGGAGGAAGGAAGGAAGGAAAGAAAGAAGGAAAGGAGGAAGAAAGGAAGGAAGGAAAGAAAGAAGGAAGAAAGGAAGGAAGTGAAGAAGAAAAGAAGGAAGTAAAGTAAAGGAGGAAGAAAGGAAGGAAGGAAAGAAGGGAGGAAAGAAGGAAAGAAGGAAGAAAGGAAGCAAAGAAGGGGGTAAAGAACGGAGTAAAGAACGGAGTAAAGAAGGAAGGAAGAAAGGAATAAAGAAAGGAAGGAAATAAGGAAGTAAAGAAGGAAGTAAAGTAAAGAAGGAAGAAAGGAAGAAAGAAAGAAAGAAAGGAAGGAAGGAAGGAAAGGAAGGAAAGGAAGGAAAAAGTGACCCAAATGTTAAAAAAAATGTCAAACTTCTGGCCGAGTTCGAGAGGACGGCAACGGCGGCGGCGTCTCACCAGAGGGGGCGCTGTGGCCGTGGGGTGCAGGAAGGGCGTGAAGTGTTGGTGCGTGTGCGTGTGTTGGTGCTGGTGGTTGTGCTGATGGAACTGGAAGGCCAGCTGCGGCATGCTCGGCTGGTTCTGCGACGCGCGGCCCGACGAACCCGACGCCGAGCCGGAGCTCGTCGCCGCCGCGGGACCTCCCGGGGTGGAGCGGCCCGCCGCCGCCGCCGCCGCGTTGTTCTCCGGCCCTGGGACGCTGCGCCGGCCTTCGCGCTCTGCTGAGACAAAGAGGACGGATTTAAAGCCACCGAACGAGATTCGAAGCGACGTTCCTCCGATTTCGGCCTCGTTCACGCGATCACATTTCAGCTCGTCGATACGCGACTTCCGCGGGAGGAAGTCGCGTCTATTTCGGGCGCGTCATGAGGCCCACCGTCAGACGGGTTAAAAACAAGCGCTTCCGTGGACCGCACCTGCTGCTGAGTGGGCGGGGCCTTGAAGCAGAGGAGGCGGCGGCGGCAGGCCGGGCGAAGACGTGAACAGCGCCCCGGCGGGGGCTCGGGACGGCGGTCGGAGGGGCCCTGAGGACGCTGAGCCCCTGCCGTAGGGCAGAGACACGCTGGTGGAGGGCGTCGGCGGCCGCACCGAGGACGCGGAAGACGCAACGGACGACGCCGTCGACGGAGGTTTGACCGGAGTGCCGCTCCTACGAGGAGGAGGAGAGAAAAGGTTGGACGCCAGAACCACGGCAGGTCCGGTGATGTCATCCGCGTGCGACTCACCTGTTGTACATGGAGTGCGAGCGCCCGGGCAGCGTGAGGAGGAAGGTTTTGGGCTTGGCGAGCGGCGGGCTGCCGCCGTTGTGCCGCCCGCCGCTGCCGTTGACGGGGCTGGAGCGGATGACGGAGTTGGCGGCGGCGGCGGCGTGCGAAGGCAGGCAGGAAGCGAAGGAGGCAGAAGAGGTAGAAGAAGAAATGGGCTCCGGGAAGTGCTGCTCCAGGTTTTTCTCCTGGCTTCGCTCCAGGCCCGAGACCCGCGGCGTCACCATCAGGCGCGAGACCACGCCGCAGCGCGCCGGCAGCGGCGAGCAGCTTTTGCTCATGGAAGTGCCCATGTTGGAGGGAAGCGGGTCCATCACTGCGGGGGACAAGAGCCGGCGTGAGCGCGGGAAAACGGAAGGGGAAGCCGCGGACGAACGGGACCGATTCGGACCGATTCCAACCTTTTCTGGTGCTGACGGTGAACATGGGATCCATGTCGTGGTCGGACGCCTGCAGAAGAGCGCCGAACAAGGACTTGGTTAGAGTGAAAACGCCGAGTGCGGCAGGAAAAGTCAAACTTGGGGGAAAAGACGAGGACGCTACCTTGTCTCCCGTGTCGCTCTCGGTGTCGCACTGAAAACAGACGAACCGACGCTTCATTTTAGAGCCGAATACCGAGAAACGTCGGTAGAAACGTGCAGAATGACGACACAAACTTACGATGTATCCCGTCTCCAAAGGATGTCCCTGGAAACAGACGATCACATTAGAGTCAAGAACTGATTCCTGAAGAACCTTTACAGTCGCATCTCTGACCGCGACCTGCAGGTTCGACACCGATGCCGGACGACTTCCTGTCGCCGTCTGCGTGAAGCGCCGGTTTACCTCGATCTTCCTCCTCTTGTTGCGGTTCTTCAGGCAGCTGCCGGGGAAGCTGTGCGGCACCTCCTCCTCCGGCTCGGACAGCGGACCGCCGCCGTTCTGCTCCGGGCCGCGCTTGCCCTTGTTCCTGCGGCCCAGCATGTCGGTGCGCTGACTGGGCTTCAGGGAGCAGTCCATCTAGGGGAGGGGGGGTCAGAGTTAAACGCAGCAGGAAGACACCGGCGTGACGGATCAACGACAGGTCAGACTGATCTCAGAGCAGCCAGGTTTGTTCCTCGGGAACAGGAAGCCGAGCCGCCAGAGGGACGTTCCCGCCTCCGAGTGAACGAAGCGACGGCTCGGCGGCGTGACGTTCATGTGATCACCGTCCCTCCTTCTCCGGATTCACTGCTTCATTTGATTCGCCGGGCTGACTCGCAACAGAACCTGCTCACACGGCCACCGGTGACTCCGCCCTCTTGGGTGTTTCCACTTTATGGAAAAGCTCCCAAAAGACGCCTTAATCCCAAATTATTTTCCTTTACAGCAGCTTTGTGCGTCTCACAAACTTCTGTAGTTACATTTGGATCCGTTTGGTCTTTTCAGGCTCACTTTGTCCCCGCGTGGACACCCGCCGCAGACCGACAAACCAGTCGAACCGGGTCGTTTCCAGCAGCAGGATCTACAGGTTGTGAACGCGGCGGCAACGTAAACAGAGCCGTTTGACGAAGGATCGTCTGCGGCTCGGCGTGACGGCCGAGCCGTCCGGCGGCACGCCGATCCATGGAGATAAATCAGAGGAAACGTTTGAGCCGGCGCCGTTAATCACGGCGTTACTAACGTGGGGCGTTAGACGCAGCTGGACGGTGGGCGCGGAGACGCCGAATCAGGACAGGCGTCCCCGCTTCTGTGGACGACCGGCTCCCAAAACAACAGAGAGAGCGATTGTTGTCACGTTTTACGAGCAGTTCCGGTTCAGTTTTATGGTCAATGCTCGATTTGTCGCGTCATCTCAACGCTGGATCAAAGAACCAGAGGTTGAAGAGAGTTTTGTCCGCACTTTGGCTTCGCCGCGCGGTTTAACCGCCAGAGCATGAAGCGAACGTTCATCTCGTCGTCTCTCGAGAACGTTTCGGACCAAACGGCTTCGATCGCTGCCGTCCGTCA
The DNA here is from genome assembly GCA_032164315.1 of Malacoctenus gilli. Lineage (NCBI taxonomy): Eukaryota > Metazoa > Chordata > Actinopteri > Blenniiformes > Labrisomidae > Malacoctenus > Malacoctenus gilli. The sequence goes on along the minus strand of JASSRZ010000086.1, from coordinate 344,838 downwards.
CGTCTGACTGACGTGAAACCTTCATTAAACTTTGAGTGACACTCGTCTCGTAGCGCCGCTGTTGGTCTCCTCAAGTTTGTTCAGTCAAACGATTCCCAGATCTGCTTCATTTCGCTCTATTTGTGGGCTTCAAGTGTAGTTATCTATATTTTTTTGGCCCAAACACCAAATCCAGACCCTTCAAAATAAAAGGACTGCCTTTCTTCCGTTTCACTGGGTCTTATTGTGATTCCCTGACAGCAGCCAAAGCCTCGGCCCCTCTCTGTGCTAAGCGGTGACCCCCTAGGGGGGGGTCCTGCCCCCCCCCCCCTGCTGTGGTGTGTTTGGGGTTTGAAGGGCAGCTTTACCTCCAGAGCCTCCAGGCTGATAAAGCTCGCTATGGCGAAGCCGTCGATGATGTCCTCCTCGCAGGACACCGACTCCCTCTTCCTCCGCCGCGGCGGCCTGTGTCTGCCGAAGGCGGGCCGGCACTCCCTCCCGCCGGGGCCCAGGACGCTGTTGGTGCCGCACGCCTCCCGCTCGGAGCCCGAGGACAGGGACGTGGCCCGCTCCTCGGCCAGGTCCACGCGCCTCCGCCGCCGCTCCCGGTCGCGCTGGGACCGGGACCGGCGGCTCTGCCTGAACCCGCTGCTTCGGCTCGGGCCCTCCATGGTTAGAAACGCCACCTCCGGCGGTCCCCCTCCCCGCTCCTCAGGCACTTAGCTCGAGTCCGGTGGAAGACACCGAACCGCGGATCAGACCACCACCACCACCAGCACTCAGGCCCTCTCAGGGGGAGCCCCTGTTAAAATGGCGTTAATGGAACCAGTGGCTATTATTTACCGTCCTCTGACAACAGTCTGCTGGCATCGGAGCCTTTCTTCCGGCGAAATTTGAGAGTCATTTCACTGAACTCGGACGCGAACGGAGATCCACATGGGGGGGTTTAAACATCCACGACGCGCACATGAATGTCAGGACATCGCTGATTGTGTCTGGGAGGCTGCTAACGTTAGCCAGCACGCAGGAACCGACGAGTTGCCAGCATGTAAACAACAAAAAGCGACGAGTCCGGCCGCGGCGCAGACAAAGAGGACCGCAGCTCCTCCGGGGCGACTCTCCCGTGAAAGACAGCCGCGATAAAAAACTCAATTCCTCGGCTGCGATTCCTCGGAGCTTCTGCTCAAATTAATTTGCCCGTTAGCAGCGACGCTAGCCAGGCCACTAACCCACATTTAGCCGTCAGCAGGACACCTGCGGCCGCCGTGACATGATTCCGCACCGCCGGGTGTTATTTTTGACACTTCATGTAAATTAATCCAGCGGTTAAAAGGCAGCTGTCTGTCCGATTTGACGCCGGAAACAATTAGCTCGCCCGGATAGCACGCAAGACGTGCTAACTTGATAATATTTAGCGCTGCAAAGCGAAGAATAAAAGTATATTCTTTTAAAATAGATCGTCCAAAAGCTGACGGGCCGAGCGCCAGGCGGTGAAGCGGGCTGTCAAAGTGCCGCGGGGATGCTGAAATTCACCGCTGCTGTCGAGCTCTTGATGGCCGTTAATGCTCGTTGAATTACATCAAAAGAAAGACGTAACGTTAGCAGCCCGGCTAGCAGCGTTAGCTGATCCAGCTGTTAGCCAGCTAACGCAACAACCGTATTTATTACGGAAGTCTGGGAAATAAAGACGCTACTTCGGTTCATAAACCAGCCACGGGTTGATCCTGGTGACACATCGAGTCCTCACACACGGCTCGTCTTTTGTTCTTCCACCATTATGAAGGAAAAAAAAACAAGGGCCCAAATTCGGGAGCCTGGGGGTCGATTTCCGTACAGCGGGGTGTCGGCCGAGCCCCCGCCGGGCTGCGCAGCTCCGTCACGCCGCCTTCGTTAATCCAAACGCTGAGGGGTGAAGTTGCGGGTTCGCTTCCGCTCAAAGCGCTCCGTCTTTTTTTTTTTCTCTCCCTCGCCGAGATCCGGAGCGGGAGTGAGCACGGAGGGAGACGGGGCGGCCCCGCTTGCTGCTCCGCTCACAAGTTTCCACTGAATCGGAGATTTATGGAGAAAATCGGGCAGACACAACCCTGGTCCGCCGTGCAGTGCATTGTGTGCGATTCTCTTCTTCCACAGTCGTCGGGGCGCCTGCTCGGAGGCTGCGCTTGGAGGCAGCGCCCCCGTGCGGCGGTGGGTTGTATTGCACGTCAAACCCAGAAATCAAGCTGTCAAAACAAAGGGCTGAAACTGGACTGGAGTTTCTTTAATAAAAGGAACCGTGTGTTTACGCTGTACAAAACAGACAAAGTAACCATAGGATAATAAAACAAAATCAAATAAGAAACATCAAAAAATAAACAAACATAAAGAAAACAACAGAAAAAACAGTCACGTATTGGGAGTGCGTCGCTGAATCAAAGACTGACAGACACACAAATACTGGGTTTTATATTTTAATTGCTAGGAAAAAAGTAAAGAAAAGCATCATTTGTACATCATTCCTTTTTGAGGTGAACATGGTTTAAAGTCCTTGGCTGGTGGTCACCTGTTGACCTCCTGGACGCCAGCAGAGAGTGCAGCAGGATGCCGGTGGCGACGGAGACGTTGAGCGACTCGATGCCGGGGACGAGCTCCCTGCCGGCGGGGACGGTCAGCAGGGCGTGGCACAGGGAGAGCAGCTCCTCGGACAGCCCGCCTCCTTCGCCCCCCATCAGCAGCAGCGTGGGTCTGCTCATCTGGAAGCGTGAACATGGCACGACGGGAATCCGCGACGGCCGGAAGTCCGAGCCCACCGTGCCGACCACCTGCCAGCCCTCGGCCGCCTTCCGCCTCACCGCTTCGCCCAGGTGCGTGTACCCGTACACCTCCAGCACCTCCATGACGCCCGAGCTGGCCTTGCTGACCACCGGTGAGAGCGGGCAGCTGTGGCGGAGGCTGCTGGCGACTCTGTCCACGCCCAGGAAGTAGGCGGAGCGCAGGATGGCGCCGAGGTTCATGGGGTCCTGGATCCTGTCCAGGACGAGCCAGAGGGGCAGTGTGGGGTGTTCCCGGGCGGCGGCGGCGGCGGCGTTCTGGCTCAGGTAACTCAGAGGAGTGGCGTGCAGGCACACGCCCTGATGCACGCCCCCAGACGACATCTTGTCCAGCTCCTTCTTGCTGACCCGCTGGACTTGGACTCCTCGCCGATGCGCCTCCATGCACACGCTCACCACGGACGCCCTTTGAGCGGTCTCGCCGTCCTTCACAAAGAGCCTCTGCACTTTCCTTCTGCCCCCGGTGAGCGCCAGGAAACAGGGCGCCACCCCAAAAACTACGTCCAGGTCCTCCGCCTTGGCGCCCGGCCGCGTCTTCCTCTCGCTGTCTTCAGGGAAGTCCTCCTGCCTCAGCCTCCGCAGCTCGGCCGACATCCCACCAACATCCGGTCTGCTCTGACGCTGGGCTGACCTGTCTGGGGGCCCCCGACGACCTTCAGGCTTCAGGTGGCCCCTGAAGCCGTCCGCGGCCCTGGGGCGCCTCCTGTCGTCCTCATGGTACGAAGCCACCTGAGCTCCAAGGAGGAGGTGCAGCTTTCTCCTCCACGCAGGCAGCAGCTGGAGCCGCGGTGTGACGCTGGACACCCACATGTCCACGCGCGGACAGGAAGCGGCTCTGCTGGGGGCGGTGATCCAGAGGCTTGCCCCCCCCCTGCTGTCACTGCTCCCCGGACGCGCTCACTCCGCGACCGCCTTTGTTCAGGCAGCGACCACCGACCCTCTCCTGTTCGCGACCTCTCTGTGTAGCACGCACACGTGCGGTCGAGTTTCACCAAGCGAGCCACATTATAACCGGAAAAAGAAGTTAGATTTACAAAATAAAAGCATCCGACTTCCAGGTGGCAGAATAAGTACACAAATATTGTTGCGCGAGGCCAAAGGTGAAGTTCTACCTCGAATACTTCATCAGGACCCTGCAGTTACTCACCACGAGGGTCAGAGAGTTGTTAGCTCTCGTGATCTCTGTTTCTCTGAAGACACCGAACGTTTGTTTTAATTAAGTTTGAGGCCAAGTGGGTAGTTTGTTTAATTTATTATTTTTATTTATTATCGTACATTTAATTTGAAAGTTCAATATTTTCCCCACGTTGCTCCATTTTTAACTGAGCTTTTACTTTGACAGGTTCAAAACCGCTTTGGTGCAACAAAAAACCTTGACACGTTTCTGACGTCAAGGCAACAGTGACGTTCCCCTTCACATGCGTGGTTACGTCATTCCCCGGAAGAGAAACTCTCTACGCGGAAGTGTGAGGAAGGAAAACAACAATAATCATTTCTGCGTCCAGTCCCGCTCCGACAGGCAGCACACACCCGCAGCCGCTTCACACCCCGCCGGATCCCACAGTCTCAGCGCGGGAGAGCCGTTCACGGTGAGCCGGGGGCGGGGAGGGGGGGCCGGCAGCGGGCCCGGCGCGTCACCGGGACCGAGTCCCAGCGCGGCCGAGACCGAGCGAAGCGAGCCGAGCGGCGGCCGTTGAGCCGGGCCGAGGCCGCTGCCGACACGACGGCGGTTTCGCCGAGCAACGGCTGAAGCTCCCGGAAACGCTCCGAGCCGCCGTCGCCGGGGCTCCGGGAGTCCGTTCACGGTTTAACAACCGACTGTCAGTCTGGGGGAAAACGGGGATTTCCCCCGCTGGGACAGACTGGACGCCTCAGCCATTAATCCGCAACGATATACTTAGAACCACCGGCGCGTCTGTTTTTAACTTCATCCTGTCACTGTGTGTGTGTGTGTGTGTGTGTGTGTGTGTGGCCCCTGGACGCCCTGACGGGCCCCGTCACACCCTCCCGGGACCCCTGACGTCACTCAGCGTCACTTCGACTTTGTGTCTTTGTGGTGTTTTCCTCCCTCTGTAGCAGTTTTGTTTGTGTTTGTTTCTTTGATTTGTTTGTTTGCCTTTATGGTCTCTTTCCCTCTCTGTTTTTTGTTACTTATACGTTAATTTCTGGTGGTTCTTCAGGTTTATCTTGTCTTAGTCCTGTTCGGTTGTCAGTTTGGGGCTTTTCCACCTTCTGGGCGTGTCGATTGATCGGTTCCACCGCCTGATCCCGTCGGTTCTGCGTTCCAGATGGATTTCCTGTTCGGGCGTAAGAAGAAGCCGGAGGAGATCCTGCGGCAGAACCAGCGGGCGCTCAACCGGGCCATGAGGGAGCTGGACCGCGAGCGGGTCAAGCTGGAGCAGCAGGAGAAGAAGATCATCGCCGACATCAAGAAGATGGCCAAACAGGGACAGATGGTGAGGCAACAGGGGGAGGGGCCTACGCCGCGAGACGCGGGCTCGCGAGGAGCCGCCGGATAACCGCGGTCCGTTTCCTCCAGGACGCCGTCAAGATCATGGCGAAGGATCTGGTGCGCACGCGGCGCTACGTCAAGAAGTTCATCATGATGAAGGCGAACATCCAGGCGGTCAGCCTCAAGATCCAGACGCTCAAGTCCAACCACAGCATGGCGCAGGCCATGAAGGGCGTGACCAAGGCCATGGCCACCATGAACAGACAGGTGAGTCACACGGGCGTGGCGGGACGGGGACGGGGGCGGGGCCGGCGAGAAGGGACGCCCTCCTCTGACCGCCTGGTGTGCGACGTCCCCCCGCAGCTGAAACTGCCCGAGATCCAGAAGATCATGATGGAGTTCGAGCGTCAGAGCGAGCTGATGGACATGAAGGAGGAGATGATGAGCGACGCCATCGACGACGCCATGGGCGACGAGGACGACGAGGAGGAAAGGTACGTCCCAGGGGTCGACCACGCAGACGCGCAGGGGCACCAAGAGACGCCGAGGAACCGCGGAGGGACGGGAAACTGAGGACGCCGTCGTGTATTTCAACCTGTGTGTGTGTGTGTGTGTACGCAGCGACGCCATCGTGTCCCAGGTGCTGGACGAGCTTGGCCTCAACCTGTCCGACGAGCTCTCAGGTGAGGACGTCTCCGTCTCCCAACCCGCTGACGCGTGCGTGCGTCTCCGCCGACGCTTCGTCTCACGCCGGGCGTCTCCGTTTCAGGTCTCCCGTCCACCGGAGGGAGCCTGTCGGTGCCGGCGGGAAAGAAGGCGGAGCCCCAGGCCGCCATGGCCGACGCGGACGCCGACCTGGAGGAGCGCCTGAGCAAACTGCGGAGAGACTGAACTGTGAGGACGAGCGCGCCGCTGCGGCGGCGGCATTCACGTCCAGACTCACCGGAGACTCGCAGTCTTTGGAGATTAAACTGGCAGAGCGGCGGCGGCGGCAGTTTGAGCCGCGGCGGCGCCGCCACATCAAAGGTGTACGGCTTTCTGTTTGAGGTGTTTTCATTTGTGTATTATATCTTCTATCCAGATCAAAAGCATCGATATAACGAGGAGGGAAGGAGGCGGAGCCTCTCGCTCCTGCAAACGACTGTTTTGCCAAACAACCATAAATTGTCTGAATGTTGTTTGTTTTTTTTTTTACAGTCTGTAAATACTAACTCACAATAAATCAACACTAAGTGCAGACGGCGTGAGCGAACGTAGAGAGGCGCCGACGTCAGCAGGCGGGTTCGAGGAATCTCCTGCTTTTCGACGTCGTCGTGACAACCAAACGCTTTTCGCCCCTTTCAGAAGCGTCGCCGCCACTTTTCACCGAAGTCGAAAAATCTGTCGGCCCGAGTCGCCTTTTTTTTTTTTTTTCTCTACCAATTCACAAGCGGCAAGTTGTTCTTTGACCAATGAATACTTGGCTGAGGAACGTTTCAGCTGTTTGTCACCAAAATGTTCCGAAGGAGTCAGCCCGACGTTTCTCTGACCTGCTTTTTCTTTTCTCAATAAATGTTGTTTTTATTCTCAAAATTAAACGACTCGATGTTTGATTTTAACTTCACGGAAGAAAAGAATAATAAATAATACAATTTATTAATAAAGACATTATTTTTCTTGCTAAAAAACTATTTTTTTTTTTTTTATTTAACACTCAAGGTAATCCAAGCAGGTAATTTTAGCTTTAAAAAAATCGAATTTAATTTTTTAAAATTTAATTTAAAAAAAAAACAAACTTTTTTTTCCTAAAAACTAATTCAAATTTTTTTAAAAAATACTTTTTTTTTTTTTTTTAACTCCGCCCCTAAAAATCCCCTCATTGAGCTTTCGTTTCCTGTGTGCCATGTTCAGTAGACCCTTATTTAAACAACAAAAACCCACTCGGGGTATCGTAGACATATTCAATTTTATTCCAAAAAAATGTAACTTTCAAAACTGTCAATTTGTCAACATACAATCATAGAACAATATCGAATGTACTCAACACTTCCAACATTAAATAATAAAAAAATAACAGCCATGTTTTATGTACATTTGTTTCTGTAAGCTATGTACAGGAAAAGAACTCATGTTTCAGAAAAGTCCGGCGGGCGGCTGGAGAAGCAGGAAGCTGGAGGAGGCGGAGCTCAGACGGAAGAGGCGGAGCTCGGGCAGAGGAGGCGGAGCTGCGGCAACGTGTTAAGAGAGCCAACCGGCTACAACTACAGCTAGTAAAGCTTATTAATGGTCTACAAGCAGCTCCGTTGGGACGCTCGTCTACTATTTACTGCTAAAGATCGGAGGCGGGTCTCGGACGCGGCCGTGCGTTGTGGGATTCCTGCGTCTTGGCGCCGCAGAAGCCATGCGTTTAGTGTCCGAAACGGAGACCATGCAGCTCGCTGCTCCTTCTTTCCTCGATTGGCTGGGTTTTTTTTTCCTTATGCTGAGTAGATAGAGGTGAATCATGCCGGCTCAGGACTCCTGGTAATCACACCGAACACTGAGGAAGTGCGAACATGAATGAAGGCGTCACAGCACGACACAGGCCGGCGAGCTGATGTCAGAGCCACTGAGGAGGAGGAGGAGGAGGAGGAGGAGGA
>JASSRZ010000086.1:322393-336882 GCA_032164315.1 Malacoctenus gilli | reverse complement strand
AAGGCGTCACAGCACGACACAGGCCGGCGAGCTGATGTCAGAGCCACTGAGGAGGAGGAGGAGGAGGAGGAGGAGGAAGGGGGTCCGGCAGAAGCAGGAGGACGCGTGTGTGTCCTCTTGTTTTATTAGCGATGACATCCGTTCGTCTGTGACGACGTTTGCGTGCATTTAGAGCATCTTCCTCTCCTGCTGCAACAGAAAGGTGGGTTCTCTTTGCCCTTTTGACAGCCAAACACACTGTTAATTCAGCCTGTGAGAGAAGGAAGGTCAGATTGACCTGTTCCTCAAACCTGACAGTCACCACACAGGGCAAAGAAAGCCCTTCGGCAGCAGCAGCAGGACTCCGGGAGGAGGCGGAGCGCGAGGTCCCCATAAACGCACCCAAATCGCACCACAAACACACAGCTGTGACGGCTGCTCGGTCGGCCGCAGAGGAAGCCGCAGCGTCCGTATTGCTCATGACGAACGTTTCGAGCTGAACTTTCAGTCAAACATTTGGGCTCAAAGTCGAAGCGCTTCGCCCGTCTGAAATCAACAGGTACTCTGATAAAATCGCGCCGTGGTGAAAGGCGCGGCGCCGACAAACCGGGTCACAGAACATGCAAACGATTGCAGAAACATGGTAAATCGGCGGCCGACGTTGGCGCGGACTGGCACCGCGGGACGCCGCCGCCGCCGCACCCCCCGCGCGCGTCCGTCCGCCGGGGCCGGAGGCTCAGACCTTCACGCGGCGGCCCGTGACCCGTCTCCGCGTGGGAGGCGAGGTGGGCGTGGCCCTTTCCTGGGGGGGTCTCACTTCCTGCACGTCCGGTGCGGCGTGTGTTTCTTGGGCACCTCGATGCGGCAGCGGCTGCGGTCGTCGAGCCACGGCAGCTCGAAGTTCCTGGAAGTAACAGATTACTTTAAGATTACTCTCATGAAATCAGTAACTAAGTTACTTTCATTGTGTTTGAGGACGGTCGCAGAGCTGCTGTCTCTCTCCTTCCTGTTAGCTTTAGCCAAAGCAGTCAGAGCAGTCACCATTTCACTAAACTCCCATTTACCGGCAGGGGAAATTCAGTTGAATCTGAAGGTTTTTCACAATAAAAGGTTTTTGAAAAGCTGGTGTTCTGCTTTTTCTGGACTTACTGTTGTGCGAGTTTGGGAAGCGGCCGGCCGAACGCGACCACGGGCAAGAACGGAGTGATGACGATGGCTTCCACTGGAAGAGACGGACGGAAAGAGAGAGTGAGTACCGGCGTGAAAGGCGGGGTTTAGTCCGCAATCGCTCAGCAGGGGGGGGGGCGCCGTCGTACCGTCCTCGGTTTCGGGGTAGAAGGACGACAGCTCGGGTTCGGTCTCCAGCACGACTTTCTTCCTGTTCATGCGCTGCTGCAAGCGCTGGAACATGCGCTGCTCTCTGATTCGCTGGATGTCCCACCTGGGGAGAGAGACAGGTTGAAGCGAGCGATGCTTCCGAGACGGGACGGGACGGGACGGGAAGAGGCGGCGGCGGCGGCGGCGCTACCTTTTCCTCCGCTTCTCGTCCAGCTCCAGCTTCATGTGGCGCTTCAAAAAGACGCCGTCGTCCAGCGGCTGGGTGGAAACAAGGGGACACGTTTAGGGAGAGGTGTGAGCGCGCGCGACGCGGGGACACGCGAGCGCGAACGCCAGCGAGCGCGGCTGACCTCGGGCGGGAGGAGGGAGTCGTCGGCCAGAGGCTCGATATAATTTTCCCTCCAGGAGGGAACTGTGAGGGAGCAAGAATAAGGGAGGTCATCCATGGACGATGTGCTCAGAGCCTCTGAAGGGTAAACTGATTGAAGATGAGATAGAGGTTAGGCTTACAAACAATCAGCACATCATGAACTACATGAGGAGTCCACTCACTGGCCACCTCTTCCTCCTTCTTAGGGGACGTCTCGCGCAGAGGCGACAGTGGCGGCTGGTTCCAGCAGCACAGGTACATCTCGGTGGTGGACATGAAGGGCAGCTCGTCCATCTGGCAGCTCAGCTCCGGCTCCTCTTTGCAGGGGAGCAGGCCGTCCCTGTCGGGGCCGCCGGGCCGGGTGGGGGCGCCGCCGCCGCCGCCGCCACCGCCAGCGCCGGTGGGCTCGGCGGGCTCCTTGCTGCGCAGCTCTCTCTGATTGGGCGAGCCCGGCGGGGCTTCGGCTTTCTGAGGGCTCAGCTTGACGCCTTTGCCGCGAGCCTTCTGGAGCTTGCCGTCCCCGAAACAGGACTTCCTGCGAGGCAGACGGACGGTTGACCAATCAGGACGCTGACGGCACAGCGCCAACGGCGGGAAAACGGGGCGAGACGCGGCCCTTTCGCTGTACCTTTTCTGTCCTTTGCCACCCCGGCTGAAGGCCAGCGGGGTGGCCTGGTTGGACTGGGGACTCTCTTCCACGTCCAGGTCCCACATGTCCTCCTTGTCGGGGGTCCACGGCTCCAGGGGCTGGAAGAGGCGCTTGTCGCGGGGCGGGTCCTTCCGCGTGAGCTGCAGGCGGCGCTCCATGCGCTCGATGCGGGCGAGTAACTACGAACAAAAAGGACGCGGCGTTAGATTCCGAGGTGGCGCTCGCGCTCGGGGTCAGCCCGTGAGATTCGGGCTCGAAAGGCGGGGCTAGAACGTCCGCCGGTCGACGTACCGTCTCTTTGTCGGCCTTCAGCTCGTCGATCTCTTTGTCTTTGGACTGCAGCTGCTGCTGCTGCTGCTCGATGAGGTCCAGCTGCAGCAGCAGGATCTGTCGCAGGCAGTTGGCCTGCGCGTGCGGGTTGGCCGGGCTCTTGCGCACGTTCCTCCACTTGCCCTCCGAGGACAGCTCGATGGAGGCGCTGCCCAGCACGCCGGGGACCACCCCCTTGGCGCTGTCGTCGCCATCCTTGGGGTTGTTGCTGCTGTTGTTGTTGTTGTTGGTCTGAGGGTTGTCCATGTTGTCGACGGAGAGGGGTTTACCTTTCACCGGGGTTCCCTCACCCCCCATTGGTCTGCCAGGGGACAGAACCCCCACCGCTTTCCCGTCTCCTGGAAGGATGTCTGCGAGCGTGGCAGCGAGGGACACTTTGCTGCTCATGTAACTCTGCTCTACGCCCTTGGACTGGCTCGGGATCTCGCCCCCTGGCGCGTCGTGGACATCGATGGCCAAGTCGCAGGACTCCCTCTTGATGCTGACGGGGCTCACGGTGGAGACCCCCACGTCCACGGTGTCCACGTGCCGCTTGAATCCTGTGTTGGGGAACAGCGTGGATCTCAGAGTCATGGCGACGCGCGGCTCACCCTGCGACGCCTCGCCGGTGCATTTTTACCCCCGCAGCGGCGGCGCCGGCTTCCCATGTGAACTCTGCTGCTGACCTGCAAACACAAGCAGCGTTTCAACCACCCGCTGACCTTTGGCAGCTTTCGGCACCGCACTGATACCGTTTTATGACACGGAGCGATCATTAACCAACACAAAAACCTTCTGTGACATTAAACTTTGGCTCCAATGGACTTTAAATCGCAACAATAATCGTGGGATACTTTGAGATACCCATTTGTACCTGAAACTGATATCGTGACAGCCATAATTAGTACTCATGACATAGTACTGATACTACAATTATGTCCAACACGTTTTCTGTATTGTATAGCTCGGATTTCACAACAGAATTTTTATTCAGTTTCCTGCCGAGTGACGAGAAATGCTTATTAGATTACAGCGACTCCTTTGTGTGTGAGAAGCTGAACGTTGCCCCTGCTGAACAACGCAGACAATAAAACCGACATAAAAAATAAAACCACCCGTCGTCTCGTTGCTGTTTTCTGACTTTCTGAGGGAAAACCGCCCGTAAGAGGCCGTCAAAGGCTGCCAGATTTCGGCGTGCGTGATCCCGGGTATCCTGAAAAATCACCCGCCGGGCGCGACATGACGCGCACAAAGATGCTCGATTTTTAGCTTCTTGGTGACTTTGCAGAGAAACACGCGCGGAAACGGTGTTTTCGGGTGGACGTGAGTGTGTGAAGGGCTCAAATAGAGGGCTCGGGAGTGGCTGTGGAGGACACTGGCAGCAGCCTTCTCCTCCATTTTGCCTCTCGCCAAATCATGAAAAACAATAACAGCTAGCCTAGCATGCTAACGCTAGCCGGCACGTTCTTTTCCGCGAGCCGTCAAGCGGCTCGTCCCGGGCGGAGCGGGGCTGACCGGCCACGTCGCTGCGGGTTCTACGGCCGCGGAGCCGTCCGCGGTTCCACGGAGCTGCGTTTTGGAGGCTCACCGTGACTACAACTGAGGTCCACCTGCAGCAGCCTTCAGGTTCCCTCCTCAGGACGCGTTTTAAAGCGCTCACCTCTGCGCATGCGTAATTTGCTGGCTGGCCATTTCTTGTATTTTGGACGGTTCCACTGAGACCGCACCAGCAGGGGGCGACAAAATACTGCGGCAGCGGACGACACAATAAACTCGTATTTAGCAACGAACCGGAGAAACGATCGGATGGAAAAACTCCCCAAATGTCCTTTATTGTAATGGATTATACGCAATGTTTGATTTCGGGGCTAAATTCACTCAAATGTTGCTGCAAATGACACCTACGCTGCGTACCATGTTTGAAAAATGCACCAGTGTTGTAACGATTAACTGGGCGTGATTTACGTACGTACGTTGTGACGTAAGAGTTCAGGGGGCGCAAAGGCGGGACTTTACGTAACTCTTTTTATTGCCGTTGTGGAAAATTGAATGAAATTACATTTTTCTAATTTGAAACTTGATCTTTTAAAATAATGAACTTGCATTAAAAAAATAATAATTCCTTTTTATGTAACTCTAGTTTGTTGTTACATTCCGGGCCACCGGGATGCGCTGTTCAATGAAACGTGTATCAGTTTACTTCCTGCTTATCAAAATGGAAGCAGCTGGACTTTCACGTTAAAAGTGGACATAAAACGCGTTTATTTCTATTAATATTAGCGCACTGGAACAATGTCGTGTCTGTATTACAACTGAGATCATCGATGAAGTTCATGATGAGGTGAAAACGGAGACAGTTGGCGACGGACGGCGGTTTTAAAGTCGCTGTTTTGGCTGCGACCGGCGATAAAATTGTCGGTCTCTGAGATTTTCAGCGACTGGAACATAAAAGCGGTTCGTCTTTCTGGGCTCGTTTTCACCACACGTCTGCAAAATGCATCGGAGGGGAGTCGGGACGGGAGCGATCGCCCGAAAGAAGCTGGCCGAGGTGAAGCTCCGGAAGTCTGCTGCACATCTGTGCTTTTTTTTAAGCAGCTTTAGTCTCATTTGTTTACTCCAGAAAAGGTCTCACACACCGAAAACAAGCCGGAAAACCGATGTTTTAATCAGTGTCTTTGGTAGTGAAACGTTACCGGTGAAGTGAGATGTTTAATGTGATTTTTCTTCACAGGCTAAATATAAAGAGCGGGGCACAGTTCTGGCAGAAGACCAAATTATTCAGGTGAGTTTTAAGTGATTTTTTTTTTGTTCTCACTCTTATTTTGAAGGTCGTGGTTCACTATTGACTTAATCTGGATTTGACAGTTGACATTAAGGCAGTTTGATGCTGTTTTCTGAACAAGTTGTGTTTTTTGTGGTTTCTGGGCTGAAAGTCCTCCAGAAATTGGACATAAAGTTTCCACAGACGATGAAAAGTCCTTGCAGGACCAAACGGTCGTGATGAATGAAGCCACGTCTGACTTTTTTCCCCATTTATTTTCTGCCAGATGTCAAAGCAGCTGGAAACCTTCAAGTCCCACCTGGAGGAGTTCGCCAGCAAACACAAGCAGGAGATCCGGAAGGACCCTCAGTTCCGGATCCAGTTCCAGGAGATGTGCGCCACCATCGGCGTGGACCCGCTCGCCTGTGAGACGCCACCCCATCCGGGACGCCACTCGCTCGGCTCGAACCGTCTTTCCCCGTTCTTGCGGTTCGAGCTTCACCTGTTTTGTTTTTTTGTGTGTGTCGCGCAGCTGGGAAAGGATTCTGGTCGGAGATGCTCGGCGTCGGGGATTTTTACTACGAGCTCGGCGTGCAGATCATCGAAGTTTGTCTCGCCCTCAAGCACAGAAACGGAGGTTTGTGGCTCCTTTCAGCTCTTATTGTGGTAAATCGATCACCGACTGGTTCAAACGCCGGAGTCTCTCGTCTGTTCCTGATGTTTTGGAGATGTTCCTCAGTCACCAGGGTGTTGGGTTTTTTTTGCAGGCCTGATCACTCTGGACGAGCTCCACCAGAGGGTGCTGAAGGGACGCGGGAAGTACGCTCAGGACGTGAGCCAGTGAGTCCTCAGCGCCGCCGGCGTGAACTTCGGGAACGCCGGCGCTCGCGTCTCTGAGCGGCGTCGCTTTGCTTCCGCAGGGACGACCTGGTGCGCGCCATCAAGAAGCTGAAGGTGATGGGCAGCGGCTTCGGCATGATCCCCGTCGGCGGCTCCTACCTGGTCCAGTCGGTGCCGGCCGAGCTCAACATGGACCACACGGTGGTCCTGCAGCTGGCCGAGGTGGGAGGGGCCTCCGGGCCGCGAGACGGACGTCGTTTCTTCCTCTTGTAAAGCGACTCGCTCTTGTTTACTCGTTTGTCGGCAGAAAAAAGGCTACGTGACGGTGAGCGAGATCCGAGACAGCCTGAAGTGGGAGAAGGAGCGCGCGTGTCACGTCCTGGTGAGTTGCTTCGGACCCGGCGTCCGTGCTGCGCCGTGATTGGCTCTGAGCGGCGTGCTGCTGTCCTTCCAGGACCACCTGCTGAAGGAGGGTCTGGCCTGGCTGGACTCGCAGGCGGCCGGCGAGACGCAGTACTGGCTGCCGGCGCTCTTCTCCGAGCTGACGTCGCGCGACGTCACGCCCGAGGAGGCCAATCAGATGACGCCGTGAGGAGACTCGGGCGACGGCGCCGCCGGCGGACACGAGGTGGGGGGTGGGGGGCGTGGTCTGACCTGCTGGCTTTGTGTCGTCTGCTTTATGTTTCGGAAACTAAACGTTTTATTGTATAAACTTTTCAGAATAAAAGTCTTTTCAGCTTTATTTGTGGTGGATTATTCCAGAGAAAGTTAAATAAAAATTTCACAAAATTTTAAAATATTTTAGATTACCTCAAAAGACTAAATTATTCTTTAATAATTTTTACAAAAATTCCTAAAATTAGAATATTTAAAAAAAATTAAGATTGGATTAAATTCTCTGAAAAAATCCTTAATTATCTCCAATATATTTTAAAAAGTGCATTCAATTTACATGAAACGACAAGATTTAATCTGACAGGTGATGTCCCTTTAAATCTGCAATTAAACACATCAAAGTTCGCTGGGAAGCGGTGCGGAGTCGGTACTGACGCAGCAGTACCCGTCAGCAGGTACTCTGGCGACAGGAAGGCGTTCAGAGCTGCAGGTTGGGTGGAGAAGCCTCGGGAGGGTCCCGATGGACGCGGGGGGGGGGGGGGGGCGCGGTCCGCCCCCGGCCCCCCCCCCCCCCCCCCCCCCCCCCCCCCCCGCGGGCCGACCCCGGCCGGCCTCACTGCTCGTGACTGTACACGTGATCCTCGAACGCCAGCTGCTCCATGCCGTCGCAGATCAGCAGGCAGAAGGGACACACGCGGTGGCTGTCCTCGTGCTCCCCCAGCTCCAGCCGGGTGATGCCGGGGAAGCTCTCCTGGCAGTGACGGCACACCAGCGCCTGGCGGTGGGAGGGGGAGGGGGGGGGGCAATGGGGGGACAGAAATAGCAACAGGCGCCATGAGATGCCGTAACAGAATCGTCCCCGGATTATGTTTTAAGTCCCCCTCAAAAGTAAACGGTCAACAGACGGACGCCAGGAAGCTCAGCGGGGCTGAAGTTCGAGCCGCCGAGCGAGCCGAGTCGGAGCCTCGTCGCTCGAAACGTGTCGTGGAGGTTCGTGAGGGCGACACAGCAAGAAAACATCTAACAGCAATGTTCCAAACGTTACTTTTGACACCTTCGACTCCTTTTTGGTCATGAAGCAAGTGAAAAGGTGAACTTTTTCCTGCAGGTACTGCAGTACTTTGTATTCTGAGGAAATCTTCAACTTACTTCCTCTTCCTGTGGCTCCACATCACTTCCTGCTGGAAAAAAAACACATTTTAGCATCAAGTTAAATCTGTATTTACCAGAATTAGACGCTTTACATTTTATTTTTATTCAACTTATTATAAAAATCACGAATATTTTTCGTAAACCTGTAAGTTTCAAGTTTCTCACCGATGTTCTCATATAGGACCTTCTCCTGTCTCTGCGCCTCCGAGCCGTCGTCGGCCTTCGCCAGGTTGGCGGCGGCGGCGGCCTGATATTCTTGGTGAGCACGCCGCAGCCCCTCGATGTCGCTCCGGAGGGCCTGAGGGGCAGAAAGCCGCGCTCAGCGAGTCCCGGCGTTTCTGGCGGCGGCGGCGGTGGCGGCGGCGCTGCAGCTCGCTCACCTGGTTCTCTTCGGTCAGCTGCTCGAGCTCCTCCCTCGCCTGCCGCACGCTGCACTCCTGCTCTTCGATGGCGATGTTTTTCTCCGCCATTATGGTGCAGTTTTCGTTGAGCTTGAGCTGAGAGATCGGAACAGTTTACGCGAGCGTAGACGCCGCGAGGGACGCCAACCGCGAGGGACTTTTCAGTTCCACGCAGCCTGACGGACGCAGACTCACGGCGGCGTTTGCTTCACCTGCAGCTTGCCGCTCTTCTGCTGCTCCACCTCGTACGCCGCCACCACCTTCTCCAGCTGCCCGCTGACGCGCTGCAGCTCGCCCTCCACGCACTCCTCCCGCCGCCGGGCCCTCTGCGCCTCCTGCCGCTCCGCCTCCAGCTCGGCCTTCGCGTCGCGCAGCTGCGCGGCCAGACTCTCCAGCTCCACCTGCGGCGGGACGCGGAGTCAGGAGGGGCGTTCAGGGACGTTTGGGGGGGGCGGGGGCGCTCGCACCTTCAGGTCGCCGTCCTGGGCGCCGCGCTGCGTCTCCGTCTGGGACAGCCTCCTGCTCAGCTCCTGGTTCTCCCGCGTGGCCTCCTCCAGGCCGCGAGCGAGGCTCTGCTGCTTCTGCAGCTCCTTCTGGCTGCTCTGAAGGTCCACCTGCAGCACGGGGGAGCACGCAGACGTGAGCGCCCGGCGGCGGGCCGACGGACGCCGTGTCTGGTCAGGTGTGAGGTGAGAGCTTACCTGCAGCAGCTGAAGGCTGTCTGCGGTTCTGGACAGCTCGCGCTCAGCTTCTCTGAGCCTGGCCTTCAGCCTGACACACACACACACACACACACACACACACGTGAACAGTTGGGAGGACGGCGCCTCGTTACCTGGGAGCGTCCGACTCACCTGTCCACCTCCTCGCTCTGGGCCTCGTTGGCCACCTTCAGCCGGTCTCGCTCCGCCTTCAGCTGGTTGATCTTCAGCACCGCCCGCTCGTATTTGTCCTATTGGGAACGTGAAGCGATGAACCGACGTCGGCGGCGGCGTTGGCGGCGGCCGACAGAGACGCGTCCCTACCTCGCTGCGTTTGGGCGTCGTCAGGCTCTGGGTGGTTTTCGCCAGCTCGGCCTCGTCCGCCCGCTGCACGGCGGCGTCCTGCGAGCGGAGGCGACACGTTGAGGTTCCCGCCCTGCGGCGTGGGATCTCAGAGCGTTTTCGCGAGCACGAACCTTCAGACGGTCGAGCTCTTGCCGCTGCTGCGCCACAGCCGCTTCCAGAAGCTTCTTGTCGCCCCTGATCTGGTCGAGCTCCTTCTCCAGTTCGCTCCTTTCTTTCTCCTTCTCCTCCTTCTCCATCTGCGCACAGCCGACAGACCGCTCAGTCCTCTGCTCACGCTGCGTTCAGGGACGCGGGTTCGGCGGCAGCACCTTCAGCTCGGCCACTTCCTTCTCCTGGCGCTGCAGGGCGCTCCGCAAGGTTTCGCTTTCGGCTCTGCTCTGATCCAGCTCGCTCTGCAGCTCAGCTTTCTCACGCACGCTCTGCTCGACCTGCTCCTGAGGACACCGACACGCGCCGGGTCAATAAAACGCCGTGTTTACTTTCAGTCCGGATGAAACCAACATGCCCGACTGCAGCCTCGATGAAGAGATTTCCTAAAACAAGTTTGACACGTTAAATATCAGGAAAACACACAGAGGAACCTGAAGATATCAAGAAGCGTAAAGATAAAAAGAAACATCCAAACAGGCAGCAAAAAAGCTCCAAAAACACAAGATAAAGACTTAAAACAACCCTTAAATAACAAAAAGCTACAAAAACGAGACAAAAAAGCATTAAAAAAAGATGTAAAACAAGCAGAAAAGGTCTGAAACTGACGCAGCAGCGATCACAAAAATAATGAAACACAACGACGACAAAGACGCAAAATCTTCACTGACACAAACAGTCAAACAGGTGTGATGAGGTCCAGGTGGACGCGCTCACTTACTGCCTGCTCCGCCATCCGATCCATCACCTGAACCTCTGCGCTCTGACCTCGTGCAGGCGCCCGCCCTGGACGGGCAGCGGCGGCGCCGCCCACGCCGCCGCGTCTGTTTACCTGTGTGGTAATCACCAGCAGGTCGTCGTCCGCGCCGCACTCCAGGCTTCGCTCGGCCGGCCGGCTGAAGCAGAACGGCGTGCTGGCTCCTCGCACCTGCCCGCCGTTGTCCACGTAGCAGAACTGGTAGAACTCGGAGTCGTCCTTGGGCAGGTAGTACTCTGAGAGACGAGTAAAAAAAAAAACTTCATAAATGTTGCTTTCTGAGTATTCAGTCTGTGAACACACGAGAGACGAACTGGGACGTCGCTCACCTTTAAACACGGCCTGTCGGCTCCCTGACTGCTGTCCGGCCTGGTCCTGAGACTGCTCCACCCACACAAAGGTGTGGTAGTCCTTTGTTGAGCTCCACCCCACCTGTGCAGAGGAAGGGCTTTCAGCAGGTGACCTCCACGACACCTCCTCTGCATAACATCACTCTGAGTCCCCTCTTACTTTGAAAATCCCCACCCAGTCCCTCGTGTTGGGGCAGAAGGCAGAGCTGAGGGTGTAGCTGCAGGTGACGGGGGCTCCGGTCGGGTAGGTGTGCGGGACGTCGATGAAGACCACCTGGGAGAAGGTCTTCACCCGGGGCGCCTGCTCCGACCCCGCTGCCGCCCCCGCGCGGTTCTCCATGTCTTCTGCCAAGCAAAATAAAGACGGAGGAGGAGGAGGAGGAGGAGGAGGAGGAGGGTGATGATGAAACCGCACTTCACGGGCTGACTGGAGTCAACAGGTGTCCCCGGCTGGCCCGTGTTGTGACAGACAGCAGCTTCTCTCTCACTTCTTCCTTCTTCCGGTTCATATTTAACAACTTTTCTCCGTTTTGCGCTCGCTGACGTTCCCACACTGATCCTGGACCCGCTTCAAATAACCGTCGCATCACAAATAAGCGCCATAATCAGAACTGGGGAGTTTCTACGCTGCCTCTAAATGACGATTAGTTGGTTGTAAAACTTTTATCAAGACCGTAAACTTCGGAAATTAAACAAAATAAAGAAACCGAAAGTAAAAGAGCCCAAAACGTCGCATAAAGTTCAAAGTGACACAAAAAGACATTTTCTACTAAAAGTTGTTCTGATTTAAACACATTAGTAAATAAAAAGTACAAAACAACAGAAATAAACTCACTTTTAGGAGCCTTCTGACGCTCTGACACGCGCAGACCGGAGCTGTGCTGCGTTCAGGGGCGCCTCGGATTTTGTACGCTCTACACGTCAACTTTTTTCCCCTAACTTTATTGAAAGTTTCCTGTATACAAAGTAGTTATACACATGTAGTACCAAAACATGAACCAGTTTGGAGTAAGTGACGAATATATTTAAAGAGTGACATATAGTGACAGAGTTTTAACCTTTTGGTTCTTGGATTTAGAAGTTTATAAATCTGATTATTGTGATTTTTTTTCCGCAGACATACTCAGTGAGAAACTTACTAAAGTTTACGGATGTGTAAATGACGCCAAAGGATAGTGATTGACGCCAAAAACAACAGTTTGTGTTTATATCTCCTGGATGTAAATATTGCGACACTTCGACTTTGATTTCCACGTCGCTCCGTTTCAGGATGACTCCAACTTCCCGTCATGTGAATATTCGCTCGTTATTCGCATTTTTTCGGTAAAATTTATTGCGTTTTTATTTTGATTCTCGTTCTGTTCCACGCGTCAATCAGACAAACATCTAAAATGCTTAATATTGTGAATTATGTTGAAATGTTTTGATAGACGCGCCAACCGAAGACATTTCTGAGGGCTTTGAAGGCACCTGCGAGTTTCACTTGCATTCTGGGAAATGGAGTTGAATTACTTTGTTTTTAAAAGACGTCTCGCTTTACGCCGCACAGTGGGAGGTAGAAACACAAGAGGGAGCCAAAACTCCTCACTGATGCAGTTTGTACAAACTTTATATTTCTTTATATGTCACATACAACAGTGTTGTTTTCAACTTTTGTATGAAAATAATCACTAAAAGTGGAAAAAATTACCATAACAGACAATCAATAATTGAGATCTTGATGTAAAAGTTGAACATTCAACTTCCTTTCCTTCTCCTTCTTCTCCATCTGCGCACAGCCGACAGACCGCTCAGTCCTCTGCTCGCGCTGCGTTCAGGGACGCGGGTTCGGCGGCAGCACCTTCAGCTCGGCCACTTCCTTCTCCTGGCGCTGCAGGGCGCTCCGCAAGGTTTCGCTTTCGGCTCTGCTCTGATCCAGCTCGCTCTGCAGCTCAGCTTTCTCACGCACGCTCTGCTCGACCTGCTCCTGAGGACACCGACACGCGCCGGGTCAATAAAACGCCGTGTTTACTTTCAGTCCGGATGAAACCAACATGCCCGACTGCAGCCTCGATGAAGAGATTTCCTAAAACAAGTTTGACACGTTAAATATCAGGAAAACACACAGAGGAACCTGAAGATATCAAGAAGCGTAAAGATAAAAAGAAACATCCAAACAGGCAGCAAAAAAGCTCCAAAAACACAAGATAAAGACTTAAAACAACCCTTAAATAACAAAAAGCTACAAAAAAAGCATAAAAAAAGATGTAAAACAAGCAGAAAAGGTCTGAAACTGAAGCAGCAGCGATCACACAAATAATGAAACACAACGACGACAAAGTTAGAAAGTTGTACAACCTTTATATTTCTTTATATGTCGCATACAACAGTGTTGTTTTCAACTTTTTATATGATAATAATCACTAAAAGTGGAAAAAATGACCAGAACAGACAATCAATAATTGAGATCTTGATGTAAAAGTTGAACATTCAATCAGAAACAGTTGATTCTTTGAAGAACGTTGTTATTAAACGGCTTTCAAGCGGAGGTGCACCTGTCGCTGCGTTCGCCTCACTCAGCCAGTCAGAGAGCAGGAGCTCTCGCTGCTCGGCCTCTGATTGGCTGGAACCGGATCATGTCCACCCCGGCTCGTTCATGTTAACGTTAGCAGTTTACCTCCGGCGCCGGGACGCGTTGACGGCACGACCCGACCCGCCGACCGCGGCGCCCCCCCCCACCGAGCAGCGTCTCCGCCTCCGCCCGGGACCCGGAGGAGCCCGCCGGCACGCTGCTTCGTCCCGCCGACGGTAAAGATTTACCGACTCTCCCACGGTTGTTGTAGCTGCTAGCGGCGGTTCGCTTGATTCCAACTGATAGGAGTGGGCATTGCGTTGCCATGGCAACGGGTCGACGCCTGTACGTCGGCGGTGCGTTTGGTTTGCGCCGTTTTACGTCGACGTTGCTGGCTTGAAAAGCGGCGGTTAGCTTGACTCCAACTGATAGGAGTGGGCATTGCGTTGCCATGGCAACGGGTCGACGCCTGTACGTCGGCGGTGCGTTTGGTTTGCGCCGTTTTACGTCGACGTGTCCGGCTTGAAACCCCTCAAAATGTGTCCGTGAAAGAAGGCGAAGAAAGTCGGCGCGTTAAAAACACAATTCGGCGGCTTTTTTCGTCCGAGTTGAGGCCGTAAAGTGTTGCCGCAAAACTGTCATTATCACCAAAGCACTGCTGACTGTTTCCGGAGGGTGACAGGCCTCATGGCGTGTCGTTCCTGGTACGCTGTTGGTACTTTTTGCTCACCGTAAGAGGAAGCATCTTCAGAGTGGGAGATGATGGACACTGAGGGGACATGTTGTCCCACCTGGGACGCACACTGTCCCTCCATGGAGGGACCTCCTCCTCCTCCTGTAACACGTGCTCCAGCCACTTCATAGAGGAACAGCGGCTCTACTCCAAGCTCCTCCGGCTCCCTGTCCAAAGAAAGAGGAGGGTGTGAGGGGACTTCAGGACATGAAGGGTTAAAAGTCCGGTCCGAACATGCTTATCTCCACTCGTGTTTGCGGCCTGAGTGACACAACAGGTCGTGTTCGTCTCCGCGGTCCACTGACGCCGCGTTCATTTGATATCACTCAATAAAAACACACCAGCAGCA
The DNA here is from genome assembly GCA_032164315.1 of Malacoctenus gilli. Classification (NCBI taxonomy): domain Eukaryota; kingdom Metazoa; phylum Chordata; class Actinopteri; order Blenniiformes; family Labrisomidae; genus Malacoctenus; species Malacoctenus gilli. Next base: position 322,514 of record JASSRZ010000086.1, on the reverse strand, counting down.
CATTAAAGTATAATCACCCTGCGCTGTAATTGAGAGCACTCATGTGGCTCACACACACACACACACACACACACACACACACACACACACACACACACACACACACACACACACACACACA
>JASSRZ010000086.1:304139-317471 GCA_032164315.1 Malacoctenus gilli | reverse complement strand
GTGTGTGTGTGTGTGTGTGTGTGTGTGTGTGTGTGTGTGTGTGTGTGTGTGTGTGTGTGTGTGTGTGTGTTTTCCTGTGGTTTGACGCCCGCGTTTGTCCCGCAGGGCTACACGCCGCTGCACATCGCCGCCCTCCACGGCCACCAGCACATCCTCAGCCTCCTCGTAGAGACGTACGGTAAAGAAGACCGAGCCTGCTTTTATTTTGTAGGATCACCCGCAGATTTAACTTGTCTTCTTCCTGTTTTGCTTTGGACAAGTCGTGAGTTTGTCTGTTTTCAACGTTAAATCAATCATTTGTCCTGTTTTATCTTTTTTCTTTGCGTTTCACTTCTATTCGATTCCTTTGTGTTCGTTATTTTCCTCATTTAACTTGACTTTCTCGTCCTGTTTCACTCGGTTTCGATCCGAATCATCGTCTCTGGTTACAGCCGGCCGTCGACCCGCTTCCGTTCACTCGTTTGTTCTTCGTCCGTTTCGTTCGTTCCCTTCAGGAGCCAAAGAGAACCTGCGGGATTACAGCGGCCGCCTGCCGTGTCACTACCTGAACCCCCGAGACGCCGACGGGCCGGAGGACGAGTGCGACGCCAGTGAGTTCCTGCGACTCCCAAACGGACAAAAGATGATTTAGTTTCATTTCCGTTCTCTCATTAAGATTCCAAGCTTGTGTTTTGTTATTTTCTTCTATAATCCAATAAATAAACGAGACCAGAGAAACTTTACGAAGTGCTGAATGTGACTGAGTGAATGACACTCTTGTTTCTTGTGCCTCCAGACTTCCAGGTCACTCAGGCCCGCGAGCGAAACAGGAACAGGAAGTTGGCGTCGTTGTTTCACTCCAAGAAGAAGTGGGGCTCCGCCGAGGACCTGGCGCCCATCGAGGAGGAGCGGGCGGCGGCAGCGGCGGCGCCGCAGCTCGCCGTTCCTCCGTTCAGACCGCGCAAATTCTCCCGCTGACGGGAAACGGCCAGCGGCGCCCAAAGTACCAGTTCGTCCTCACACACACACACGCACGCACACACACACACACACGCACACACTCTTACATTTCCTGATCTGTTCAGGTTCTTTAATTGTTTTCTAATGTGTATTCTGAATATTTATGCCGCTGCGTGCCGAAGTTAATCAAACTTTTCCCAACTCACAAGAAAAATACTTTGAAGTATTTCAACTTTCATGTTTTTTTTTTTTTAAAGTATGTTTACCAAACATTTTTGGCGTCGGTTCTCGGTAAAACTACAAAAAATACATCAGAACCGGCAGAAAATATCTAAATATACTGCTTGCTCATAACGTTACCTGTAAATGCATTGGCTCCGCCCCCTTTATGCAGACGGGCCTCTGTGGTTCGGTTCAGATCCGTTCGGCCCACGTGTGGCCAACCTGAGGTGGGCGGAGCTTTTATGGCCTTGCAACAGACGCAGGCGACGCTTCAGTGTCGCTTCACTGTTACCAGAACTCAGATGAGGGACTTTTATGGATCTTATGTACTTTTCTTTGCTCTGAGGACGTTGAATCCGCCGTTTTGTGCCATTTTCGCACACGTTTATCCACGTTGTGCTGCAGTTTGAGCTGCTGTGAAGTTCCCGCTTTTGCCACTCGACTGAAGTTTGAAGCCGAAAGCTGCGCTGCTGCTGCTTTTAGTGATTTGAAGTGGGGAAAAAAAAAACAAAAAACGTTCCAATTGTTGATTTCCTGAAAAGGTTTCCGTGCTTTCTGTCGTTTTTGGAGCTGATCTCGTCGTTTCAGCAGCGTTACGGTTTTGCACAATATTTATATGACGAAGATATTTTGGAATTAAACTGCCGTTTGTATGAAGAACCGAGAAAACGTCCACCTGGTTTTATTCTGAGTGGTTTCCAACCGTCGCTTTGTCATTTGTCTCTTCCTCTACTACTACTACTACTACTACTTCTACTTCTACTTCTTCTTCTTCTTCTCCTTCTCCTTCTCCTTCTCCTTCTCCTTCTCCTCCTTCTCCTCCTTCTCCTCCTTCTCCTCCTCCTCCTCCTCCTCCTCCTCCTCCTTCTCCTCCTCCTCCTCCTCCCACACTCTGTCGTGGCTCGTTTGCTTCCCTGATGCTGCTCCTGATGTCAAACACAATAAAGCTTTAGATGAAGGAGGAGGTGTCACACTGAGCGCGTCCGTCGCCGCCGCGCCGCTCGCTGTCGGGATTGATTCCTCAGCCCGCCGCCGTAGCGTTACCCACCATTCGCATCACAATAACTCCCCAACGCCGGCGGGTGACAGCGTGCTGACGGCCGCAGCACTCACCTGATGAGAGCGGCCGAAACATGATGCTCGCCGCGCACTTACAGCATGTCCTCAGTTCTGTGTGACTGGGTTTCAGCGGCGGCCGGGCGAGCGGCGAGCGCCGTCGGATTCAGACCCGCAACCGTGTGTGTGTGTTCGTTCAGGATGGGTCAGACGGCGGACGACCCCGACACGCACGAGCGGCGTGGAGAGGAAGAGCCGGGAGAAAGCCTCGCCGAAGCCTCCGTCTCCACGCCGCCGCCGCCGCCGCGACCGCCGCTGCCGCCGCCCGTCGGCAGGAAGAGGAGGAAGAACAAGAAGAGGTACTTGGGTCTCGGCCGTCAGGACGCCGCCAGAGCAGGTGTCTGTCCCCTGTCTTCCTGTCCTCTCTTTCAGATGACTGTGGATCAACCTCAGCAACTGCAAGTATGAGAGCGGTACGGCTGAGCCCCTCACACACACACGCGCACACGCGCACACGCGCGCACGAGTCCAACGCGTGTTTTTCTTCGCCTCAGTGCGCCGAGCTGCTCGCCGATACGGCCTGCGGGAGGCGATGGAGGGCGAAGACTGGACGCTGTTCTGGACCGACTGCTCCGTGTCCCTGGACCGCGTGAAGGACATGAAGCGCTACCAGGTGGGACGCCGAGAGGACGAAGTGCAGGCGATGCGTGTCGACGACACGCGGCCGCTCCGTGACCTCTGTGACCTCTGCAGAAGATCAACCACTTCCCCGGCATGAGCGAGATCTGCCGCAAAGACCTGCTGGCCAGAAACATGAACCGCATGCTCAAGCTGTTCCCCAAAGACTACAGCATCTTCCCCCGGACCTGGTGCCTCCCCGCAGAGTCAGTTGGCGCCCGACCCGATCTCCCTCCGCCCTCGCCGGCCCGCGCTCACTCTCCCCCCCCCCTCCTCCCCCCTCCTCCCGTGCTCCGCAGCTACAGCGACTTCCAGGCGTTCACGCGGGCCAAGAAGAGCAAGACGTACATCTGCAAGCCCGACGCCGGCTGCCAGGGGAAAGGCATCTTCCTCACCAAGTCCAGCAGAGACATCCAGCCCGGGGAGCACATGATCTGCCAGGTCTACGTCTCCAGGGTGAGCGCGGCGCGGCGCCGGCGGCGCCGGCGGCGCCGGTGCCTGGCTCTGATTACTATTACATGATTAATACTGCAGTTACAGTTACGGCAGTCCCGGGAGGCCGCTCACTTCCGTCAGCGCTGAGAGACGCCGAAGCGACGGGGCCCAGCGTGTGGTCTGAGCCGTGCCGCGAAGCTGCCGTCTCACCGATGATTTGAGCTGAAAGTGTTCGGCTTCACGTTGTTATTTCGCGAAACTCCTGTTCCTGAAACGCAGGTTTTAAAGTGTCAGCGTGCTTCATCTTTCAGCCGTTCATCGTCGACGGATACAAGTTCGACCTGCGGATCTACGTGCTGGTGACGTCCTGCGAGCCGTTCAGCATTTTCATGTTCAAGGAGGGACTGGCGCGCTTCTGCACCACCAAGTACAACGACCCGACTCACAGCAACGTGGTGAGAAAGCGGAGACGGCGGACGCGCGGCCGAGAAGTCGGCGACGGAGGACGGAAGACGGCGAGTCATGAATGTCGCTCTCCTGTCTCGTCTTGTTCCCGTCAGGACGACGAGTGCATGCATCTCACCAACTACTCCATCAACAAGCACAGCGAGAACTTCGTGCGGGACGAGGACACCGGCAGCAAACGGTAGAACGCTCGGCGCGACCGCCTCGCCTCGCCTCGCCTCGCCTGGCCTCGCCTGGCGCTTGCGAGTGTGACGAGCTCGCCGCGGGCGCGGTCGTCTCTCTCTGGGCAGGAAGCTGTCCACCCTCAACCAGCACCTGGAGGCGCTGGGCTGCAACACGGAGAAGCTGTGGCACGACATCGAGGACGTGATCATCAAGACGCTGATCTCGGCGCACCCCGTCCTCAAGCACAACTACAACACCTGCTTCCCCAACCACACCACGGGCAGCGCCTGCTTCGAGATCCTGGGCTTCGACGTGCTGCTGGACCACCGGCTGCGGCCGTGGCTGCTGGAGGTGGGAGCCGGGCGCCCCCGGGCGTCGCCGTGGCAACCGAACGCGCCCGTCGGGCTGAGCCGGCCTGTGAACGTGTGTCCCAGGTGAACCACTCGCCCAGCTTCACCACCGACTCGCCGCTGGACCGCGAGGTGAAGGACGCGCTGCTGTACGACACGCTCGTCCTCATCAACCTCGGCGCCTGCGACCGCCGCAAGATCACCAAAGAGGAGCGGCGCCGCGTGAAGGACCGGCTGCAGCAGAACCGCACCAGAGAGGCCCGGTAAGGTCCCCCACCCCCCAGGTCACGAACTCGGCGCCGTCCTCGGGCAGCGTGCAGACCGCGGCGTGCGCTGTGCTGTCTCCGCCGCAGGTCGGAGGAGCTGCGCCAGTGCCAGGCCGCCACGGTGGAGCAGACGGAGCGCTACGAGGCCAAGCACCAGGGGGGCTTCAAGAGGATCTTCCCCCGCGAGGGCGGCGAGAAGTACGACAAGTACTTCAAACACAGCAGCTCGCTGTTCCAGGAGACGGCGGCGTCCAAAGCCAGAGAGGAGTGCGCCAGGTAACCGCAGAGGACGGACGTGGAGTCGGAAAACACGGAGTCCAGTCCGGAACTCTGGTTCTGGCTTATGTTGGTCCACGTTTCACGAACTTTATGTGGAGCTGAACAGTTCAGATGCTTTCGCTGTCCAACCGTCTCTCCGGCTTCCAGGCAGCAGCTGCAGGAGCTGCGTCTGAAGCAGGAGCAGAAGGAGCAGCGAGGAGGCCGCAGGAGAGACCTGCAGGGGGAGACAGCGGGCGAGAGGGCCAGACCCCCGCGAGCGCTCACGCAGCGCGACCTGCAGCCGCCGGTGAGACGTCCTTGCAACCTGCAGCGTCCTCGCGAAGCCACAAGAGGGCGCCACTGAGCTTCTTCGCCGTGTGATGGATGGCTCGTCTTCTGGCTGACCCCTCCGAGTCAACGCGCGCGCGCACACGCACGCACTTTAAATGAGCCAGGATAATATGCATGCAGATTATTGTCATCGGTCTGCTCGCGAATTAAAGAATCTTTCATCGTCGGCGGAAGAAAAACAAACCTGTTATCAAGGTTACAGCTGACAGAGACGCACTAATATATTCCATATATCGCCAACACGGCTTCGTACACACTGAGGCAATAAAAACAAATCGAATCAAACGCCTGTTTCTCTGCAGCTGCGTCCGACCAACGCGTCGGCTGATCTGGAGGCCGCAGAAGTCCGAGGAGAGGAGGAGGAGGAGGAGGAGAGAAAGGAGGAGGAAGGAGGAGAGGAGGAGGAGGACGATACGGAGGAGCAGGAGCGGCTCAACGCCCTCCTCCAGAGGAAGAAGTTGCTGCAGGAGCTCGGCGTGGTGGAGCAGATCCAGCAGCTGCTGCAGGGCCGGACGCAGCACGCGCAGGGGGGCCCGCAGGGGGGCCCGCAGGGGGCCGCCGCCTGCAGCCACCAGCAGAGCAAACAGCAGCGGCAGACCAAGGTGAGAGCAAAGATGGAGGAACGGCGTCGTTTGGTCCTTTCAGACGCTGGACTGAAGCTGCTTTTCACCCGCTTTCAGGTGGACTCTCTGAGTCAGAGGAGCAAACAGCCGCCGCACACACAGGTCACCAGACAGGTGGACACACACACACACACACACACACACACACACACACACACACACACACACACACACACACGTCCTGGACAAAGGAGCTGCTGATCTATCTTTACAGCCTCATGTTTGACCAGAATGGAGCTTAAAAATGACCTTTTTTCTTCAAGGAGGCAATTAAATAAACGTTTTATTTAATTTTACAATTTTAATGAAAATTCATTCAGAAAATAAAACTTTTTTCTTCTTTTTTGTTAATTTTTCTGTTTTTTTCAGCATAAAAATCCTGCAAACGGTCCAATCAGAAACTTGTAGCTTTCATTCATCAACAAACTGATTAGCTTTAATTCATCCTGTTTACTTTGTGCTTTGTTTACAAACTGATCAACAAAACACGCAGTTTCAAAGCAAAAAGCAGATTTCCTTCATTTTTATTGTCTTTATGTTGTTTTTCTTGAAAAGGATCAATTATTTTTTCTACACACAAATTCAGTTTCAGAGTAAAATGTAATAAAATAACTCAGACTGAGCTCAAACAGCTTCAGGCTCCTCCCAGCTGATGAACGGATGAATTATTCACTCAGAGGAAAATGAAGGTGTGACTCCACTCGTGAGGTTTCAGCTGCAGCTCAAACGTTTGACTGTCTGATGATGATGAAGACTCAGCGTGACTTCATCATGTCTCAGCAGCAGCAGCAGCAGCGTCCGATCCGGCCCGCCGCCGCCGCCGACCACAGGAGCCTCCACGACTCGGTCTGCCCGCCGCACGACACGCCGGCCGCCGCCGCCACCGCCGCCTCCCAGCCGACCGTCGGCACCCAGCGAGCCCCCTGGACAGGTAACCAGGACGACGGGCGACCCGCGTCATGTGACTTTATTGTGCAACGATTCCTCTGTAACATGTCGCTGTTACCATAGAAACCAGAATGTTTATTCATCACATGAAATTCAAATTAATCTGGATTATTTTTTTCAGACTTTATATATTTTATTCGTTAATTTTCCTTCGGTCCTTTTTTTTAAAAATTCTGTGACCTCAGAAATTGATCCTAAAAATACAGATTTGAGTGACAGAAACTCAAAATTAAAATTAAAAATCTTGAAAAAAAAAATTAGTTGAAAAATACAGAGAAATAATTTAAATTTATTTAAAATAAATTCATTTGTTTTTTATTAAATCATTTATTTTAATGATAATTTATTAAAACATATTTTCATAATTCACACTTTAAACTCTTCTGTTTCTAAAAGTTTCTTTTGTCCAGGAATCCAAAGAGTTACTTCCAAAATGTGCGTCACAGTGTACATTCAGCCAGAAAGTAACTGATACTCTTAGAAACTACTCTGTCATTTTACGAGAGTATTTCCTAAAGCAGCAGTTTTTCATCCTGCGACTGAGTGCAAGTAAAGTAATACAAAAGTATCAGTACTTGAGTGCAAATGTGCTCTGGTCACCTGTGCTAACGTTGAAGCATCGTCATGGTAACGCCGCTAACGTCCCGCCTCCCGTCTCCCTCCGACGTCCCAGTCGGCGGCTCGCTGGCTCTCCGGCAGGACAGCAGGAGCAGCTTGTACCCGGACACGCGGACCCGTCCCGGCGTCTCCGTGCTAAACCCCGCCCCCCAGGGAGGCCCCCCGCGCTGTGCCAACACGTCCCTCGACGCCGCCGCCGCCCTGCAGAGCCTCCTGGTCATCTCCTCCCGCGCGCCGCTGCTGCGCCGGCCGGGACTCCCTCACGGCGTCCGGACGTCCACGCGCCGAGCGCCACAACACGGCAAGGGCCAGTGAGGGAGGGGCCGGCGGGGCCGGCGGGGCCTCCGACTTGGGTCCACTCTGACAGGTGCTGAGGTGAGGAGCAGCAGGAGGTGCAGCAGGAGGAGGAGGAGGAGGAGGAGGAGGAGGAGCCCGTCGTTCCTTCGGTCTGCTGCAGTTTGAGTCGTCAGCAGCAACTCTGTGAGACGTTTCCTCTGAGGACACACACACACACACACACGCACACGCTCAGTGAGAGTGCCAAAAATAAAAGCACAGCAGCCTGAATTGACCTCATTCACAAACACAATAAAAACAAATGTAAACATTCATTCAACATCGTCGTTTTATTTTGAAAATTAATCCAATTGAATTTAGAGTGATTTCCGACATTCCTGCTCAATAAACTAACGTTTTTTTAAAGGATGTAATTTGAACGAATTGTAAATATAATCAGTGTTTGTTTCATTAGGGTGGGCCATGAGTCGCCACACACAGGAGAATGTATCAGGTATATTTATGTGACGTTTCAGGGAGCCAAAGAGCAACGACGCAGTCGCAGGAAACTGGAGCGAGCCTCACACACTGTGACAACTTGAGCTGTGCTAATGCTGATCAAACACCATTAATATAAAACATTGGTGATCACAAAGAGCCTATTATATCAATAGAAACGGCGGTCCAAGATAAAATGTTTAATGCTTCTGTGTTTGGACACTTCTGGCCCACCCTGGAGATCCTTTTATTTTGGTGATTCCTTAAATTATTCGTTTTTTCCTTGAGTTCTTTTGTATCTTCACTTCCTTTTTTTATTGTTAAATGTAAAAATACATTTATTTTTCACTTGTTTACATTTTTGTACTTTGGTTTGGAGCTGAAATGTCAAAATAAAGGTTTGTTTATAATTAATCTGGATTTTATTTTGTTGGGTTTTTTTTGGGTTCAGAATCCGTAAAGATTTTCGCGACCTTTCCGAGTCCGATTTATTGAGGGCGTGAAGTTACGCAGGAAACATGTAAAACATGGAAATGTGACATGAAAACAAGTCAAATTTTAAAAAAATCAAAAAAAAAAAAAAATCACTAAAATATAATTTTCTAAAATAAAAAAGTAAACAGAAAAATTTCAAATATTTTTGATGATAAAAAGCTTAATTGTGTATTTAAATTTATTTCCACATTTTAAAATCTCTCCGTTTGATAGCGTTTTATTAAATGTCAGAATAAACTCGGGCCTCCCGCTGCCACTTCCAGTTCCGGCTTTTATTTCATAAAGGCGTTTCAAACTCGGACTTCCTGTTCGTTGATTTTCTGTCGCTGAAGTTTATTTCAGTCGATGCTGATTAATTCTGGTCAATAATTAGGTCAAAAATAACGGATTAAAAGGCGTCAAACTTAAGAAGTTTACTGAAACTTTCAGGCTGAAATTCACGCTTTTAATGAAGGATTTTTTTTCCTCGATTAAATATTTTGACAATTTAGAGAAAATCAAGACTTTTTTTTTTATCACAGCTGAAGATTTAATCCAAGAAATGTTTTAAAAGCTTAAAAAAAAGGTTTAAATGTGGTCTACGCAGTAGGACACAAATTCAAATAAATGTTTTTTTCAGATTTACTTCACTTGAGACCTTTTTATGACAACAACTGATCAAAAATAATTATTAAAAAATCGAATTAAAGTAATTGAAGCTTTTATTGTCTTAAAAACGCAGATTTTCACCTTCAGGGACGTTTCCGCCTCATTTCCTGACTCGATTCCGTTCAAAGATCAGAAACCGACAAACTGGAAGCTCGAGGCCCAAAACTCTGAAGTTTAACCGCTAAAAGTTCCAGAAGAATCTTTTTCTGGACCGTTTCTTTGCAATAAAGCAGTGAGCAGGTTTGTTACCTTGAATAATGAGCTGGAAGCTGCAGGCTGCGAAGATTTCAGCCAAAACTCTCCGGGGTTTTTTTTTTTCTCTCCAGCGAAAGTTTCTCTCCAACTGCGATCAGATTTCTGTTCGATTTTCAGAATAAAAGTAAAAATCTGTTGGTGGTCGAGACGTTCCGGAACCTTCAAGCGTTTGAAGCGTTTCTTGTCGGGACTAAAGGCAAATGGAGTCAAACTTCTCGGGGAAAAAAACCCCCCGCACCAACTGAACGTTGGCGTCGTTCCTTTCTGTCGCTCTTTGGATCCTTTTGTCTCATTTCCGGTGGACTGAAAAGCTCCAGACGAGCATTTCCGACATTTACAGAGGCAATAAAACCATAAATACCTGAAACTCAAAAACATTCCTGCCTCGCTCGGATTCTGCCGCAGATAAAACGCGCAGTCCCACCTCCTGAGATCCCAAACGGCGCCAAACTCTTTCTCTTCCTCCTCCTTCTTCTTCTTCTTCTTCTTCTTCTTCTTCTTCTTCTTCTTCTTCTTCTTCTTCTTCTTCTTCTTCTTCTTCTTCTTTTTTCTGGACGTTTGGCGTCTCGAACTGGAAACGAACAGCTTGAGAAAGTTTCTCCTTTGACCTCTTTAGTTCTTGTGAGAATCGACCTGAAAGCTTCCGAAAATCACCGATTATTGTTCTAAATTTATGTTGAATAAAGAAGCTTTTAGTTTGATAATTTGGGGGGTTTTTTCGGGGAAATTTTGCTCTAATTTGAAGCGACAATTGCTTGAAAATCACAACGAATAAAATGAGAATATTTCACCGAAAATCCTCTTCAGTGTTTGAATATTTGGAGGTTTTTTTACAGCTTGTTTTTTGCAGAAATTAAACCGGAGAAATTACTCAAATAACAGAGGATTTAAAAAAAAAACAAACATCAGGAAGCTTTAATGCGGGAAGATTTGAACCCAAAAGCAGGAAAATGTTCCAGATGTGAAGATTTGGATCAGTTTTCCGCTCCACTCTTTGAAATTGACTCACGAACTAACAGATTTTGGTGCAAAATGAGCCTTTTTGAGCCTTTTCTGCTCAGTAAATGATCCTGGAAATTGAACCGTTAAATAAAAGGTTCTGATGTCAAACTTTGAGGCGTTAAATGAGAATTTTTGGGACCCAAACGAGGTTTGACGTTATTCCAACGAATTCAGAGCGACTTTTTAGGCCCGAACGAGCCTCGATCTTCCGGTTTGCGGGTTTGACGTCGTTTTTTTGTGCGGCAAGTGGGAGAAAAAACACCGCGAGGGTCGAAAAGGCTCCAAAGAGAGAAGACAAACAAGCAGCACCAACCTTCAGACGCACAAGCAGCAGCAGCAGCAGGATCGGCGGCAGCGGTGCCTCCATCAGCGCCTCCATCAGCACCTCCATCTTCTGCCTCCTTCCTGACGCTTCTCCTCCTCCTCCTCCTCCTTCTCCTCCTCCTCCCGCCGTCTCCTTCGCACCTTCCTGCGCTTCGGAGGGGGAGATAAAGATGGCGATGAGCGGCGCGCCGAAACGGCGGCTGTTTATGAAAATTTACAACTTTGCTGTGGAAGTTTACGAGGCGTCCGGCGCGCCCATTGGTCGCCGGCGGTCATGTGGGCCGCAGGAATGGCAACTTATTTCCCATGAGGTTCTGTTGCAGCTGCTGTTTTTTGGCCGCCGCTCGTTCACTTTCGCGCGACGAGCTTTTTCCTGCTCTTTGTGTGTGCGGCGCGCGCGCAGCCTTGTTGTTGTTTGTTGTTGTTTGTCAGGAGCTGCTGCTTGTTTTTGGAGCCGCCGCCGCCGCCTGCGCGTCATTTTGCAGCGTCCCCTCCAAAAAAGTGGGCTGAGGATGGAGCCCCGCGCGCTGTTGCGGGTGGCCGTGCGGGCTGCGCGCGCCCCTGCGTGGAGGGATTATTGTGACGGAGGCGCGTGTTGGAGGAGAGGATTGCGGGAGCGCAGAGGAGCTGCGGAGAGGCACCGCGCGCCGGCGTGATGGATTATCAACAAAGGTAAGGGCACCATGTTTCTGGCTCCCCGTCAGCCTCTTCCTCCTCCTCCCCCCCTCCTCCTCCCCCCTTCCTCCCCCCTCCTCCCCCTCACTGTAGGCCCGCTGTGTGTTTATTTGACTGTAATTACGCAGATCCGTCCTGAATAAACGCTCGTTATCCGGCGCGGATCACGTTGCTATTCACAACCAGTTGCTGCTCCCTGGTTTAACCCCTGACACGCCGCCGCAGCAGTAGCAGCATTAGCAGCGGCAGCAGAGCCTTCATCCTCAGTGAGTTCAGCAGGACTGATGAAAACCTGCAGTATAGCTGATCTGAGGCCTGCTGTTGCTGCTGCTGCTGCTGATGAAGCGGCTGCAGGCCACACAGGCTGCGCTGGAGCGACGATGGCGATGGCGGCTGCGGCGGCGGCGGAGGCCTGCGCAGCCGCGGAGCCCGTTTCCTCCTCCAGAACCGCCAGATTTCCACCCTCACCTTCATCAAATTGCATTTTTTTCTGTCCTTTGTTGCGCTTTTATTTCTGTTTTCCCCCTTTTCTGTCACGTGATCGTCTTCAACGCCTCTCACGTGGACGCGGCGCCTGCGGCGTCATCGCCACGGTCACGATTTTGGCCCCTAAAATTTTCTGTTTTCATTCGATTTGAGTGGAATCATTTTTTGTTTTGTCAGATCTGCGTTTCGCCTCCACAACCCGCCGCCTCTTCCCGCCTCTTTCCGCCTCTTTTGCTCCGCCGCCGCCGCCGCCGCTTGTTTCCCGCGTCCGCGTGTGATGCCGCAGTTTTATTGGGCCATAATCCCGCATAAAAACCCAGGGACTGTCTGTGTGTTTGTGCGTGTGCGCGCCGCCGCCAGATGCAGCAGCAGCAGCTGTGATGAGGCTGCAGCGGCCTGGCGCGCGCGGAAGGTCACCGAGCGCAGACCTGCGCCGTTCCCTGGTTTCCGTTCAAAGCTGGAACGAGTTGGTGTCGATTTGACGCAGATTTCTGGAGCAAAAGCAGTTTGTTGCGTGAAGAAACGGGATGATTCGTTTTGATGGCCGAAAAATGTGTCGGAAAAACGCTAAAAATCTTCCCTGGAATAAGAAATATTTCGAATTAGCCTCGTTTTCTTGTTTGATTCTCCTTTTCTGGGCACTTTTATCGGACGGAATGCAATAAGAATAAATGGTTTTGTCCAGATTGTTCATTAAAAATAATAAAAAAATGAATTTTGATCTTTATTTTAATTTGAAATGAACACAGATTCTCTGTGGTTGTTTCGTTGCTGCTTCACTTTCCGTTCCTGCAGTGAGAGAATTACATCCAAACCGTTTCCGTTACATAACGCTGATGTGGACGTTGTGAGCCGTTAATTCGCCTGCTTGGTTTTGTATTTAAATGGGCGACATGAGTGCGTGAGCGCGTCGCCGCGTCTCGGACACCTGCGAGCGGCTCTGCGCCTCCTTTTACCTTCACGCTGACCACTGCTGTCCTCCGGGCCGCGGTGCGTTCAGGTGCTGATGAGAAGGAGGAGGATGATGGAGAGGAGGATGATGATGATGATGATGGCGGCGCGTGCTCGTCTCCTCGCTGCTCTTGTCGCGTCAGAGTTGGATCGGGACGAGCCGGCACCTTTGGAGAGGCACAGATCTGCGTTACTGACGCCAAGTGCTGGTTTGACGGGTCGGTGCGCGTGCGTTTTTGGGGGGGGTTTGTGGAGAAAAAGTGCGTTTTATTGTGTGTGTGTGTGTGTGTGTGTGTGTGTGTGTGTGTGTGTGTGTGTGTGTGTGTGTGTGTGTGTGTGTTTTTAGCA
>JASSRZ010000086.1:262259-273796 GCA_032164315.1 Malacoctenus gilli | reverse complement strand
CCCCCCCCCCCCCCCCCCCCCCCCCCCCCCCCCCCCCCCCCCCCCCCCCCCCCCCCCCCCGCGGAGGAGCAGCTCCGACACACCTACGCCTCGCCGCGGGACCGCGCAGGCGCGCCGTCTCCCCGCACGCTGGGGTCACGTCTGAAAAATCTGCCTCCTTCTCCTGCTGACATCCAAAGCTCCTCCTCCCCCTCCTCCTCCTCCTCCTCCTCCTCCTCCTCACTGTGCAGGTGGCTGCTGGCTCACTGAACGGTGACCTAGAGCTCCCTCCAGTGGCGGCTGCTGGCGTTTGGCGGCGGCGGCCCACACAGGGAGGAGGCTTTGTAGCTGCAGGCTAATGCGGTGATTGATTGACCCCGAGCCCCCTCTATTCTTTCACAAGCGGGCTTGAAATACAACACTGTACCTGAGGGGCCATGTGTGTTCCATCCCTCTCTCCCTTTATCAATCTTTCTTTCTATCTTCCCCTCTGCCGCTCGCCTCCCCCCCTTTCCCCTCCCCCCTTCCCTTGTTTTTTTTTTTTTTTTGTGTGTCTTTCTGACTCTGTGTGCCAGCTAATAGCCCCTGACGTGACATGCCGCAGGTGGGCCGCGTTATTGACTCGCCGCCGCAGGTGCCGGCTGTTTTTAGCTCGTCGGGACGCACGCGGAATTTCCCAACGAGTTGAAGAAGCATCTCCTCGCTGGACGCGGTCGAGCCCGCGCCGGCTCGTTTCAGGGAACCGGGTCGCGTTTCCGACGGCTCCGGAGAACGAACCAAACTGGCGGCAGATGGCGCGGAGACTTTCCACGAAAAGACGATTCCTTTTTTCCTTTTTTTTTCTCCCCTCTCCTTACAAATCGTTCATTTCCAGAATAAACAGGAGGAGATTTCCTTTGGGGAAACAAACAAAATCAAACGATAAAAGCGCTTTAAAAAATCCCCCCTTAAGGCGATAATGGGAACGCGGCGAACTACAAACGGCGCCGTCTGTTACAGTGGGAAGCCATCGCCGAAGAGGCTGCAAACGCGGTGTCACGCCGCCGTCTGTGGCGAATGCGAGACGCAGACAATTATGCAGCGGAACCGGCCCGCTTTTTATCTCCTCCGTCTGTTTGAAGACGGAGGATTAATTCCCGTGAGGTAGCGTTTACGCTCGGATCAATAATCATAACGTTTATGGCCCGGGTGACGGCGGCCGCGCCGTGTCCTCACAGGAGGGCACGCAGAGTTCAGAGTTCAGCCCGTGTTCACCGGCGGGGTGAAACAAGAAGGGAAGAAGAAGCGAGCGTGAAATAGTGCCGCCGCCGCCATCGCCGCCGCCCTCGCCATCGCCGCAGCGCAAATGAAATCAGGAGGAACGGGAGCGAGTTTTATTTAAATTCCTTTGCCTTCCTTTTAATCAGCAGAATGCTTTTGTTTTGAAAATTAATGATAATTCTGTGATTCAGGGAGAAGCGCGCGAGGCGGCGAACGAGCGTTTCTCTCTCCGGAGTTTAATTGCGTCGTTGGGTCGGCGCTTTACTGTACACAATGGAGACTTTGTGGCGGCGAGGATGTATTACGTGTGGTAATCGACTGCCTGCCTTCGCCGCCGTGCCTTCCCTAACCAGAGAGTGAGTGAGTGCGCAGTCGATGGCTGCCTTTACACGCAGGAGGAGCGCCGCGGCGGCGGCGGCGGCGGCGGCGGCAGTGGCGGCGTTTGATTAGATGCGGTGGCCCTGTTGTCTTCAGCGGCGCTGGCTGACACCAGATTTGTAATGGCTGACAGGAACAGATGGAGCCTCCATTGTTGGCCCGGGTGTCTGCATGGTAATGTGAACTGAGTTTCACCCGGCGACCGCTCCGGTGACCTGACCACGCCCGCAGCCTCACCCGGCCGCGCCGGCTCCTCCCCCCTCGCCGCGCAGCGTCCTCGCGACGCGCTCGCCGCCATTCCTCCGCATCCTGCGTACAAATGGCGGAGTTTCTGCCTCTGGCGGGCAGGAGCTTCTTACACACACACACACACACACACACACACACACACACACACACACACACACACACACACACACACACACACCAGTGGACCCCAGGAGACGGGGCCCTTTCAGCCCCGTCATGCTGCTTGCAGGTCAAGTTTGCCGACTCCAAACGGCGTGTTGGTTTTTCCCCTGATTGCGCCGGCGCTCCGCTGGGCGGTCCAGGATGTTTGCTGGGAACCCGCCGCCGCTGCCGCCGCCGTGATGACAGAGCGCTGCGGGAGCGTCTTTGTCTTCGGGCGGCGAGCGGGGAAAGATGGCGCTCCCGATGCCCTCTTTCACTCTGCGATCCTAACGATTCGGCTGCCATATTTAGCCGAGGACGGCGGCGGCGGGGGCGGGCAGCAGATGGTGGCGTCTGTTCTTCTGTGTGTGACGCTGAATTCCAAACCGACAAACTGAGAATTTTAGAGTTTCTTCTTCTCTGTGTTAATTATTCTAAGCACGTTTGAGCGGCGAGGCGACGTTCAGGTCAGGAATAAATCAGATCGACACTTTCTGACCCAAAACACTGAAACTTTAAATTAAAGTCAAGAGGAAAAAAATTGAATAAATATAAAAATTAGAAAACAGCATTCAGATATTTATGAAAGTATGAATTCAATAATAATAAAATAATAATAATAATAATAATAATAATAATAATAGCAGCAATATTAATAACAATAATAAAAAGGACATTAATAATAATAATAGTAATAATAATAATAATAATTCCTAAAATTTCAGACAATACAGTACAAACAAAATATAATTTTTTATCGACATAAAATGTGTTTTTAGTTTTATTTTACAGATTAAAAATTTCAGACTCCAATCTGACAGCTTTAAAAAATTCGTCCTAATTATTGTTAGAATTTATTTACTATTTATCACCATAAAAATGTGACTTGTTCACTTTGTCATCAGATGAAACTTTCCGTTTCTTTCCGGCGTCTCAGTCTGACCTCAGATCTGCTGATCCTTCAGAGCGACTCGTTAAGAAACACAGTCGCACAGATTAAACTCTCCCCTGATGGACTGACGGACGGAGGCAGGTGCGGCGCCCATCAGCGCTCGCCGCCGCCGCTGCCGCCGCCGCGCCGGCCTCAATTTCCCGAACCAATTACCAAATGGCGGCGGATAAACAATCTGAAGCGATGTCTCGCCGCCGCCGCCTGTTTTCTCATTTGAATTCGCAGGAACAACATTAGAACGCGGCGCCGCTAAATAGAATATTAAATCTGAGTTCTGTCATCGCGGCTGAAGCTTGAAGAAACGATGGCGCTGCGGCGACGGACCGAGCCGCCGCCCCGCCGCCGTGTCCCGACGGGGCGGCGCCAGAGTTCACCGTGAGGGTCCGAAGGAAAGAAAGAAAGAAAGATCAGATCGAAGAAAACAGGAAGTCCATCATAAGAGATTCTTGAGACTCTAATCATTTGGCTTCACTGTAAAGTTTTGGCTCGAAGTGCAAGGGGGAGGGGCTTGTCTCGCAGTCCCAAGGTTAGCGCTTCGATCTCGCCGCGTCCTGATGGCGCGGCAGCGATTCGCGGCGAGGCTTTGAGGGAAAGTGCTTCAAAAGAGTGAAAAATGGAGGGTAGAACTCGAGCTCCGCAGGCTCGCTGGCGTCGCGCTCGCCCGCTGAACCCCTGACCTTCCGACCCCTTCGCTCGGCCAACCCGTGAACCCGTCCGAGTGGCACGAAGCCGGCGGCTTCGTCGGCCCGCTTCGCCCCATCGCTCACAAAGTCGCCCCCCCCAGCCCCCGCCCTTCGCGCTCGCCGATCGGCGGCGGTTCTATCTGTTCGTCAGAATCTCTGCCTGGAGATCCATTTTTCAGCGCGTTCATCGGCGTATGGATTTTGTGACATTTGGATAGCGGCGGGCTCGTTTGCGAGGAAGCGAGGAATATGTTAATGACCTCCACTCTTCCTCGTTCTCCTTCGCTCTCCTCCCCTCCCCTCCCCGCCAGCTTCCTCTGGAAACACACACACACACACGCACACACACACTCGTTACGAGGCAGCAGCAGGCTGCCGTGCGCGTCGCTGCGACTGCTCGCCATCAGGGTTCAAAAGTTCACGCTGTTCCCCCGGGGGGCTACTGTGCTGCTGCAGATGCTGATAGTCTTTTCTTTCTGCCTCTCTTCTGGCTGCCTTTCTTCCCCTCCCTCCTTCCCCCCCCCCCCTCCCTCTCTCTCTCTCTCTCTCTCTCTCTCTGTTTACACTATTAATCTTGTACACTCTCGCTCACACACTCACTCACGCTGCCTGGCAAGAAGAGAGCGGCTTGAAGGGGGGATTTGGACGTATTTAACCGAAGGGCATCCATCACTCTCATCCCGGGCTTCACCCCCACCAGAAGCCACGCGGCCGTGCAGCGGTGCTTGTAGTTTTTGTGTGTGTGTGTGTGTGTGTGTGTGTGTAGGGGGGGGGTACGAACCCTCTGTGCAGCTCTCTCTCTCTCTCTCTCTCGTTCCCTGTGTTCCTCTCTCGCTCGCTCGCCCCTCATTTGCTTTGTTTTATTGTTGCGCCGCATATAATTACATCCCCGGCGCTGCCTCTGGTGCAGCAGCGCCGCGCGGAAACCCGGGGAGAAGCAGGCGAAGGTAAATGTGCGGCGCTCCATCTGTAACGGAGGCGCGGAGGCAGAATGCAAAGTGGGAAGCTGGGGCAGGGTGGCTCCTAATCTCCCCCCGAGCTGTCAATGTCACAGACAAATAGCAAAACTATCAGATGCGGCGAGTTCACCCAGAGGTTAGCGTTCCCAGGTACCTCCTGCACTCTCCTCCCTCCCTCCCTCCCTCTCTCTCCCTCCCTCTCTCTCCCTCCCTCTCTCTCCCTCCCTCTCTCCCTCTCCTCCCGCCTTGCAAATGAGAATTTGATTTTGCCCTGCGCTGGAATCCATTCCTGGAGACGAATGACGTTTCCATGCCAGGCCCAGGTGGCCCCCGCTGATTTCTTAGGGAAATAGATGGAGGTGGGCGCGCTGCGGCGGCCCCCGCGCGCCCACGGTGACACGCCGGCGCCCGGGATCCCTCTGGTTAATTGTTGGCGCTCTCACGTCATGAGACTTGCCCTTGCCGAGGATGCGTCCCGCTCGCCTCGCTGGCGTTTCGCCGCCGCCGCCGCCGCGCTCGCTCGCCGTTTTTATTCCTTTTTTTTTTCAAACTATTGATTTACAGCACGGCCTTTCGGTGGGAATCAGGCTGCCACGAGCGACGTTTTATTGTGAAGGAGCCGTTTGGCGATATTGAAACGTCGGTTATGGTTTAAAAAAACGCACTTAGATAATTAACTTCAAAGAATAAATTCCCCCCGCAGCCGCGATCACAATTAAAGTGAGTGAAATGTCAAGCTTAAACAAACACAATTGAATTATTTATTTCCGAGGCTATTCTGCTTTTATTTAATGGCCTCCGTGATTGTAATCTTTGCAGTCTTGCTCAAGGACATAAGTTTGAATTATTGTCACTTTTCCTGCTGTTTTATAGTAAATATATTTCGCGCCAATATAGAAAAAAAAAAAGATGCTTTAAATTACGTCTGCAGTCCATTTCGTAGATTTGATGTAAGGGTTTTTTTTTTAGGGAACGCAGCGCGTTAAAAGAAGATTTATGACCTTTTTTTATTTCTGTAGATAATCCAACAAATCTCAGAAAAAGTTTCAAAAAATGACAAAAATTACTCTGTTTTTATTTTTTTAAACACTTCACTGAAAAACGGAACTGTAACACAGAAATAAATCATGTTTAAAAAGAGATTTTCTATTTAAAAAAAGAAAAAGATTCTTGACAAAAGGCAAAGTAAAAAAATAAGAGTATAAATGAATTCTTAATTATAAAAGTAAACTTTTTTATGATAAAATATTGAATAAAATAGTTCAAATTATTGTGTAGCAAAATGGGTTTCTTGGCCTTGAAAAGTAAAGTTTTACAGGAACATTCAGTGTATTTTTTGTAAATTCTTTTATTTGGTGCTTTCGAATTTATCGAGTAAATTTGAATAAGTGTAAATTAGTGAATAAAAAATATGTTTTTAATATTTTCTTGCACCTGTTGCAGCAGACAAAAAAAACCCCAGAGTTATTATTATTTTTAGGATCATTATGTAACATGAAGGACTGTAAAATAGGAGGGATTTGTATAATAATGGGTTTTAAAGCACACAGCGGTGCCTTAGTAAAATTACACTTAAAGCATTTAAGTGGAAATAACAGGGGCGTGTTAAAGGTGCAATAACTGTACATCCGGAGTTCAAACGTGTTGATTTTTTGGCGAGCGTTTTTCCCCGCAGGCTGTGTTTGTCGGCGCGTTATGTCCCGTTTTTATCACCGGCGCCTCTGTGGGCTCCCACTCCTCCATTGTTGGTATTTATATTCTTAGCACTGTGTGTGTGTTTTTTTTGCCGCCTCTGTCAGTGAAGCAGCTGAAAACCATCCCCAGCGATTAGAGGATCATTGTATCTGCAGTTAAGCATTTGAATAGTGGTAGTAAATCTGGAAAAGGGAAATTCAGGGTCGCTGTAGACGCCGCTTATGGCCGCCCAGGGGGAAGCCCGTGTCACATAGTAAATTTAGCCCCTTAGTGTCTTTTACAGTGGCCGGCCGCTGACGTCTGAACGCGGGAATCGAGCGAAAAGGCGATGACTTCACATCCATTCCGCCGCCGCCGCCGCTGCAGCGCCGAAATCTGCTCTTTTATGTTGGTATCACGGAGGAAAGGCGCTCAGAGAGGAACAGAAACGCTCCGCAGCCGACGGAAACACACTGAAAACACGCAGCAACACATAGCTCACAAAACCGGCAGCTTGGACTCTTATTTTGTCTTTTTTTTCAGATATTAAACTTTACTCTTATATTATCAGTAATTCATGAAAAAAATGCTGCGCAAATTTAGAATTTTTGCTGTTTTTTTTCTTTAAAATTAGAGGCACATTGAAAATCAGTGTAAATAAATAGACTTAAAGTAACTCTCTCTCTCTCTCTCTCTCTCTCTCTCTCTCGGATTATCCTTCGTTAGTTCAGCGTTTACATTTTGTTTCAATTTGTCAGATTACTCTTTAATCTGAATGTAAACAGATTACAGTAGATTACTGCAGGAGCAAACATCCATTAGAGCTAAAAAAAAAAAACATTTAAAGGGATAAAGTCACACAAATGGATCAGTTTTGACTGTTCTCGAAGCTTTTTAGCACATTTCATGACAAAAGATGATCTGAAAACCAACAAAACAACATAAAATGCGTCCAAGAGTTAATAAATAATCCCAAATATGAGAAAATCGCTCGACACCGCAGTCAAACATGAGAGTTTCTGTCGTCAGGAGCAAGTTTTTTGATATTTTATAGATTCAATTCACACCGTTTGGATGATATTTGCAGATATTCCAAAAGAGTGAAGAAGTACGTGTACTTTAAAGTTTTTTATTCTCGTCCACTCTGTCAGATTACTCTGTAATCTGATTACTAACCTCCAACCAAAGCAGAAACAGTCCGTGATGACTTCTGCATAAATTCCTGCCGCCATTAACCAGGATTAGACGGCGAGGCGGGCTCGGCGCTGGCCGTGTAATGCGCCGCATGTTCTCCCCGCTCCAAACACATGCATTAGGAGCTCCCAAACATGGTTTACGTATCGATGACCGAGGTCCTAATCGAATCAGGGGGGGGGGCGGAGGAGACGCCGTGCCCTTAACCTCAGTGCCTCTCCGTCTCTGCGCCCGCCGCCGCCGCCGCCCGGCTGCGGGGACGCGCAGCCGAGGCCTCCCGCCGTAATGAGGAAAAATGCATCAATTTGGCCGCGCAGATTGAGCGCCGGCCGGGCCAAGGTGCACCCGGCGACTCCTTTTTCCTCATCAAGGGCGGGATGGAGGAGGACCCGCCGTCCTCCGGCTGGAGCGCCGGCGTTAGTGGCGGCGTTAGCAGCAGCAGCAGCGTTAGCCGCAGCAGCATTCCTCCCCGCTGCCCCCTCGGGGCCCGGGGAGCCTCTCTGCCTTCTGTTTCACCTCATCAGCAGAGTTCACGCGGGGGTCAGGTCCTGCCCCCCCCCCGCCCCCCCCTCCGATGCTGCATTCACCAGCGTTGCATTCACTCGCGTCCAGAGAGGAAACATATGACGGCACTCTGATTTCATTTCTACCTGCCTGTTCGGGGGGGGGGGGCGGGGGCAGGGGGGGGTCACCTCTGCACCCCGCCGCCTTCACCCCCCCCCCCCCCCCCCCATGTACCGACTCTGTTCGCTCCCGATTACAAAGCATAAACCCGTCACGTTCACTGAGTTCCGGGGTCTTCCTGCCGCAAACGACGGCCGTACGCTGCGGATTTAAAGGGTGGGTCGCTCAGAGGGGGCAAAGGACGAATAAAAACAGCAGAAAAACCTTCAAAATATTCAAAAGTGGCAGAAAATAAAAGAATCCAAGAGAGTTGATTCAAAACTATGAAGCAAAGCAGCTTTTTAGGAGGAAAAATCCTGGAAAAATTCAAGATTTTCTGCTTTGGATGTTTTTTTTCCTCCATTTCCGAAACAAAGTCATCCGTGACTTTGACATGATTTAAGAAAAACATTAATATCGACTGTAATTGTTAGTTTCAGCCCCATTAATCCATAAAACAAACAGCAGTGATTCATCATAAACATAAAAAATTACAGGAATCCTTCAGTGAGTTCATTCAGGATGCGTTTTAACCTCACAAGCTGCACATAAACGGACCTTTCGGGACCTTTTTGGTGTCGTGTGAAACGATCTGTGACCAAGAAATTGAGTCGATCCAGAAAATAATCAAAGATCATCATTTAAATCCAACAAATGATGAAAAAAAGACCCAAATAAGATTGAAAATGAAACTAATATTTTTGCTACGTCTGTTTCTGCTTTCACACATCTTTCCGACTGCCTGCAGGTGAAACGAGACGTTTCGGTGCTTCGTGCTCGGACCTCGCGCCGCGTCTCTCCGCGTGCTCGTCTTCAGGACGCGGGCGGCGTCCTGTCTCCGCCGTCCTATCACGGGCGTCTCTCCTGCTGCATTACTGGGTGTGTTCGCCCCCCCCCCTCCCCCTTTTTTGGGTGTTTTCCAGGCATCTCTGTCGGGTTGCAACGTTCGGACGTAAATGCGCAGCATCCGTCCTCCCGCCGCGCCGCTCCCCTTCGTTCTGATTCACTCTCCATCCAGCTTTTGATTGACTTTCAGCCTAACTAAAGTGGATTTTAATGAGAGAATGCATTAACTCCCTCTGGTCATGCCGGCATAAATCAGCCTTTTCTTGCGGGATCAACTGCTGAGCTCATAACGCCACGCTGAGAGAGTGTGAATAACCAAATGAGAGATGGCGACCGCGGCGCGCCGCTGGCAGCTCAGATGCATTGTTGTGCGTCCCGCTTCCGAGTTTAACAGGAGTTCGCCGGAAACGCAACAGCTCGCCGGTGGAAGCGATCCATCGAGCGCATATCTCTCCGATCGATTCCCATCGACGCCCCCCACCTCCACCGACTCGCCTCCTCCGCCGATGACCCAAAGAGAGCCGTTAGATTCAGTTAGTGCCGCGGCCGCGCGGCGAGTCCTCACCTTGATTTACGCGGCGACGCGCCGCACCGCGCCGCCAACGTGGCATCTATCTGCTTCCCCTTTGTTGGTAATTGCACTCAGCTAAATAGGTTAGGCTGGAATATCAATAAATTGCCATCAAATTAATGTCAATAGGCGAGCCGAGGATGGCGCTAATTAAAACGCAAAAGGGATGAAAATGAAGTCGTGGCATCGCCCTGAATAATTGATAAGGCAATTTATGATTTTTATGAAAGAGTGCCGTCTGTCTGCGCTTCTGATGAGGCCTTAATGAGATGCATTAATGTGTCTCTCTGTGCCTGCTCTCAAACTCCAAACTCAAACAACCATCATGGCTTTTTTTTCCCTTTTTTTGGAGGCTTTTTTTCCCGTCTCAAACGCTCTAAATTACATGTTTTCAAATAACATTACCTCAGAAGATCCACTTAAGCCTGCATTGGTCCCAGAGAGGTGTTCCAGTCTAATTTGCATTAGGAGGAGGCTTTGTTAACTCTGGACCAATCAGCTCGCTGCTCCCGCTCGGGGTGGGCTCGCCGACCGTGGCGAGCGGCGCTTCAGCTCGACTGGCGGCGTCTGAACGGGAAAAACGGCCGTATTTGGTTCCTTCGGGGCTTCTTCCTGTTTGTTTTTTCACTGTCGTTCGATGACAAGTGGTTGTAATTTGTTCAACATCGGCGGTAAACGTCGAAGTCGTGCGAGAAGATTCGGAAATAACGCTATGAATTGTGGGACGGTGAAAGTCAGAAGTACATCGACGAGTATTTCCCAAAATGAGGTTCAGGACCCCGTTGGGGGGCCACCAGAGATCCCAGAGAAGGTCCTGAAACTCAAACTTCGGTGCATCTTAGAATACACTAAGAAAACCTGTCCAGCGCTTTTATTCTGAAAATCCTTGCTTAGCCTTTCGACGTTTCCTTCTTTCTCCTGCACCGAATGTCCCACTTCCAGGAGGGCGTCTCTTCCGGTGGGGTCCGATCAGAACGCCCGGTGGCTGAGCTAGAGGCTCGGCCGCTCTACCCCGAGCTCCTCCTTCCCACACTCCACATCCAGACTCTGATCCACACAACTCGGCCCTCAAAACCATCAAAGTTTCGACGTTCCTTCAAACTTGACGACACAACTTGCTTGTTTGAGTCGTGCTTAGCTTAAAACTCGTCCGTTGTCAAGGTAACGGAGGAGTTTAGAGAGTTTAATCCGGCGCTACTGTGGACCCGCGTTCACGACGAACGCAGGACAGTCGTGTGAGGTCGGCGTCGCCGGTGGCGAACGCGTCGAGCACAAGGTGAAGGTGCGTTGTTTACGGACGGCGGCGGATCGGAGGGATCCCGCCTCGATCCCGCGCCTCCTCATCTGTTCGCCGGACTCGACCTCCGAGACGAATGAAGAGCGAGCGAGGCAGACGGATGGGGGGGGATTAGGGGCGGGCCGCGGCGGGGAAGCGGGTCCGCCGGGAAAAATGGAGAGACTGGCGGCGGATGAATGAGGTGGAGGAGCGTAACGACGGCTGTTTGTTATGATGGACCGAATCAGGTCCTCTTTGACCAAACAGTCCTCCGCCGCCTCTGTATTTATAGCGTCAGCGGTCAGTCCGTCCGTCCGTCCGTCCGCAGAGGCGGCCTCGATGATGTGTGAGCGCGTTAGCGCGTCGAAGCCGCTGCTCCGGAATGACCCGCGCATCCGTCAGCGCCGGCGCCGTCGCGGGAAGTTCGCGGAAGAAACAATCGAGGAGCGCCGTGCCGGAGTTCAGACGCTCGGGCCTCCAGCTTGAAGGAGGTGGAGGTCCGTGAGGGGGGTGGGTGGGGGTGGGGGTGGGGGGCTTTGTCTAAGCCAGTTGTGCGATGACATGTTTGGTTTTTCCCAGCAGTTAAACAGGCCCCGTGTGAGGGGGGATGGACTCCAGGCTCTGAATGGGGGGGGGGGTGTCACGGCGACTCCGGTGAATGATCGTCGCGCTGTGTCGGCTTTGCCCCCCCCCCCCCCCCCCCCCCCCCCTA
>JASSRZ010000086.1:239604-251418 GCA_032164315.1 Malacoctenus gilli | reverse complement strand
TTCGTCCTTCAAAATAAGGTCGTATAAAAAAGGAGGCAAATCAAATAAATAGTCATAAAAACAGTTTTCACTGAAACGCAAATTTCAACCGAACAATTCAGGTGTTAAAATTAAAAAAATAAAGAAAAAACAAAGATATATTTGGGGTTTTTTTGCAGTTAAGTGCAAATAAAATTCAAGAATTAATTTTAAAGCCTCAAAGTGATTTGATTTTATTATACTCTTAACATACTGTTTTGAAGTAAAAGTACTTTACTGCTTGACTTCAGGCAAACTGTGGGATTAGATTCTTTCGTGTGAGTCTCATTTTAGAAGTCGGATGTCAAAGAATTTTTCTAGACGAGCGCAAAATACGAAAAAAATCCTCTTCGTATCAACCAAACGTCCGCAAATCTCGTCCGACTCAGAAGTAAACAAAGTTTTTCGGGTGGAGTCGAAGCCGGACGCCATCGGAAGGGAAACTCTCCCGGTTAACTCCGAACCCCTTTCTGACAGAAGAAGTTGTGACATCCGAGGTTTTTTGACATTCGCGCGACATAAATTGAATGTTTGGCGAGACGAAGCGACGGTTCAGACGCGCTGCTGCTCGCGTGAGATGAACTTTTAATTGAGGCTCCGCCGGCGGCGGCGGCGGATTGATGCCAAGCCGGCCAAAAGTGTCAAAACAGACACGTTCGTTTTTCTCGACAGAAGCCGGCGGCAGGAAACAAAAGGCCCGAGCCGGCGCGCGGCGCCGTCCACAGCGCGTCCGGCTCGGGTTACCGGCGCTGAGAGCGAGCGCGGCGGCGGCGGCGGCGGCGATGGCGGCGCTAACGACGCAGATTGCTCTTGTTTTGCGGCGCTGCAGGCTGAAGTCATAACTCGGTGACGGAGCGCCGCGGAGTCTTTTAACTCGGGTCTAATGGACTCGCAGGCGGCGTCCGGCGGTGAATTATTTAAAGGTGCCTCTTCCGATGTTTGGCGCTCCGCGACGACTCGGCCCGACGCCCCCCCCCACCCCACCCCTCCTCGCCAATCGCATTATTTGGATTACGGCTCGTAATCGTCTCTTTATTCCAAGGAGCCCCTCGGGGAGGGCTTCCCCGCGTCCCGCCCGCCCGCCCGCCCGCCGGGTTTTTCCGGGGGATTCCCGAGCACCCTGACCTCCGCCTCGGTGAAATACGGGCCCCTTGGCCGGGACTCAAAGTCTGTCGCTTAACGGGGGGGGGGAGGGGGACGACGGACGCAGACGCGCGGAATGGCGGTCATAAAACGGGGGCCCATAAATTGCGCGGCGCTCTGGCTCGTCTGCGCGCTGTTATGTCAACACTGACCATAATTACAAGGTAATAAGGACACGCTCTAAGTGCTAAATCAATGGCGCTAACAAACTGTTATTTTTAAAGCCGGCCCGTGATGGAGCGGCGAGGAGCGGGACGGGAACGCCACGGGCGCGGTGTCGGATGGCCGCGAACGGAGCAGAACCTGCCGATTGTGGAGAAGACCCTCATCCGTCATTATCGACCGCTCGCTTACTGTAAAGTGGGGGCATTTTTACTGTATTTGCGTGCGCCCCCCCCCCCCACCCGCTTCGTGTATCACTGACAAAGTGAATAAATTAGAAACCTCACAACTCACACGATCCCCGCTCGCCAGGGAGGATCAATCTCGCCATCGCCGCCGCGGCGTCGCACCTCGCCGTTCGTCCACCCGCTGACACGTGAGGCACAAACGACGGGATCCGTCCGTCGCTCGTTTGCGTCGCTTCGGACGCAGGTCGAAGCGTCACGGCGAGACGAGAACGCTGCAGATGTTTGAAAAACTTCGGCAGCTCGAGCCCTCGGAATTAATTAATCGCATTTTAATCGCGCTGCAATTTTTTCAGTCACGTAGTTTTAGAAAACTAATCAAGTCTAAAAAAACAGTTTTTTGGTTTTTTTTAAACTTGTTTATGTAAATAAAGTCAAGCTAAATGTGCTAGCGGCTACATGTTAGCACGTGTTGTCGGTAAGCCAATTCGTTAATTCGACGCCGCTTTCTCCACGTCCGTTTGAGCATCTGCCGCGTCGAAACCAAACGAGCTTTTTTTTTAAAATGAGAGAAATAAAGTACAAATTGAAGTATTTGCTGCTTTACTCTGAAAATACTAACCGAGGAATTACCTGCGTTGATTCAGTAAACGTTAGCCGAAAGATGCGAGTTTAGAGTTCATGACGCGAGAGCCCCTCCTGATGCAAAGACAGTTTGGACGATCTGAGAAATGTGGCTGAAAAAGGCACAAAGGTCCTGAACTCAGTGGTCGAAGTTTCATTCTGGTAGGTTAATTTCAAAATAAAAGTCTAAATTCAGTTAAGTCCTTATCTATTCATGTTAACTTTGGTTTTTTACATGAAGAGTCTTATTATTGGAGGACAAAATGAAGCTTAGAAACCAAATAAACACAAAATATAAAATAAAAACTAAAAAAAAAATGTTCTAAATTGAAAAAAAAATACTAATAATTCAAAGAAATCCTATATTTGTATGAAGAGTAAAAAGTACCACTGATGCAGGGCAGAAAAATAATAAATAAATACATCGTTTCATATTTATTTTAAAGTTAAATAAGGAGAAATGTTTCCGCTCTGCCGTAACCGTCCGGCCGTTACGGCGGCGTTTCACGGCGCTCGGCGTCACGTCTCCCGTCTGCATCATGCAAACCTGGTGTTTGTTCAGGGATTTACACTCTGTTGTTACTCGCCGCCCTGAATTTATGGCGTTGGCGGCGGCGGCGACGGCGGCGGCGTTGCGCCATCCTTTCACTTTGCCCTGACACGTGTAGTACCTGTGTACTTTGCCGGCCGCGTCGGCGGCTGAACCAGAAGGTTGTCCTGCGTCCGGTGCCTCTAATTTATGTGTCCAGGACGAGCGGCGGCGGCGAGCGGCGGCGGCGAGCGCCACAGGTCAGCCGTCACATTCCTGTATTCCCACAGGCACTCACGCAGAACGCCGGCGTGGAGTGGCAGCAGATTTATGGCCGCCAACCCTTTCCAGGGTCCTTAAAACTCTGGCAGCCCGCCGCCGCCGCCGCCGCCCACCGCCCACCGCCGCCGCCCCTTCCTGCCTCGCTTCTCTTCCTCCTCCCTTCCCGCCGTCCAATCGCAGCCTGCGAGGGAGACGCTCCGACCAATCCCGAGCGTCTCCCAAAGAGCAGAGGGGAGAAGACAGAGACAAGGAGATCGTGGACACCAGCGACACCTGGTGGCCGCGTCCCGCCATTGTTCTTTCGACCCCCAGATTCACACAAACATTAAAAACTGATTTACAGCTATTTAAATTTATTTACTCACGTTTTAACTTCCTAAATCTTATAAACGGGCGTGTTTGGGGAACGCCGCTTCCTGTTTCCTCCCCGGAGAAACGACAGTAAACCGAGAACGACCTCAGGAAAGCGACCAAATTTGGTCGCCTCCACTTTTTCTCTCTCTAAACGAATAAATCGACATAAAATCGGATATTTCTTGATATTTTCTCTCGTCGGATCGATTCGTTCCTCGTCAGGACTTCGCCCGCTCGCAAAGCTTCCTGTTCGTCTCATTGCAGCAAAATGTCGTCATGACAACAAAGTTTTTTTCTTTACATTTCATCAGATAAATGATCTGATTTTCAGACTTTTTTTTGGAGCGTTAAAAGCAGAATTTTCACCGTTTGCGTGAATTTTTCAACCCTTTTCCAGCAGTTTTAATCTGAGCTCTTTCACCGAGTCCCACTTTTATTCTGAAAACAGGAAATTTAAATGAAATATAAGCGTAGAAACCAACATTTACATCTCACAGATAGTGACGCCGTGTCAGTTTGTTCAAATGAAAATTGTCATTTGAAGCTTTATTTTGGTGAATTATTGTGAGAGAATAAAAGCCGACGTCAGGATTTATTGACAGAAAATTATCAGACGCTCGGCTATTATCTTTCTTTTTTTTTTTTTTTTGACTTTTTGTAGAATTTTTTTATCAAATAATTTATTTCATGATTTCAACAGAAAATATTTTTACTTTTTATTCTTTTCAGGAATAAATGAAATACAGACAAATAATAAAAACTAACATTATTTGTTTGGTCATATTTTGACGTTCTTTAAAGTTTCTGTTGATATTTTAAAGATAAACTTGACTGTTTTTAAAATGTTTAATAGCAATAATTTCAGATATTGGTGAAATTTGGGGGATTTTTGCCCCAAATTTAGAAACAAACTGTTCTTTTGATGTTTTTTTTTTTACTGATTTAATTCGTTTAACTTGGAGTTTAAATTCCGCTTTAAATTCATGTTCTGATCTCACAAAGCGGCCGTTTCGGCGGCGTCGGGCGCCGCGTTTTCCACGGTGGCGCCGGGCGGCGAAGCAAAGGTCAGCGCGGCTGAAAGCGGCCGCTGGAAAAAGGGGGAAAAGTGCGCAAACAATCGGAGGGGAAAGTCAAACCGGGGGGGAACAAAGAGTGGGAGTCGGGTGAGGGTGAGAGGGGGGGGTCCCCCCCCTTTATCCCTTTGTCCCCCCTCCCCCCCCCCTCCTCCTTTTGAAGACCCCTGGCTGCTTTTGTGGCCATAGACACCAAGTCGCTTTAGACATCCTATTTACCACCCCGAGTCGCGAGTCTGGGGTCCGGGGTCACGCAGGAGGCAGCGGTCATCCCCCGGTCAACTACAGTAGGTCATTATTCAGGCCGGCCAATCGGCCGGAACGCGCGTCCGGGCGGCCCCGCCCCCCGATCCATTCTGCCTAATTATTATAAAGGAGGGGCGGCGTAAACAGCCATCATTACACGCGCTCAGCGGCAAACACAAATCCACTTTAAATCGCGATTACGTTAAGGAGCCATCCGTAATCCCCGGCGTGCGTTCGAGGCCGGCGAGCCGCGCCGCGCTTTATTAAATCTCCCGGTCCCGCCGATGCCCCCTGCCCCCCCCCCTCCCCCCGGTGCGCCGCTCTCTGCTCCATCATGTTTCCCCCTTTGAAGCCAATTGGCTGATTTAATTAAAAGCCCGCTCGCAGGAAGACGCGCCGACACCTTTTTTTTTGTGTGTGTGTGTGTGTTTGGTGGCGGTTTTCGCGTCCTCGCCGCTCGCTTCTGCCGCAGAACGAGTGGGAAACGGAGAGGATGCGAGCGGGAGCGATGGAGGGAGGGGTGGAGACGGGGGAGGGAGGGAGGGGGGGGTTGTAACACCCAGGCGGCGGGTTCAACGGCGGGGCAATGAGAGACTTCCTGCGCTCCATCACGCCCAAGGCCTGCCTCAGTCAGCTGGTGGCCGCCGAGAGATGCCTCATGTGTCAGCCTGATTAGCACCCCCCTAGTTTGTATGCATTCGGGTGTGTGTGTGTGTGTGTGTGTGTGTGTGTGTGTGTGTGTGTGAGAGGGGAGCTCGCAGCCCAGATTCGGGAGCATTTCACCTCTGAAGCGTTTCAGGGACACCGAACGCCGCTCGAGCCGCGTTTTGTTTTGTTCGCCGCGCCGCCGTTACACCGCCAACCTCGAGTCACCTTCCTCGCCAGCCCCCTCCCCTCCTGCCGCCCCCCCCCCCCCACCCCACCCCTCTACCTCGCTCCGGGGCTTCGGTGAGGGGGGGGGGGTTTGCTGTCAATCCGTCCTCCGGTCGGGGGAACGTGAGCGATGGGCGCTATCAGGATGCCACCATTAGCCAGCCCCCTGAGTGGTAAATAAACGATCGCGCCGGTACACTGCAGGTGTTGTCATGGCAACCGGCGCTCAGCTGCCGGGGCCCCGCCCACGCCCGCTCCGCCCGGCCTCCCTCCCTCCCTCCTCCCCGCTGCCGCTGATCACGTCGGAGGAGTCACCGGGAGGTCAGCGAGTTACCGCGCCGGAGCCGCCACCGCACGGCGCTGTTGTTTTGTTGACGCCTGCGTGTGTGTGTGCGTGTGTGTGTGTGTGTGTGTGTGTGTGTGTGTGACCTCTCCCAGATGCAAAGTGCGTCCCGCTACATCTTCTTAATGAGACGGCGCCAGACATTTCCCAGAAGCCTCGGCGCTCAGGGGACACTTTGAGTTTCTTCCCCTCGCCGCATCTCGCACCTCGGCTGGATACTTGACAGCACGATGGCGAGACCCCCCCCCCCCACTCCCCGCCACCACCCCCTCCCAAAACAACAACCTGCCCCTCCTCTCTGCGGCCTGATGTCATCACCTCCCAAACAAATCGGGTGGCGGCGGCGGCGGCGGCGGCGGCGAACAGAAGGAGCGCGGGAGTTGCATAGTTTGGGGATAATTCGCCCTCCTCGCCGTTCGCAATGTCCCCATTACGGCAGGTGGACTCTGGATGAACCCGCGCCGAGTCGGAGGAAGATGGACTCGGCACGCCTGACAGACTCGCGGCGCCATTGGCGCCCGCGCCGTGATGTGGCAGCCGGTATTAAAATGGCGGCGCTGATAATCCAGAGGACCTTTCTGGGGGAGAGCGCCAGCGCGGCGGCACAGATGGGCCGCGCCGATAAATAAAGCTCGCTGTCACCGCGCGCGCCGCCATCGCCGCCGCCACCGCCGCCCCCAGGGAGGCCGCCAAACGTTACGCCGCCGCCGCCGCTCTCTCCGTCTGCCCCCCCCCCCCCTTGCCAATGCCACCCCTGTTGGAGGGTCCCTGCGCGGTCCGAGGGGGACATAAAGAGTTCGACCAGGAGCTTCGTTATGAACTCACACACACACAGAAGTGTTCGTGTGTGTGTGTGTGTGTGTGTGTGTTGGGGGGGCTGCTTATTGTGGGTCCCTGTTTGTTCTGTACAAACACTCCAGTGCTGCAGTTCATGGACGCCGCTGTCAGTGTGTGTGTGTGTGTGTGTGTGTGTGTGTGTGTGTGTGTGTACCTGTGCAAACTTACTTCTTTTATTACCCATTTTTTAAAATTGTTATTATAACACATTTTTGTGCAATATTTAAAATAAATATCTAATTATAAATAATATTTTAAAATATAACCATTTAATTTTATTCAACACATCGTGTGTTAAATATAAATAAAGTTACTTTTTTAATAAATTCTGATTTAGGAAAATTTGATCAATTTTTCCTGCAAACATTGTTGATAAACTAAATTTATTTCAGTCATTATGAATTTTTTTTTAAGGCACCAAAAAAAAAAAAAAGGAATTTATGAATAAATTTCCTTCAGTTGCTTTTTTTTTGCCTATTGAGTAAATTTTCTGGGTAAAAAAATTAATTCTAAATGTTTAATATATTAAAACTACTGCCAATAATTATTAATTGTAATTTTAAAATCCACCTTTATTCGTTACGGTCATTTTATAAACACGTCTTGTTTGTTTTTTGTCACTAAGTTGTTTTTTCTGCTGGCCAGATTTTCACTCAACTCGTCTGATTCGGAGAAACGTCCTCGGAACCTTTTTTTCCGTCTTTTTCTGCGCTCGCCATCTCGACGCTCTTTCCTTCGACGACCACAAAGGTCTGAGAGGAAACGTCGGCCGCTCGCGCCCAAACTCAGCGAGGAGCGGCGCCGGCTCGGCCGTTCTGCCGGGAGGTTCGAGACGTGGAATTGGCGCTCGCTCCTCGGAGGCTCCGCCTTCACTGCTGCTTTCTCGCTCACAGGAGTACAACATCCACGGCTGGTGGGTCGGCGAGCTGAACGGCGCCGTGGGCATCGTCCCCAAGGACTTCCTGCAGCCGGCCTACATCCTGTGAGCGCCGACAGGTCGCCGCTCAGACGCGGGAAACGGCCCCCCCGGCGCTCGTCCGCCTCGCCCTCCGAGCTCGTTGACCCGCCGTTTATGGCTCCTGCTGGCTGCCAGAAGTACTGCAAGAGGCGGACGGCGAGCGGAAACGCAACGCTACGAAAGCACGCCGGCGCCGGTTGTCCTATTTAAGAAAATGATTCCCTTATTCCGGAAAAACCGAAAATGAGATCTGAATTATTAACGCACCATTACACACACATACGCGGAGTAAATTAGATGTTTTTCTCGCTACAATGAAACTAAAGGACATAAAAAAAAAAAAACAGTGAAAAACATTTTACGCGTAAAAACAGATGAGGAATTTATGAGCTGGTCGAATTCAGAAATGTGACTTTTTTGTGTTATTTTAATGTTTTTTTTAGGTAAATAAACTGCTGACGTGTGAAAACGTGAAGTCGTTTTCCTCGGTGGGAAAATTAATTTGAAATTGTGATTTTATTTAACGATTCGTGAAGCGTTTTATCTCTGAACTCACACAAAAAGACATTTAAGTGATAAAAGTCTTATTTAAATATATTTGTCATGGCTGTTTTTTAATGATCTGTGTTTCATTAAATTGTTATTGATGCCTGAGAATGTTTTTAAAAAAATTATGTTTTTATGGGAAATTCTTTTAAAATAATTTATTAAATTTTTCCATTGATCAAAAGTGATTTTTTTCCCCTCTCAAAACATTTTAATTCAGTCAAAAACAACCAAAGGTCACAAAAGGTCACCAACTCTTCCTGCTGCACTGCTCCCGTGCGGCCACAAGAGGGCGGCGTTGCTGCGAAATCACCAGACATGTTGGAAGTTGCACATCAGAACTTTTAATAAAACTCAAGTCAAATAAACCGAGTGTTTTTCCTCAGAGAGTTTGAGCCACAAACGTGCGACAGGAAGTCGAGCAGCGTCGACTTCCTGTCGCAATAAAACGGGTCCCTTTAAAAGAAGCAGCCGAGCGGCGCCAACCGGCAGCTTCCATCAGTGAGAAAAGACAACGAAAATAAAATGCGCTGCTGTGATTTGACTGTTTCACAGAGAACCAACCGGAAAGTGAACGTTTAAACAGAAAAGACAACGAGACAAACCGTCGTCCGTGGCAACGGATTCATCAGGAGGGAAAACATTCAACGGGCTGCAACGAGTTCAGCCTGAAGCTTCGATGCTGCTCAGAATGTTTCGGTCTCGGTTTCGTCGGAAACTGTCAAATAAACGGTGAAATTACCTCCTAAAATTTGTGTTGTAATTGTGTCACCCTTCAGAAGCTTGTTGACACTTTTATCCGAGTGGCGCCTGGAACGTTCTGTGGACGTGAGCGCCCTCTGCTGGTCCCAACAGGACAGTGACACAATTCCCCTCCCAGACTCCCTTTGACCTCTCAGTGAAGCCAAACACACACACATATACACAGTCAACAATATTCGAAGCCTTCAGAATAAAAGCCCTCCCCCAGCTTTGAGTGTTAAGGAAGTCTTATTCTGAAACTCTGTAAATCAGCTCTCTGGCGCCCCCTGCAGGCGGCTCCAGGTAATCACAACGCAACCAGTCATTAGTGTTCCTGAGGACAAAATTCACCTTAAAATTAAATAAAACTGAAATATTCCACAGATTAATGAGGTGTTGATGGCCGAAGTCCCCCCCCCCCCCACACACACACACACACACACTGATTCACAGTGTTATGATGAGCCAAAGGTGTGAAACAGGAAGTGTGTGTGCGCCAGCAGCAGTCCAGGACGACCCGTGCGGTCGAGGCGTTGGCACTAGTTCACCTCCACTTCCTGCGACTCGTCGGCGGCGTCGAACGACAGCGCCGCCAGGTCCTCCGCGCATCTCCCGTCGGCCAATCCCGGCGCGCTGCTGCTCTCCAGGATGCTGATGTCACTGTTCTCAGTCAAATCGCCGTCGCCCGCCGCCGAGTTCACGCCCGGGGACTTACCGATGGCGTCCCGCGGCGCCTCCAGACGCCCGTTGATCCGCAGGTCCAAGATGGCCACGCCGGGCGGCGCCACGGCCGACCAGTGAGCGTCGGCGGCGGGCGGCGTCTTGGTGTAGTCGTCGGCGGGGTGGGCGGAGACCTCGGCCTCCTCGCAGGCGCTCTGCTCCTCCTCCTCCTCCTCGTCGCTGACCGTCACGATGCTGCCGTCGGAGGTCAACGACTGACTGTCGTCCTCGCCGCTCTCGCCTTCGGCGTCGCCACGGCGCCGCTCCTCCTCCTGCTGACACAGCGAGATTCGTCAGAGTCCGAATGAGGACTGAAAAGGACAAGCGGCGAGTCCGACGCGACGCTTCACCTGCGGCGTGTCTTTGGTTGGAGTTTCGGCGCCGGCCGCGTCGTCAGACGGCGGCGGCGGCGGCGTCTCCGTGGCGACGCAACGCTCCGGCGTAGCTTCACATTCTTCAGGTTCAGAGCTTGTTTCCTCCTCTCGTGTATCTGGACGAGCCTCCGGCGCGGACATGGCGGTCCCGGCGGCCTCGTCCTCGCCGTCCAGCGCGGCCGAGTGGACCACCGCCGGCGTCTGAATCTGGCGGCCGCCCAGGGGGGCGTGGTCAGCGGGGCTGAGGCTCCGGGCGTCGTCCAGGCTGCCGCCCAGGTAGAAGCTGGCGCGCGGGGGGCCGCGGCGCTCCACCACGGCCTCCAGGTGGTGGTGGCTCTGGGAGATCCGGATGGCGGGCGCCGCCCCCGACCCGTCGGCGTCCTGTAGCCCCACCTCCACGAAGCCATCCGCAGGGTCCGGCTCGCCGCGCTCCAGCAGCTCGGGGTCCGGCGTCTGGCCGCCCGGCGGGCACGGCGGGTGAGGGGCCGGGCTGCGGGCGACAAACAGCGGCGCCGTGACGTCGCGGCGCGGAAACCGACGCGGTAAACGCACGGAGGGCGGAGCTTCACCTCTCCATGGACTCGTAGGAGACGGTCAGGCTGGCGTCCTTGACGGCGTCCTCCTCCTGAGCCTGCGCCAGGCCCCGATTGGACGAGGCGTAGGTGAGGATGGCGTCCGTCACGCTGTAGGGGGTGTGGCCTTGCACGCAGTCCAGGATGTGGCCGATGGGCAGCTGCGTCTGCAGGAAGAGGTGCAGCTGGCTGTCGGACAGACACACCGTGGTGTGGACCACCCTGCGGAGACACGCAGGCGTCAGACGGCGGCCGCGCCGCGGGTCAAAGGTCGCGTGAGGGCGGCGGCGGCGGCGGCGGGAACGGCGGCGACGCACCGGTCCAGGAAGGCCTGCAGCCCCTTACGCCGCTTCTCCAGGAAGTCCTCGTTGCTGAAGGAGAAGAAGGATTTTCCCGGCAGCTCGGGGACGGGCCTGGGGGGGCGGAGCCACAGAGACGGCGTCCGTCAAACGCTCGGCCTTCACCCGACGTCGCTTCCAAACAACAACAACAACAACAAGCGACGGTCGACTCACACCAGCCCGGCGTTCTTCTGCATCTTCTTCCGGAGCCACACGAACTCGCTGTAGCGCCGCCGCACGCACGACGTCTTGGCCGTGAAGGCTTTGCTGTTGGTCTGAGACGGCGAGACGGACACGAGCGTCAACGGCGGCGACGGCACGAAGGCGTCGAAGTTCGACTCGAAGCTGCTCGTCGAACGTAAACGTTCGCAGAGTTCAACTTCGTGCTACTTTCGTCTCATCGTCATGACGACCTGTAGGTCGTCTTTGGACGGACGCAGCAGCTGACGGAGCTTCGTCCCGCGCCTGATTGGTTCCGCCAACTCGTGATGTGGGCGTGTCATCGCGCCGAGCGCTCGCCGTGCGACGCTCGGACGCAAACGTCTGACTTAGTCTCTGAAGCTCGCTGACGTCTGGAACTCGACTTCCTGGGATCACGTGAGGACGTCACATGACCTCAGTGGCTTTTTCGATGAGTCAACACATCCGTGCCGAGTCTTCCTGCTGACTCGGCGTTCCAGGTTTTCAAAATAAAAGTCGCTGAATAAATAAAAAGCGTGTCGACACTCACGTGCAGGAAGATCTTAAAATCCACGTAGGAGTTCCAGGAGCCCTCGTTCTGCACGCGGGGGTCCTGGACCCGCACAGCCACAAACTCCTGCAACACACACACACACACACACACACACACACACACACACACACACACACACACACACACACACACACACACA
>JASSRZ010000086.1:222508-236590 GCA_032164315.1 Malacoctenus gilli | reverse complement strand
TATTGGAAAAAGCCAGTAAGTAAAAATATACTTTAAAAATTCCTCATTAAATTAAATAATTTTTTTCATGCTGTGGTGTGAACAACACTTCATCACTTATTTTTTTTTTCTTTTTTTTTTTTTTTTTACATTTTTCCGTTTCAAAAAAGTAAACAATAAAATAAATACATTATTACATCAAATTGCTCATTGCTTTATTTTTTTTGGGGGGGGGGGGGGTCTAAAGTTCTTGCTCTAAACTGATTGAATGTAATTTTGCGAGTTTTTTTTTTAACCTGCAATTAAAAAAAAAAAAAAACACCGTTAGATGAAATGGTGACGAATGAAAAAAATGAATGAATGAATCCAATCTTTAACTGTCCCATTACTTTGGGACCTTGGTTATCCAGCTTTCTGTACACATGATGGATGCTTGTGAATGAAAGATTGATTGAATGGAAAAACCATAAGCATGTAAATACCATAAAAATGATGTTTACATTTGTATTTTATATTTCACATAAGTAAAAACACGTAAAAACTACAAGAAACCTGAAAATAGGAGAATAAAAAAAGAGAATAATGCTCCGAGTTCGCTCGGCGGTTGTTGCTGTCATGGTTACGTCATGTGTGCGCACGCTGGAGCAGCAGCAGATCTACAAACCACCTGGATGAGCTCCGGCAGCTGCAGCGGCGCGGCTGCGGCCCATCCAGGCGCCGCGGCGCTCCGGGCGGCCGCGCCAGGCTGCCCCCTCCTCCTCCCGCAGACTGAGGGGCGGAAACGACACATTTTAGCCGAGGCGAGCTAACTAGCGGCTCCGGGTTTTCACAACAAACAGCCCCCCCCCGCCGCAGTGTTTGGACCCCCTCTCCGACACGCAGGCAGACGCGCCGTCTTCGCCGTTTTCCGGTGTAACTTTTGGACGCGGAACACGAAGTGATCGGTGAGTTGCTGTTTTTCCCACCCCCCCTCCTTCCTTTCTTCGCTTTACGTGTTGTTTCGGGTCTGCTCGTGTTAGCGTGTCGTTAGGTAATGGATTCACACCGGGGGGCGAAACGCGGCTTCCCTCCCGGACGGTTCTCGTCTCGTGTGCCGCCATAAATCACATCTGGAGCCGACACACGCCCCCGAGCGCGTCCCGCCAGCCGCCGCTGCAGCAGAGGCAACATGGAGGCAGGGAGCCGCACTCTGAGGGTCCCTGCGAGGCTTTTGTCGGGGAGGGGGCTCCTCCTCTCCTCCTCCTCCTCCTCTTCTTCCTCCTCCTGTCTGCAGACGGATTTACCTCCACCTGTGTCCCGCCTAGAGCGGGTCACCGTGCGGTGACGCGCCTCCACGCAGCCGCCAGATGCTGCAGGTGGGAAGCGATCTAGGAGCGTTCACACCGGCTGCAGGTCCAGACCGGATGTCGGATCGGATGTCGGAGACCGGACGCGGTTCTATTCGGATCGACTCAAACGGATTCAACCTTTTTTTTAATTCAATTTTTTTGCTGTTTGCCGTTTTTTTGTTATTGCACCAAAAAAAATGCAGAAAAAAAAAGATTTCCATTTTTTTCCCTCATCTTCCATTTTATTCTGGCTTAATATTTAATGTTGGTCATTATTTGATACATTTATTTGTTTAATTTTCATCATCCAGGTTTTTTTTTTTATAAATTAAGTTTTTTTCTGGCTTTTATTCTGAATTTTGTCCCTTTTGTCAAATTATCTGAGCAGTAATCAAACTGTGGAGCCTGCGAGGTGTTTGTTCTATCAGCATTAGCAGGAATGTGATGAAGGTGTGTGTACTTCACGTACCTGTGAAACTTCAGACAGGTATCTCGTATCAGCGTAACGCCGTCGTCTTCTTCTTCTTCTCTGTCATCCTTGCCCAGGACGCTGCTGCTCGGCCGCCTCGCGTCCCTGACCAGTATGAGTCTGACCGCAGAGCCGCCCAGCGACGGCGCCGCCGCCACCGAAGGTCTGGCCGCTCGCCGCTCGGCTAACGACATTAAAGCCGTCGATCTGCGGATGCTCGTCCGTCCGGCCGTCCGTCCGCTGCGGCTTTCGTCCCGTCCGCCTCCGTTCACGTCGTTCTCGTTCCCCCGACAGAGAGCAAGGTGACGCCGGCCGAGACGAAGGAGAAGAAGCCGGACGAGGTGCCCGAGGAAGAGGAGGAGGAGGAAGAATACGTGGTGGAGAAGGTCCTGAACCGGCGGGTGGTGAAGGGCCGGGTGGAGTACCTCCTCAAGTGGAAAGGCTTCTCCGAGTGAGACTTCTCCGTTCACGCGTTCTCGCACGACGACGCTAACCGATAGTTCCTTCCGCCGGGTACTTTTTTAGTGCCGCGAAGTTAATGGAAAAGTTCTGATTTTTTAAACAAAAAAATGCTTCGAAATGTTTTCTAATAAGTTGTTTAAAAAAAAGCAAATTTAAAATATTTTTCTACAGTAAACATTTATTTTGTAGGTTAAAAATAAAGTTTTAACATTAAAAAAATATTAAAAATTTAATGTCAATAAAGTTATTTTTAATACATTTTAATTATAAAATTATGTTTGAAAAAATGTTAAGTAAAAAAAATTTGAATTTAATTAAGAATAAATTAGAAATTTCAAAATAAAAGTCGAGCGAGACAAATAAATGAGACATTAGGCTCTAAAATGTGTATAATTGGCTCACCTTGGCGTCGTGGCGAGTCCAGGTCAGATCGGCTCGTTGGCGGCTCGGCTCCTTGAGTAGGTTATTATTAAAAGAGTGTGTGTTTTCCTGGACTTGACTCCCCAGCGAGGACAACACGTGGGAGCCTGAAGACAACCTGGACTGTCCCGACCTGATCGCCGAGTTCCTGCAGTCGCAGAAGGCGGCGCAGGAGGGCAAGAGGAAGGCGGCGGGCGATGCCGACGGCGAGGAGAGCAAATCCAAGAAGAAGAAGGACGACGTGAGTTCAGAGGGGTTTTTTTTTCCCCCCTCCTTTCGTCTTCGCACCGACGTCTCCGTCTCTCTGACGCCGAGCGTCTCCGTCCTCAGACAGAGAAGCTGAGGGGCTTCGCCCGCGGCCTGGACCCCGAGCGGATCATCGGCGCCACCGACTCCACGGGCGAGCTCATGTTCCTCATGAAATGGTGGGTACCGCCGGGCGGGACGCTCCGTGGGCGCGGCCGGCCAAAGTGACCGGTGTGCGCGCGCGCGTGTGTGTGTGTGTGGTCGTACAGGAAGAACTCGGACGAGGCCGATCTGGTGCCGGCCAAAGAGGCCAACGTCAAGTGTCCGCAGGTGGTCATCTCCTTCTACGAGGAGCGGCTCACCTGGCACTCGTACCCCTCCGAGGACGAGAAGAAGGACGAGAAGAACTGAGCCGGCGGCTGCAGATCTGAACTTCATTGTACTTTCAACAGGGGGGGGGGGGGGTGGGGGGGGTCCAGAGACAAGCAGGACGCCAGTGGACCGGTCCGCGTCCTCTGGCGTCTCTCCATCATTCAGTGTAAATAAGCTTCTGCTCAGCAGAACCCAAACAACAGAGTGTTCAGTTCCAGTATCACGCCGCCGCCGCCACCGTCGCCGCCGCCC
Organism: Malacoctenus gilli; assembly: GCA_032164315.1. Taxonomy (NCBI): domain Eukaryota; kingdom Metazoa; phylum Chordata; class Actinopteri; order Blenniiformes; family Labrisomidae; genus Malacoctenus; species Malacoctenus gilli. The sequence goes on along the minus strand of JASSRZ010000086.1, from coordinate 233,062 downwards.
CTTCATGTGCTTTGACATCGTGTCGGTGAGGTGAAGCTTTGGTTCCCGTAGCGTGCCATTTCTGTTCGGGGGCGGGGGGGGGAGGCCGCCGTGCCCCCCTCCCCCCTCCCTCCCTCCCCTGCCGTGCCATGTCCCAGACTCGTCCGGTGTAGAAGTTCCCTCATTCCTGTGGTTCCGTTGGTCGCCGGTACTTCGTAGTGTTTCACTTTCGTTGTCTTGCTTGTCGAGTTTTGGACAATAAAGCAGTTTTTTTTTTGTTACTTCGCCGTGTCTTTGTCGGTTCCGCCTCTTGGGACTCGCGGCGACGTTCCGGCTCCGCTCGACTCGGTCGCGGCCGCCGTTCCGACGCCGATGGCGGCGAAGCAGAGACGAGTGGAGCAGACGAGTCACGGGTGAAAATAAAAACACTTTATTAATCGATAAAAACAACTCTTGATTGCCAGCGAATATCTGAAAACAGGAGCCTACATCCAAACTGAGAGCCGGGGCGACAGGTTGTCATGGAGACGCCGGACAAAACGACACAAATCAGAACAAACATGAAAATATTTACATGAACCGAGACAGACGGAAGGAGAAAAAGTGCGCTAAGAGGCGGAGCCGGACCGCCGGTACAGCGCCGCGCCCGAACCGGTGCCTGGACGTGGCCTCGGTGCAGCCACTTCCTGTTCAGCCTCTGGCAAAGAAAGCTAAGCTAACCGCTAACCTGGGCCGGCCTACTTGTAGTGTAAAATCCTCAGACGGTGAAAGAACACGAACGGACAAACTTCATTCAGATAGACGAGTAATAGCACTTCTTCTACTGCGGGAACCTTCTGCGACAGGTTCTTTTGTTTCTTTTTTTTTTTTTTTTTTAAATCGGTTCCCCAAAACCTTCAAAAGTGAGCGTGAAATAAAGGCATTCGAATCAGAGCGGCCGCCGCGCGACCTTTGACCCCCGTAACATGGCAGCAAACTGTCGTTAACGCAAGAAAACAGAAGAAAAGCCAGCAGTTCAGTTCCAGAACGAAAAGGCTTTCGACAGGACAACAGCGCCACCTCAGGTGAGCAGAAACACTGCAGGAGGACGCGTTCATTCAGAAACAGGGTCAAAAATAAATAGAATAAATAGAATTTTTAAGTGTCCTGATCTACATTCTTTTGAAAAAAAAATTAAACTTTTCAATAAAAAAAATTAAAATATTTTATTTAAATTTATTTTGATTTTTTGAGATTTTTTCTCCACATTTCAAACTGAGGAATAAATAGATTTTTAAATAAAACTTTCCTCCTCCTGTTTGCCTCCGTGGGCGGAGCCTCAGTGGCGCTGTCGCACGCCTGACAAACGTCGGCAAGCGAAGTGAAGAGACGGGAGCTCTCCGCCGAGCGTCGGACGGGCCGATCGTCTCCAAAGTGTCCAAATCAAAAGCGTGTAGACGTCTTAATGAGAAGCGGATGTGGCTACGATGCCGGAACCTTGTTTATACTACAGATTATGAACAGTTAATAGGAGCCTCCGTGTTTAACCTGCGGCGGAGCGACGGACGGACACAGCAGAGTGCAGACAGCCAAAGCCTTGAAGGACAAATTACAGCGCTATGTATAATTGATAAGGGACTCCATACATGTTGCCACGCAGCACGCCCCCCCCCCCACAACCCCCACCCCCGAAAACAGCCGTCAGGGACCGCCCCCCTCCAGGGGGCCGCCGCCCCGCCTCCGACTCTCTCATCATCACCTCCTCCGTCCATCCGGGGCGCGTCCGTACACGCCGCCGCCGCCGGCCGGGTCGGCGTCGGTGCCGCCTGCACCCCCCCCTCCTCCCCCCGCCCCCTAAAAAAAAAAAACCAGGACTTCCTCCGCCGCCGAACCCCTCGCAGCCTCACACGCCGTCTCTCTTCTTTGCCTGAAGATTTGCAAGTCTCATCCGAACATCCGTCAGAGCCTTCGGTGCATAGGTACTCCCAGCGTCCTCGCTGTCCCCCCCCACCAGTCCCTTCTGACCCCCCGCCCCCCCCCCACACCGCCAAACGCCGCCGTCCTCCGTGGTTTGGTGCAAAAGGAAGAGGAGCAGCTGATTTTGTTTGTTTTTAAACTCTAATAGCTCGTTTTATGTCCTCTTTTTTTTTTTGATGTTTATATTTTTGTAATCGCTCCTCCTCTCGAAATCTCGGCGCTCCGGCGAGGAGCTGCCGCTGCTTCAGAGTCGTTTCCAGGAAAGAAAATGTAGGACGAGAACGAAAAGGGAGAAAGTAGCGCGGGAAGAGTCGTCAAACGCCGTTCTGCTACTCACCTCGATCTCCGGAAAGGAAAAAAAGGACGCCGCTCTCTCTCTCTCTCTCTCTCTCTCTCTCGCGCGCGCACGCATCTGCAGAAATCTCTCTTACTGATTTAGCAAAGTGACCGAATAAACCGCAGTCCGCCGCGCGCGACTCACTTCTTTTTGTCCTTCTGCTTCTTCTCGGGCTTGCGGCTCTGCTCGCGCGGCGCCACGAGCACGCTGCCGTCGGCGCCGTACTGCAGCGAGTACTCGCTGGGGGGGTAGGGCCGGCCCTCCTCGTCCCGCAGCTGGGCGAACACCTCCTGGTACAGGCTCTGCATCTTCTGCTTCATCTGCCGGATGGAGCGGATGAACTCCATCTTCTCCTTGAGCAGGCGCGCCTTGTCGCGCCGCAGGTCGTGCACGCCCTGCTCCAGGTTGATGATGGTGTCCAGCTTGCGCTTGCGGCAGTTCTGCGCCGCCAGCTTGTTCTTGCCGCGCCGGCGGATGTCGCGGATGAGCGCCAGCTGCGCCTCGCTCAGGTGGTGCTTGGCCAGCAGCTCGTTGAACTCCTCCACGGGCAGGTTGATGATCTTGTCGTTGGAGAAGGGGATCTTCATGGAGCGCGCGCGGCGCTCGTCGCGGCTCGAGTGCTTGTCCAGGAAGTCCTGAGGGGGCGCCAGCTTGGAGCTGGGCTTGACGCTCTTCTTGCCGGCGGCGGCGGCAGCGGCGGCGGCGAGGGGCAGCTCGGGGCGCTCGGCGAAGGCGGAGGACAGCGGCAGGTTGTAGGTGTGGTTGTGGCTGACGCCGTCCAGCTGCGGCAGGCCGTGGAACTGCGAGGGGTCCTGGAAGCTCATGCGGCACAGCTTGCTGTAGCCCGGCTGGTAGCCGCCCACCGCGCCCTCCTCCGTCTCGGCGGCGGCCGCCTCCGAGTCGGTGCTGTAGCCCACCGCGCCCTCCTCCGAGAAGGTGGCGGAGGTGGAGGAGGAGGAGGCGGCGGAGGAGCAGGAGGTCTCCGAGCTGCTGGGCGAGGCCGGGCTGCGGCTGGAGTCCAGCGACAGGCCCGAGTCCGAGTCCAGCTCGTCCTCCAGCTGGGACGCCTGCGCCTGGCTGAAGCCCTCCTCCATGGCCAGGTCCAGCAGGCTGATCTCGTCCAGCATGGCCTCCTCCAGCAGGCTGCCGAAGGGGTCCGGCAGGACCGCCGCCGCCGCCGCCACCGCCGTGGCGTTGCCGGCCGAGCCGTTGACGTGCGGCGGGAGGAAGACCCCGGTCAGGTTGGTGCCACCGAAGGTGGAGTTGATGTTGGAGGAGTTGCCCGAGGCCAGCCGCAGCATGGGGGTCCTCGGCGGGACGCTGGCGGCGTCCAGCTGCGGGTTGAACGCCGGCGGGAAGTCCTGGCTGCAGCTGGGCAGCGAGGCCTGGTGGAGGCTCACGTCCTGGTTGATGGGCGGCGGCGGCGGTGGCGGCGGCCGGGCGGGGACGCCGAAGGGACCCGCCGGGCTGGAGTCTGCGGTCGAGGCGGCGCCGGCGGAGGTGGCGAGGAGCGACGTGCTGTTGACCTCCATGGCCTCCGGACACAAACAGGAAACACGTTTAATCGCTCGACCGTCCGCGCGAATCTGCGAGGCGCGCGAGACCGCTTCGCCCGTCTTACTTGCAGCTCCATGATGGCCATGATGTCCTGCCACTGCTGCTCCAGGTCCAACTGCGGCTCAGCAGGGGGCGCCAGAGACAGGCCCTGAGACGTGGAGGGGACGTCCTCATTGGGGACGGCGACTTCCGGCGTGACGACCGGCGCGGGAAACTGCAAAGACACGCAGAGGCGTCAAGCGGACGGCGTGTCGTCGAGGGAAACGCGAGTTGCGCCCGGCGTTCCTCACCTCGGCTTCTTCTCCGAAGGGGAACGTGGCCTCCAGCAGCCTCAGGCATTCCTGCAGAGACGGCGAAGGCTGTGAGCCGAGGCCCGGGAGCTGCGGCACAAACAAGCTTCCTGTTACGGCTCGCTCCCGTTGGTCCACAGCCCCTCCCACCTCCCTCCCCCCCCCCTCCGGTCCGTACGGGGAGCGACTCGATCGCACGCGTCGGCTACGAGGTTCGTTTCATCTCCTAATTGAGTTTGTCGCCACTGCTCAAGCGCTGCGAGGCCACGGCGCCCCCTCACGGGTTAAAGCGGAACTACAACTGCCGGTCTGAGAGTGACAGACGGAGGAAGCGAGCGGCAGGACGTGGATGAGCCTTCGTACGGAGCGGCCGCGGCTCACGGCGCCTTTCCGTCTTGTGCGTTTTGGCCCGATCGTAAAAGACGCGACGCCGGCGTGAGCGTGCGGCGGCTTTACGAGGCCGACGTTTACAAGCCTCAGAGGGGCTGCGACTCCAGGAGGCTGCTGGTCCGCCGAAACAACGCGCCACGCAGCCATTTCCTCCCAGAAAGCGAAGCGTCTCCGTCTCGCTGCGTCCGCAACAGGAAGTATCGCACGGAAACGCTCCAATACGGCAAATACTGACGATTATTTGGCTCCCATTTGAAGCCTCCCAGGCCGATCAGCGAAGACCCCCCCCCCCGGCGGTCCCGACCCACCTGCTCCGGGATGCTCTCGCCGGTCTCGCCGTCCACCGGCGGCGCCCCCTGAAGGTTGACGCCGTTCCTCCAGCTCTCCCGCTCCTCCTCGGCCTCCTTGCTCTCCGGCGGGCGGGGCTTCTCCTCCTCGCTCTCCTTCTGACGGTTGCTGTAGTTGAACACTTCTCTGCCGGCGCCGAGGTCGATGTCCTGTCGCCATAGGATGTCAATCAAGTCGATGTCCTGGGGGGGGGACAGACGTCGGAGCGGCGACAGGAGTCAGTAAGCAAATAACAACGCTGCAGGGGCCTGAGGCCATCGACCAATCAGAGGAAACCCGCTGTGTGGGGATGCCCCGCCCCCCCTGTGAGAAGCTGGCGTGCCCCAGCTTTCTGCGAGTTTCAAAATAAAACACCTCGCGTTTTAATTCAGACTTTGTGGCGACAAACCAGAATCAGACGTGACGGAAGCGCTTCGAATTAACAACATTATTGCCGACGACGTGTTTGCTTGTTGTCTTGTTGACTCGCAGTAAACAGTGAAGTATTGACAGAGTTTCCTTCGTCTGCAGCCGCTTTCCGTCCGGCACAAGCACCGACGCCGAACGTTCGCCTCGTTTTCTCTGCTTTTAAGGGGACGAAGTGCTCGATCACGTAACACAACTCAGATGATCCAATCGTGACTTAATCACTTCGTCGTGGCGATTATCATGTGATCGCAGGGAGGCTTCAGTTTGTTTTCATGGTCTGTGTGAGACCCCCCCCGCCCAAGCCCCACACACCCACTGCAGGGCATCAATGTGACCGAGCAAAATCACACAGACCCCAAAATACCCACATAGCAGATCTATTCACACAGACAACGAGCACAACAGCACGCTAAAAGCGGCGATTTTTACGTCGCTGAGCTGGATCGTGATTAAAAACATGAAATGAGGCTCAACCGGTTTGGCCTAAAAAAAAAAAACACCCGACACGTCCAGGAGTCGGAGGAGGGCGTGGACGCCACGGACATCAGGGTGAAAAGTCACCAGAATCATTAAAAAGAGCTCGAGTTTTAATTAAAAGGTTCTGTGCGACGCTGCATCTTTAAAAAAGGAGCTCTCATCGTTAGGACACTTCCGTTTGAACGCCGCTTTCGACAAAATAAAGGCGTCCGCAGGTGGGTTTCTGTTGAAGCGTTGTGACATTTTCACCTTTTAAAAGGTCAAACCACGACTGGAAAAGTATCATCAGGTTAAAACGCCTTTGAAAGGACTTGAATGACTGGATGAGTGTTGGGAAAAGAGTCGGTTGGGAACTTGTGAGGTGGCAGGTGTCTGTGGTGACAGCCAGCATCTGTCAGGAGGAGGAGGAGGAGGAGGAGGCGCCACCTCCTCCTCCTCCTTCAGGTGTGAGCAGGGAGAGGAGGAGGAGGAGGTGCTGCGGTACCTCTTTGGTGAGGTCGTCGTTGGCGTCCCGGCTGCCCTGCTCCTGGTTGCCCTCGGGGGCCACGGCGCCCAGGCTGCTGTCCCCCGCGCTCAGCTCGTAGGTGGATTCAGGCGCTCCGCTGCCTCCCCTCATGGCCGGGGCGGCGTCGGGGTCGCTAACGTCCTCTAGGCCGGCCCCATTGTCCAGGGTGATGCCGGGGCCGGACTGGCCGCTGGCCGACACCACCGTCTCGGAGTCGCGGTGCACGAGCCAGGCGTTGAGCTCCGTACTGGGCACGAAGAGGCGATCCAGCTGGCGCACCTGGTTCAGCAGACGTCGCGTGGTGAAGAAGTGGTCCAGGTCCACACTCTTTGGATGGATGCCATAGCCGTCCAGCGTGTTGCGCAGGTTGTGAAACTGGGTCTGGGTGTAGGCTGAGCTGGGCCCCAGGATGATCTCTCTCAGCGGGGGCAGCTGATTGCTTAGATAGGTGTCAACGTCCACCCGCACCCCAATGAGACTCAGGAGGATGGTGAACTGAATCAGGCCCTCTGTGAAGTACTTTTTCAGGTAAAGCATTTCTTTACAAAGGAACAAAAGGTGAAAGTAAAAAACAAAAACAAAAAAGGGGCGAACGACCTCGGATCAGGACTTCAGAGCGACCGCAAGAAGATGGGGAGCGATACGTGAACGGAAACGGTGGCGGAGGGTCGCGAGGGGGGGCTCTTCAGCAGGACTGGGGGTCTCCAGGATCCGGGACGCGGTTTCCCACTTGTCAGAGAGTCCAGCTGGTTCTCACGGCTCTGCTCTTCATCAGGATCTCCTCCTCCCGCTCCTGACAGAAGTCAGACATGACATTTTATTGCCCTGCAACACTTCAGCATCCCCTCCGCCGCGCCTCCACCCCCCACCGACTCGCCACCTACCTACATTTGCTCTGAGCACATGTTAATGGCAAAACCAGGACTTGCTAGCAGCCCCCAGCAGCCGCTCCATCCTCCCCGAGACTCAGAGAAGTGATGTCGGCTCGCAACAAACGCACTTGCGCCCGCGTCATTGTCGGAGGTTCAGCGCGTCAGACATGATGAGCTGGAGGGATCACCCCACCCTTGACAGGACAACTACTTCTGCTGGGAGCTGCTGAAGGTGAATGAGGGAGTCGGGCTCGCTCGCTCGCTGCGCTGGTTAGGTGGCGGCACGGTCCCTCCCTCCTCTCCACAGCTGCGCCTTTCTCTCCGTCCTTATGACGTTAGCTGCGGGCTCGCTGGCGCTCTAACAGCCGGCGGCGGCCATGAAACACGCACGTTCACCTCGAATTCGAGCACGGCGTCGCTCTAAAAACGCCGTCGGCGAGTTCACTTTCGTCTCTGTTTACCCCGAAAAGTGACAGGTACCGCCGCTGGTAGCATCAAACAATCTCCCTAGCAACAAGTGGTGAAAAGATGATGGGCAGCCCGCCCAGCCAATCACAGGCCCCGATCTGGGCAACGACACATGACTCCAGCGAGCACGGACCAATCAGATTAAGACGTGGGCGGGGCCACCGCAACATGCTAAACTACTATTGGAACACTCCACTCTGGGTTAGCCTGAAAGCTAGTTTCCTGCTAACTACCCTTTAAAAGTAATTTTCAACAACAACAAACACATTCACGCGTCGCGACCGATTTATTTTAGGTCTGCGTAACGTTCGCTTGCGCCACGGATCACAGCAGCAGCCCGCACAGCGGCGTGAACAATTTGTTACTGAATTGAAAACCTTTTTGTTTTAATACTTACGCATGAAGATTTTGCAACTGTGTCTTCATGCCCAAAGTCCTGTATCACCCTAAGAAGCAGCACTCGAGTCCCGTTTAATTAGGAGTTAATTCCCCGGTGCTGCCGCTTTCACACTCTCCAGCCTTTCCTCATTGAATGGCCCACCATGACTTGCAGAATTGCTAGCTGGCCCGGCTAGCCTAGCCTAGCAGCGCCGCTTGACACCGAAACACGCTTTCGCACTGAGCATGCGTAGAACATTCTAGTGGCAAGCTTTCATCAGCCGCCCGAAAACCCCCCGCTGGTAAAAATACACAGACTGTACCAACAAACTCAGGCTGTACCCTCCAAACGAGTACAATAATACACGTTTAAAAACGCTGATTTAAAAAAATAATAATAATAATAATAATAGTAATAATACGCCTCTGTAGATGCATCACGTCATTTTGGAAATATCTTATTTTGAAAGGAAATTGAGAACTTTTAAGATTTTTAAGATAAACAAGGTAGAATTATATTTAAAAAAAATAAAGGCAGAATGTGTTTAAAGCTATTTTAACGTGTGAATCTTTAAAGAATGATCTTGAATGAAACAAAACAGGAAAAAAAGTTACTCTGAAAAGTACCCCACAGATACAAATACATGAAAACAAGGAATACTTCAGTTGTAAGGAAAGGGATGTGGTGTTATCACGAAGGAACGGAAAGTAGGAGAAATATTGATGACAAAAAACCTTAAAAAACCCCACATAAAAACACAACAGGAATAAAGATAAACAGAAAAACAACAAACGAGACAAATCAAAAAGATAAACATCAACAAAAACACCTGTTTGTTGAGTTATTCTTTACTCTTTTCAGGAATTGAGACCTGATTACGCTGTGAAGAACAGAGAGAAAACCCCAAACAAGGTAAAATTACACACCAGTTTATTTCAACGTGAAGATGCGAGACAAACTATTTGTGCTGCGACTAAATATTTACTCCCATCAGGTTGACGGGCCTGTTGTGGTAGCGCTTGGAGATGTCGGCTTCAATCTGCAGAAACAAACAAGACAACAACACGCGTGATCACAGAGCAGCTTTAAAAGTGCGACGTGAGGAGGGCGGGCGGCGGCGGCGGCGGCGGCGGCGGGGTACCAGTTTCTGGAGCTCGCGGGTGCATCCTGCCAGCAGGTCCACGCGGGGCTCCAGCCGGGACTGCTCCTCCAGAGCCTCCTGCCTCCTCTCCACCATGGAGGCGCCTTTCAGCACCAGGATCTCCGCCTGCTTCAGCTTCTGCCGCAACATCTCAGACACGCGCTCCACATACCTGAACACACACAAACACACACACATATGAGATACAGATGCAGACTGACCCCAGAAACTTCCTTCCAGCTTCTTCCCTCTCCCAACAAAACACAAAACCTTCAAAGTAAAAGCACTGGACATTATTCAAGATCATCTCTCTTCGTGGTAGTTTAGGATAAACCCTCAGAATGTTTAATTTTATTGTTTAAGGTCAAAAAACAGTTAACTTCCTGCCAATTCTAAGAGGTAACACTTGACATCCTAGAGGTTTTTTACTCAGTTTTTACTCAGTTTTTTACTCAATTTTGAGGAAAACTGTGAGGTTTTTTACTCAATTTTTCCTTTTTTTTTTTAGGTTTTTTACTCAATTTTGAGGAAAACTGTGAGGTTTTTTACTCAATTTTTCCTTTTTTTTGGTTTTTTACTCAATTTTGAGGAAAACTGTGAGGTTTTTTACTCAATTTTTACTCAATTTTGAGGAAAACTGTGAGGTTTTTTACTCAATTTTTACTTTTTTGAGGTTTTTTACTCAATTTTGAGGAAAACTGTGAGGTTTTTTACTCAATTTTTACTTTTTTGAGGTTTTTTAGTCAATTTTTACTTTTTTGAAGTTTTTTACTCAATTTTGAGACAAACCGTGAACAAGGCCTTAAGGATTCAAATAAATAGCTCATTATATCAGTTAATCGTGTAACTAATCAGTTAAAAGTGCTACACTGAATGAAATGAGTGTTTTAGGCCACTGGCGTTGACTGGATGGAGGCGTGGCGGCGCCCGGCGTACCGCGGCGACGCCTGGATCATGAAGAGGTGCTGCATGCGCAGCGAGGTGAGGCGGCCCAGCAGATCCTGCACCGCCGACAGCATCTCCTGCACGTGCCGGCGGGTCTGGCTCTGGATGACGGACGGCGCCAGCTGGAACTGGCTCATGGAGACCACGTCGCCCTCCTCGCCCATCTCGCTGGCGCGCTGCGTCAGGAACACCTCCAGCTGCGGCGACACCAAGCAGAGCGCGTCTGGTCGCCGCTTCGGCTACGACTCGCTCGACTCCACCGTTTGCGATGATTTCACACGCCGATCTTTACCTCCATGAGCTCATCGATGAACTGGCTGCGTGACTGAGCGTTTTCCAGTAAGCTCAGCGCGTCCTCGCCCCTCGCCACTCCTTCGGGACCTGTGACATCACACGTTGTTTTCACAGCTGTTTCGCGTGTGCGAGCGGCGGCATTAAGACGGCGCTTACAGTGCGTGCCGGCGTCCACCACCTCGATTTCAATGGGAGCAGCGTCGCCGTC
>JASSRZ010000086.1:203939-222408 GCA_032164315.1 Malacoctenus gilli | reverse complement strand
GCGGCGGCATTAAGACGGCGCTTACAGTGCGTGCCGGCGTCCACCACCTCGATTTCAATGGGAGCAGCGTCGCCGTCGCCCCAGTCGATGGCGCCGGCGTCCTGACGAGAGAGACGCGAATCGTTTGGACGGATTTCATACTATTCGTTTAGTAAGTGAAAGCTCTCTTCGTCCGTCTGACCTCCGCGTCGGGCTCCACGCTGATGCCCCAGTCGATCCCGTCCTCCACCGCGATGGCCGCCGTCGGCCCCAGAGCGTCCGCCGTCTTCCCGAAGTCGCCCCAGTCGATCTGAACGCACACAGAGATGAATCCAGAGACGCCTCGCCACAGCCCGGTCGGCCCGGACGGCGGCGAGAACCAACCGCGTCCTCGGCGAGCGCCTCGGGGGCAGCGTCCTCCGCCGGCGGCCTCTCCACCACCGTCGGGGCGTTGCCCGTCCGCCACTCGTAGAAGGTGGCGTTTCCTCTCCTCTGAGCGAACGTCAAGATGGGGACGACGGGCTCGGACCTGCCGGAGGCCAAACACGGCGAGCTCCGGTCAACAGAGACGCAGGAAGTGAGCGGCCCGCGGCGCCGGTCGTTCACTCACCAGTCGCATACGAAGTTCGTGAACGCAGTGTAAAGTTGGATTTGTTCCTCCAACTTGGCGGCGTCGCTGCCGACGCCGTCCAGGACCGTCGGGAGGTCTTTGACCAGAGCCTGAAGCTCCCGGGGGACGTTCTCGCCCTGGAGCGCAGCCACACAAACAGGAAGTCACAAAATAAGAGTCTGAACAGAGGCGCCCCACAAGAAGCCGCCTCGGACGGCGGCGGCGGCGGCTGGACTCACCGTGATGCCGTACTGCTTGCAGGCGGCGTAGTAGCGCTCCCGCAGGTCGGCGGCGGCGCTCTGGCACTCCACCTCCCGCCGGCTCAGCTCCTGCTGCAGCTGCTGCGCCTTGGCCAGCTGCTTCCTCAGGGCGGGGCCTTCGTAGCTCACGTTGCGACTCAGCAGGCTCGCCACCTCCGCTGGGACGCACAGAAACACCGCGATGAGGGAGGGACTTCAGCGGCCGGACGCTACCGAAGCCGCGACGAATTCGACTCGTTTGTGAGAGGGTGAAACGTAAAACTGATGCGTGCATGAAGGAGTTACTCAACTGGCTGCATACGTCGTGTTCAACTCACCTAAATAGACGTTATCTGCTTCATAAAGCGACACGATCTCTTGCCAGTCCTGAGAAAATAAAACACGACAAACACTAAATAACGAGTCACTGATGCAACAGTTTTGTCCAATCAGATGGAGCCCTGCAGTCACGAGCACCCGCCCCCTCCTCACCTTCATCCTCTGCGAGGAATACCTGCCGAAGATGTTCTTGGAGGACGCCTCGGTCCCCTTCAGTAGCTCCACGATCCTCAGGCAGTGGAAGTAATGGATGTCTGCGGGTGAGAGGAGGACGGGTGAGACGATGAGGAGCAGGAGGAGGAGGAGGAGCAGGAGGAGGAGGAGGAGGAGGAGGAGGAGGAACCTACAGGAGCCCGAGAGGAGCTGCTTGATCTCCTCGTTCTCCGGCATGTCCTGGATGGCGGCGTTGATCTTCTCCCTGATCACTTTCACGGCGCTTTGCCATTTCAGGTTACAGTGACGTCGATCCAGCAGCCAATCTGCAACCACACAACCGCGGGATCAGCCAACTGGGACCTACTGGGACCGACTGGGACCGACTGGGACCGACTGGTCCCATCCCACGGACCTGTTGCACACCTGAACATGCAAACCTTCATTCGGGCGCGTTTTCGCTCACCTAAAAGCTTGTTGGTCTGGATGTCGATGGGGAGATTTTGAATATTCTGCAAACACAACAACAAACAATGTCACTTTTTGACTTGTAGAATTCATATCGTGAACAAGTGACGGTTTGTCTTCATAAATTAATTACATTCAGGAAGACTGAAGGTCCGCATCGACGTCAAACGTGTAAAAAATCAACACGACAACAAAGTAAACATATGGAAACTGAATTTGCAGAGTTTATCTGAGTGACAGGGAGCTAACGTTAGCTCGCAGGCTAACAACAAACCACTGCGCGGACAGGAAGTGAGTTCTCGCTTACCTCCATCGTTTCTTCTGCCTTTAATCACAGACTTAGAGTCTTCCGAGCCGCATTTTAACCGTCTTTAACTCAGGTTTACGACCAGTCTGCTGCTGTCAGTGTCCGGGGTTCACTGACACGTTAGTGGAGCCTCAGCCAATGGGAGGAGGCGGCGTTACGGCGACCGACAGAACCGACCAATCACGCGTCACTTTACTCAAAACTGCGAGCTGATTGGTGGTTGTTTCTGATCGCGATTGAGGTAGTGAAAAAGCAAGCCGCTAGAGGGCAATGACGCCTCGTGCCTTAAATAACAAGATATTTTTTTTTAATTTAACACGTTTTTATTCAGATTAACAATAATAATAAAATGTTCTTCCACGATAGATTTTTTTGGAAAATTTATTTGTTTATCTATTTATTTTATTTTTGATCTGTTTGAATGTTTTTTAATTAACACATTTAAATTCTTTTTGTTTTTTGGTGGGGAATTTGCATTCTTGCAGCTTTTTCTCCATATGTTTTTTCGGTAAGATGTAATTTAAATAACTTTTCTTCCCCCTAAGTTTTTGTGCTTGAATTAATTAACAAATTAACCAAAAGCCTCCAAACTTTTCCAGAAGCTGTTGTTTTTCTGCAGGTCCCCCACGAGTTGGTTGCACGGCTTTTGGTTTTATCTGCGCCATCAGCCATCGGGAGGCATTAAGTGTGTGCAGCAGCAAACTGACCTCATTTAAGGTCATTTGAATGGCGACCAAAACTTGCAAAGCAAGCGTCCGTCCGCCGTGCGTGACGCCCACAGAACATGCAAAACAGCTGCTTCTGACTCTTTGTCTCCCGGCAGCTTCTCACAATCACTGAAACTTCTGAAGCAAAACTTCAGGAAGAAAGAAAGATGTCGTCTTGCAAACAGATTTCACAATAAAACTCCACAGCAGGGGGTGAGAGGAGGGGCAGAGTGTTGAGTCACAGTTCGTGGAGCCGCTCAGGTTCACATTAACTCTGCTGTCAGTGATCTTGATTTGGACCCAAACCTCTTTCAGTCACATGACTGCAACTCTGGCCCAGCAGCGGAGCCCCGCTCACCGCGCTGGGCGGGCTTTGGTCTAAGCGTGTGTGTGTGTGTGTGTGTGTGTGTTTGGGGAGGGTGTGTGCCTGAGGTGAAGTAGAGAGGGAGAAGGGGAGAGGGTGAGGCAGAGGGCGAGAGATGCTGCACCTGTGCACGCTCACCTGAGGAGACGACGAGGACTCTGCGGGGAGAGAGGACTTTATTCTGACTGGCATGCTGGAGAAGTTTCACATGTGACAGAGTTCCCCTTCGGCCTGCTCATCGTCCCACAAGGTGAGAAAAACCAGTTCGAGAAGCAGATTCACCTGCTGCACAGACCGCTTCCATCCAGGCGACAACACGCAGGTTTTCCTGTGAACTGTTTGTAACGTCTCACAGCAGAAAGGACTTTTTCTATTGACGTTACTGGTTTTCTAACAATGTGACAGTCAGTAACAGGGTTTAAACACTAAAAACAATATGTTCTGCTTTGTAATTTGTTATTTTATGTTGAATTTTTGTAGAAAAAATTCAGAGAGGTTTTTAAAATTTATGTTATTACTTACTTTTTTAAAATTTCTTCATAATAGTATTTTTAAAAATTATTTTACAGTCGGAAATATAATGAACCAAAAGGTTTTTGTTCGTGAGACAAAGAGTCCTGCGGTGCAGCAGGTGCATAGAAATGGATTCAATAGAATCAAACACAGAGGTCACCACACGGCGTTCTTTCTGTTCATCTCGCGGACGCGAAGTGACGTCAAGGATCCTCCGACGATGATGTGTTGATGGCACGTTTATGTTTGTTGTATTTCTGCAAAAAAGTCTAAAATAATGCAAAAAAAAGTGACTTTACGTTCAAAACTTTGGAAACCCGAGAAGTTCACCGAGAATTCTGCCCTTGGAGCTTCGTCTGCTCTCTCTCTCTCTCTCTCTCGCTCTCTCTCTCTCTCTCTGTCTCTCTCTCTCTCTCTCTCTGGTTAGTGATTTCCGAATGTTCCCTGAACTGCTGTGATCTGCGAGGCTTCGCCCACACATGACTGGATCACACGGTGACTTATTAAGAAGAGCCATTGGAGGGCCTCCTGTGTGTCAACAGCACTTTTTGTCCCAAAGGTCACGTCGAAGTCAAACATACTCAAAGAAATATGCGCGCACACACGATACGGCGCCGGCGTGAAAGTGCCGCTCGGATCGTCGGCTCTGCAGAAACTGCTGCGCCGAGAGTCAACAGCTCCATGCAAATGCTCCGCAAACGCCGGGAGACGAGCGACGTGTCGCAAACAGGCGCGAGCGGCTGAACGTGATCGGAGTCTGAGCTGTTATTGGTCGGTGACGGCCGGCTGCCGACCGTCTGATTCGCTCTGTTCAGCTTCCAGGCTGCAGTTTGTGGGGTGTGAAGAAAACACTGTCCAGAGTCTAGTCCCTGGACTCTTATTTTGAAGGGACTTGCTGGAGCCAGAGATCAATATTTCAGCTAAAGCACTGAAATAAATCCAAATGTCACAGCTTTTCTGTTCTCTGAGCGGAATTCAAAGAGTCGCAGTGACACGAAATACTCCAAATAGTGACTTTTTCGACTTTGGAAGAGATTACTGTGTTACTTTGTGTATGTAGATGCTAAATAAGTCACCAAACAAATGAACAAGAGGAACAAATGCAGATTTAGATTTAAAAAGTTTCAGTAAAAATGGAAAAACAGAGAAAAATATCACAAAAAGAAGGATCAAAAGCCACAAAAAGGTGTTCAGAGAATCAGAGGATTAAAAACAAAGGCAATAAATCTGTGTGTTGTGAACCTTCGCACGACTCTGCGTGCCAGCTGCCAAACACGGCGAGATAAGCGGCCGGCGAGCTGCGTGTTTCTGGCGGCTTTATTTGCATCGCGGCTCGGCGATAACAAAGTGACCACACCAAAGACGTCGCTCGCTGCTTCCTGCTCGCCGATACAAGACAAACAGCCCACCTGTAAAATCCTCTTTATGGGCGCGGTTTCCAATTCAGACCGAAGCTTTTATTGTGGTGAAGGTTCAGCGCCAGAGAGCGGCCATCCAGGCAGAAAGAGCCGCCGGCATCCTGTGACGAACTTTAACCTTTGCTGTTGATTCAGCAGCTTCTTTTTTCGTGACAGCACCAATAAAAACTCAGCAGTGAAACTTATTTCCTCATGCGGAGCGAAACTCACCTGATTATCTCTAAGATCGCATCCAGTCGCATTAAAGGTTTTGTTGTTGCCATAAAGTATCACTCATTACGAGCTTTATTTTGAAAGTATAATTCAGTGAACTAAACTGTCTCATCAGGCCCGTTGTCGCAGCTGATTTTTAGTTTACGATTATTTTTGTCATCTTGTGCTGTAAAATTGTTCAAATCTCGAGAAGCTTTAATTTTGGTAGAAAACATTAAAAATATCTGGGTTGACGAGCCCAAAACACAAAGTAAAGAACTTAATTCCGCAACAATAAAAGCCGTGAGCCGTAAAACGTATTTCCTGCTGCGTAGCGAAACTCAAGCGATTATCTCTAATGTTACATAACACGTTTAGTCTCATGCCAAATTTTGTCAAATTAAAGGTTCTGATTGAGACTTCCTCTTTAAACCACAATTATGAAGGGCTGTCCTCGTTAGACGCCTTTATTTTGAAAGAGGAGGTCGGGGAGCTACAGTGGCTCATCTGGCGTGCTAACGTTTTACCTGTTTCCGTTTATTTTCAGTGACAAAATTGTGTGTTTTGATTCCGGCGAAACCATAAAAAGGACCTTTGCTCACGAGGAAGTCGACGGCCAAAAGCTGCAGACGTTTGAGTTGAGAAATCAAATCAGGGAGCGACAATAAAGTCCCGACAGAAATGCGGCAACTTTCCCTCCGATGTGATAACAAAAAAATCCCCTGAGAGATTTCCAAAACCATGAGCCGATAAACGGTTTGATAAAACGGCTGTAAACCACTCTTATCGTCTCCAGCGTCCCATCGAGAGAACATGCTGTCGTTGTGGTGGGTTATTATGGGATGTCCGCGGCGAGAGGAGAGGAGAGGCGCGGCCGGCGCTCGGGAACGAGGTCGGAGGTGGACGGATGAACCGGTGGACGGATGAACCGGTTTACGGCGCGATGCTCCATAAAACTCTATGATCCAGCCGAGGGGAGCGAGAGCAATAAGCAAAGAAACTGTTGCACCGGGTTATTATTATTATTATTATTTTATTATTATTGTTGTTATTTATTATTATTATTATTAGTTTTATTATTATTATTATTTCAATGTTGAATTCTTCTTTGTTTATTTTTAATTAATTTGATTAAAGATCATGTTTTTTCGTCCTAAATATTTATTGAAATTAATTTTTTAAAGTTGATTAAATCATAGTATAGTGTTTATTTAAAAGCCAAAAAATTGCCAATTTTTTTCTGAAAAAAATTAAAATTAAAATATTTATAGAATTTTTTAATTCAATGTTTAATTTATTTTATTTTTAATAAGGAAAAAGAATTTGTGACTCAATAAGTGGTTTATTGAGTCATCTGACGCTTCAGTCTGGTCGTGTTGGTTTAGTTGAGTCAAACCAGGGTTAACGAGTCTCTAAGTCGGACTTTCCAGCTTCTTCCCTCGGTTAGGCCGCCGCTGTGTTTACGTCGCGACTTTTACGACGCCGTCTCCTCCGTGTCGCCGTTATATAACTAACGGAGGCGTCGCGGCTGGCTTCCTCGTGGCCGCGTCTCCGCTGTCTCGCGTGGGATCGGATCACTTGGGAGCGCCGGAGGATCCAGTTCGGGACATCATTAATTCAGCAGCCGGCAGCGGCGCAAGTGTCGGGTGTTGCGGCGCCGTGGGGCGACGCGCTACTCCCCCGATCGCCGAGATGAACCGTGGCGGCGAGAAGTCAGTCGCGGCCTGCTTTCTAAGAACAGGAACCAGTTGACTGCTTTTATTGTGAAGGGCACTAATCAGAAGACGAGGCCTGTTGACTTTGGTCGAGTTCCTCTGACTGAGGAGCGAATCATTGAGCCGAATCGGTACTTTTCTGATCAGTAAATGGCTAATCAGGTACTTTTCTATATAAATGGCTGGAGTGCACTTGCGAAAGCTCCACAAACTGCATTTCTGAGCTGCTTCCGTCTCTGCAACTCATTTCTGTGGAGCAGCGTCGCATTAGCAGCAGCAGCGTTGGCAGCCTCAGCAGAGTCTTAGCAATTTGTCCGACGGCTGCGCTCTCGTCCACCGCAGGTCCTCGTCCGGTCTGGCAGGCGCCATGGCCGAGCCCAGCTGGTGGAAGCTGACCTTCTCCCGCAAGAAGAAGTCGGAGGCCAAAGTCCTGTACGAGATCCCGCCCGAGTACGGCAGCAACGCCGGCAACAAGGAGCACGCCGGCGCCAACGCCGCGCCCGACCAAACGGACAGCCAGTTCAACGCCAGGCTGGAGAAGATCGTGGACAAATCGGCCACCAAGGGGCGCCACGTCAAGGTCTCCCACTCCGGCCGCTACAAGGAGAAGAAGAAAGTTCGCGCCACGCTGGCCGAGAACCCCAACCTGTACGGCGAGCGCGCCCTCAGCAACGAGAACCACTGACGCACGCCACCAACACGCGCACGTACTCGATCGCACACGTGTCGTACGTCGGCGGCGCTCTTCGAGAAGCCGCGGGCGAGTCTCCGCACATGCAAACAACATCATGGCGCGCGACACGAGAGTCCCGACGCGCCGCCAACACCGCCGGGCGCAAACCAACCCGAGGACTCGCACCTGAACCAACAAACGCTATCAGAGAGAACACCGGCGAGGGGCGGCGCTCGGCGGAGGTTTCACAAGGTTTTTACTCCAAAACGGACTTGCGCTTTCTGCTGCTTCCCGCGTCCATTCGTGGCTCAACCACCAAAACAGGAAGTCAGACGTCGTCCCGCGATATTTATGATTGAACCGTGAGATTTACTGTAATTGAGGTTGTTTTGTTTTTTTTTTACTGTCACGCAAGTAAGAGCTGTTTATCTTTACGTCTCGTGCAATCAAGTGCGGAAATGTCAGGACAACATGAATAAAGTCGCTTTTTACACGGAGTTTTTATGACAAACGTTGTGGTCGATCCTCCTGACCAACGAGTGGCTCCACGAAGTATTAAGCCACGAAAAAAAAACACAAAACACACTTTTATCAGTTTTTATCAAGATGCAAAAATCTGTGTACAAAATTAAAACGTTAAGTTATTAGATCTTTCAATCAATAAGATGTTTCTGGGGTTTCAAATATATCTTTATGTATCTTTTTTTTGAATAAACATGAATACTTTTTGGAAACATTGTACATAAAATTAAAATCAAACATGAAATATTGTTTTGGTTGTTTGTTTTCTTGCCTGGAAATCGTTTCTGTTGTCTGATAAAGAAAAACCGGATGTTGAATTAAAAGCTCTTATTGTGCAGGAGCGCTTTTCAACATGAAAGCGTTCCGGCGCTGTTTGCTCTGTGACATCATTGTTCCCGCGCCGTTCGGCGAACTCAGGTGAATCGCCTGCGGTCGCCCGTGTTGTTGTTGCCATGGCGACAGAAAGCGGACGCCGTCACCGGACACCCCGCCGCGCGCGCTGCTGCCTTTTGTCCGGCGGCGCACCGACCAGCTGCGGCCGCCGGCGGGCTCCGACCAATCAGCTGACGGAGCTCCGACGTTCGACTCTCTGCTGTCAGACCGCCACCTGCCGGTGAACACCTGCACCTGCACCGTCCTTTATTGTTTCACCACTGTTTTGACAGAAAAAGTTAGAGAACCAATAGAAATGTGTGTTTGAAGGTTAAGTCCCGCCCTCTCAAGCTGCTTTTGGAGGTGTGCCGCACACGAGCGTCACCATTGGCTACTGGAAATGCCACTCAACTACCGTTACCGCCCCTTTTCCACGGAAATACAACCAAACCCAAATAAAACGTTTTTTTTAATACAAATTAAACTTTATTGACATTAAAATCAACAATTCCCTTTTCTAAACAGTACAAGATCACAAAAATGGCACATTGACGCCACCAGCATTTAAATCTCCCCTTCAAAATAAAGTGTGAATCACTGTCCCAACACATTAAACAGTTTATTTTCAGTCAAAGGCGGATTGAAGACGGAGCGACTTCACTGGTGGGAAGAAATAAACCAGGACGTTAATTTAACACGTTACGATTCCTGTAAACTGACACAACAACAAACTGCTCAGCAGGTCGACGGACCCTTAAAAACGTCATTATGTCAACAACAAACAGCACAGTTTGATTCAAACAGAGACTTTAGTGTCAGGTAAGGAACAACACGGATTATTTTCAAAGTAAAGGACGCAGACTGCCTTCATTTTCCCTGAATTTCAAAGTAAAATACACGAAGTGAGAAAGTTCAATGAGGAAACGATGAACGTGTAAAAACAATCAATCGCTGACGCGTCAGTTTGTGCGTCCTGCAGCGCAGCGGTCGTCGATCAAGGGAAACGTAAAGCGGCACGTGACGGTTTCACACGGCGGCGACACGATGACTCTACGGACAGAGGGCGGAGCCTCTTGGGAGCGAAACGCGGAGGAACCGGTGGGCCGCCGTCACGGCGACAGGCGCTGGTACACCCAGCCGGCCTCGGCGGCGTGCTGGAAGTCTCCCGGCTGGGCCTCGCCGCCGTCCTCCGGCTTGGTGAAGACGATGCGGTCGTGCAGCCGGTTGGTCTGTCCCTGCCAGAACTCCATGTAGTACGGCTTGACGATGTAGCCGCCCCTGTTGGCAAAGCGGCGGCGGCGGCGGTCAACACGGACTCAGAAACAAAAGTAGTGGGATTACTTTAACAGTTCCAGGAACATAAAAGCTGCTACTGGTGTCGAGACCTGTTTCCTGTCGAAACAGTTCCGTGTTATTGAGACGCTCCTTCTCCAGACAACAGGAGTTCAGCGATATTGTAACCAAAGCACTGTTTCCTAGCTGACGTGAGGCTCACCAGTAGTCGGGCATCGGCACCTCCGAGTCCTTGTACTTCTCCTCCAGCTCTGCGTTTTTCTGCCTGAGATACTGAAAGAAAGAAGCGAGCAGGAAGAAGCGAGCTTCAGATCAGCGTTCTCGTCGACGAAGCCCCCCCGACCGCCGCCGCCGCGGTGCTCACGTTTCTGTCGGGGACGGGGCTGCTCTGCCGGCTCACCACGGCCCCGATCTGGCTGCTCTTGGGCCGCGAGTGGAAGTAGTCGCAGGAGCTCTGGAAGGGGATCCGCCGCACCGAGCCCTCGATGCGAATCTGCAGGCCCAACGGCGGAGATATCAAAGGGGGCCGAGTTCACGGCGCCGTGGCGCCCGTTCGTCCGTCCGGATCGCCGCAGAAACTTGATCGCGTGTTGCTCGAAGCGCCGCACACACGTCCTGCAAATCTCAGCCGGATCCGTCGAGAACTTTCAGAGTTAAACGGCTGGTTAAACTGGTTTACCTGTCTGTTCAGAGGCTCCCAGTAAAACACCAGGCAGGCGTAGGGATTGCTCTCCTGGACAGGAAACGGACAAACAAGAGGGGAAATCAACAGAATAAAAGCAACAAAGAAGAAACGACATTAACGGTTTCGTCGTGCGTGGAACTAAAGGTTCTCACCAGCTCGGAACCTTTCCTGCTCTCGTAGTTGGTGAAGAAGCGGAACCCTTCGTTGCTGTAGCCTTTCAGGAGAACCATGCGGGCGGACGGGCGGCCCTCCCTGCACAGGCACACACGGCAGCAGCGCCGGTGAGAAGCCGGCCAACGGCAACAAACCTGCGGCCTCGGCGCCGGACCCACTTGGTGGCGGTGGAGATGCACATGGCGTTGGGCTCGCCGATCTCCGGACACTTGGCGGCCTCGTCGAACCAGTTCCCGAACTGCTTGATGGGGTCCAGAGAGGCCAGCTGGTTCTCCTCGAAACACTGCCGGGAACCAGAACCAGTTAAAGTCACCACAACAACTCGAAGTTCCGCCTCTTATCAACTCTGACGTGAATCTATGGAGCTCCAACTGGAACATCTGGAGCTCGTCAACATCTGCTTGACTGACGGCGCAGTGACGCGTCTCTCTGGGGCTTTTTCCTCCCATCATGACCTTGCAGGTGAGCCGCTCAGCGGCCGCATCCCGGAGGAGGGACGCCGGCACACTCACCTCCTCGTCCCCCTTGTACTTCTTCCTCATGCCGCTCAGGTCCATGCTGGAGGAGCCGCGGGTCGTCAGTCTGCGGAGCTCCGGGTTCGGCACGCCGCGTCGCCCCGCTGTCACGGACGCACGCGGGCAGGAAAATGCTCCGAAGACGCAGATCTGCCTCAATAAAGTCGCACTGAGTATGCGCCTCATGCTGCTCGCTGCCGCTGACGTAACCGCGCAACGCGTCTTACGTAAAACGTTACGAAAACCGGCGACTTTCGTAACAGCGAGTTGCAAGGGGAAAAAAATGCAAACTTTGACGGTTTGAAGGGCGTATAGATCAACTTACCGTTTGGACGGAGAGGCGTTCAGGGACGCGAGCGGCAGGTGAGATTTAAAGGCAGGAAATGCGAAGAGCGAAGAAGACTACAAATACGCACGTCGTGATGCGTTCAAATGTAGCCTGGAAATTTGCCGTTCATTTTTGTGAATTAAAAAAATAATACTATTTTTCCGACTCAAGCTTTTGAACACCCCCCCCCCACCCCCCGCCACACACACGCACACTCACTGACGAATATACATGTACAAGAATATTTACTGTTAAATTCAAAAGTGTACATTTTTATTCAATTGCCAATATACTTTTATGAAAATCAGAGAAAATGTAGATGTTTCAGTCATTGTTGATTGTTGATGATGAATGCATTTTAAAAAAACGATTTTCTTCACCGAAAATTTAAAAAATGTGAATAAATAACTCAAAATTTCAAATAAACATTGAAATCCAAGAGCTGAAAAGTTGTTTTCTGTGAAATAAAAAAGAAATTGCTTTTGGCCAGCGTAACAGAGAGGTTCTTTCCGACGGTCCTTGAATGCGGCGCTGCTGCCGCACTGACGTCATGAATCACGTTTTCCTGTCAAACATGGCGGCGACCTTGTGTGGAAAGCTGCTTCCTAAACAGGGTAAAAAGCCTCAGTTTTACGTGATTATTTGTGGTTTTGTGGCGGAAAAAAATGCTGTTTGGGTTTTTTCGCACGATCGTCTGTCAGCTGCATCACTTCCGGTCCCGTGTGTTTGTTGTTGTTTACGTTTCCGTCTCCGCCGGTGGATTCATTCAGACTGACGCCGGGTGTTGTGTTGCAGGGTGGCTGCCCCTCACGCAGTGTGTCCGGCACGGGTCCAAGTCCGTCACCCGCCACCGGAGGCCGATGCACATCCTCAAGCAGAAGCTGCTGGCGGTCACCAAGTACGTCCCCCCGCCGCGGGCCGCCCCGCCGGGCGCCTACCCGCCCGAGCCGCGCCACCACCAGCAGGAGGTGAGGCTCAGGGGCGGACTGACTGACCACTGGTCCCAGGGGCCCCGGGACAGACCCCCCCCCCCCCACACACACACACACACACACTTAAACATCTTTTTGTTTGTTTTTGCTTCTCTATTTTGTTTTTCTGGTCATTTTGTGTTTGTTTATTGGTGTTTTCAGTCTTTTTCTTATCACTGATTCGTTGTTTTCTGTCCCGACACTTCTCAGTGGCACGTTTCGTCACTTCCTGTCGTCTTTTTTGGGGGGGGGGGGTCACCTGCTCATGTAACTCTGCCGTTTTTCCCTCCTCGGCTCTCAGGAAACTCCTCTGACGCTGCTGATGAAGAGGAACCTGAAGAAGCTGTTCCAGGACTCCAAGATGATCGCCGTGGCGCAGAACAACAACAGCAACGCCGAGGACATGATCATGCTCAAGTACCGCCTGCACAAACACGGCATCAGTGTCAAGTTCTACACCAACAAGGTAAGCCCGAAGCGCCGCCGCAGCGGCGGGAGGCGAGTCCCGGACGCCGAAACCGTCCTCATCCGGCTCTCCGCCGGCTCCGCAGGTGGTGCGGTCGTTCCTCAGCGAGTCGGCCTACAGCAACATGGCGCCTCTGTTCGTGGGCCCGACGGTGCTGCTGGTCAGCGAGGAGGCCAAGGCGAAGGAGATGCTGGCGGTGCTGCGCTCCAGCCCGCAGATCACGCTGCTCGGTAGGTTCCCGCCGGTTGGCTTCGCTGGAATCGAAGCAGAGATGTCTGAAGGGGGGCGTGTCCACTGTGTCTCGCAGGCGCGTGCATCGAGGACACGCTGCTGAGCGCGCAGGGCGTGGTCAGCTTCTCCAAGCTGCCCACCAAGACGGTGGTGCGCGGCGAGGTGGTCAGCGGGCTGACCGCCATGACCGGCCGCACCGCCTCCATGCTGCAGCGCCACCCGGCCCACCTGGCGGCGCTGCTGCAGCAGTACGTCAAACAGCAGCAGCCGGACGAGGGCGCCAAGGAGGACGAGGCCACGTAAGGGGCCAGGACGGACCGTTCTGATTGGACAAGCAAAAGAAAGGCCGCCGCAGATTGGCGTGCATCGGCGGCGGCGGTGGCTGCTTCGCTGCCGCGCAGCCTCACGGTGGAAACACTCGATGGACAATGCCGCAAAACACGCCAGACTGACTGTTTATTTACAGACGAATAAAATATTTCAACTCTCTTTGTTGTTCGAGTCAAAATCTGTCAGAAATACGTCAACTTGACACCATTCTGTTGAATTCTGCAAGATTGTGCCTCTAAAAATCCTGTTTCATGCAGAAAAAATGTAATTATTCTCAATATTTGGCTGAAACCACAGAAGAAGAAGGCGCCGGCGGTGGCGGCGCCTAAGTGGCATCATTAAAAACTCCTGCAGCCACAATAAACAGGAGCCGCTACAGACCCTGCTGCATTAATCTGCAGATTACATGTTAATCTGGGTCAGTTGGTCCTTTATGTCCCGCTTCGCCGCTCAGGGACGACGCTCACACAAAGGTCACCAACAACAAAGCTCCTCAGCGAGAGTTTCTTTCAACAAGTGGCTGCTAGAATAGAAAAAATAGTGAATAAAGTGTCATTTGTGGCCTCTGATGGATCTTCTCCGCCCTGGAAACAGATCAAAACCCAATTTGGGGGTTTTTAATCGACTTTAATCGTCCTCTCGGAATTAACGCCCCCGTTTTTAACGCCCTTTTGTCGCCAAACTCCCCGGCGCAGAGTGTCGGAGTGTGCAGCGTCAGAGGAGCCGCTGCAGATTTACCCTCCATCCCCTGCGAGACGCTCGGCTGTAATTCCAGCTAATGCGGATCAAGTACGCGACGCGGTGCGCGCGGTGCGCGCAGGACGCGCAGGACGCGCGCCGCCCCGCGACGCGCGGCGCAGAGCGCAGAGCGCAGCTCGGATTTGGAGGCAGCTCGCCGCTCGCAGGCCGCCGCCGCCGCCTCCTCCTCCTCCTCCGCCGCCGCGCAGCTCCTCAGACCGCGACAGAAGAACCGCGGATCCAACATGAAGCTTCAGTCTGATCTGTTCTCGTGACGCTGTTTTTTTTTTTTTTTTTTTGAAGTTTCAGCGGTTTTTCTTTGCAACCGAAATGTTGATTTATCGCAGATTCTTTCGCGCCACATCAGACGTTCGTTGGATTATCGAGGCGCAGACGATGAGAGTCGGAGCTCAGCCTCACGTAAGACTTCATTTCTTGTCTTTCAGTGTCAGAATGTGTTAGATTAGAGTCGAAACTGGTTTCAAATTGAAAGGAAACATCGATTGAAGACTCTGAAAACGTCTCGACGGGACAGTCGCCGTCATCTCTGTTGTAAATCAGCGTTAAAAGTCGTTTTAAGTGACGTTAATTTCGCGTAAACCGAAACCTCGCCGGTGCGCTGAGACACTGACTCTCTAATGGGCTTTAGATTAGAGACGGTGCGGCCCTGAATAGTTCTCAGGGGCCTTGAAATGGCCGGTGAGACATGAACTAAGTCTGTGAAATCACAAATAAAGCGAGAATTGAAGGTTCTCAGGCTGTTTTCGGCCGTCAGCTCTGTTAAAGGGGACAAAGGGACTCTGGATGTGGATGAATTGGTGGTCAAAGGTCAACAGTGTGTCGCTGAAAGCAGCTCCTGTTCCTGGGAAATGAGACGATGGCAGTTTCGCGACCTCCTGCAGGCACGGCGTCCACTTTGAGTCGAATCCGAGGAAAGGTTTCCTCGCCGAAGGTCACGTTTATTCAACGCTCGAGCGTCCCGGACGCAGGAAGACGCCGGTCGGTCTCTCGGTCGCTGAACTCCGACGGTTCCAACTCAAGTCAGCGCCGAAGACGACTGAGAAACTCTGGATTCGGCCTCCTGCAGACGTCTGACGAAGAAGGAGAAGAAGAAGAAGAAGAAGAAGAAGAAGAAGAAGAAGCTGCAGAAGCCTCCCGTTTCCTTTGACTTCCTATGTGAGAACCTACGGCGGCCTGGAAACCTCCGGAGGAGGGAGGCCGCGTTCACACGCCAACAACACGACAAGAACAGACTTTAATCTTCAGGTTTTAATTTCTGCGAACGAGCGTTTTTGATTCGCAGTCGAGTCGGTCGGAGACCGTCAGAATCAGGCGCGACGATGACGCTTTTCTCCGTCCGCCCGTGACTCAGACAATCGTGCGTCCTTGCGGTGTTGCGTCACGCCGCCGCGCGTCCAAGTCGCTAAAAACAGCCCCAGAAAAACCAATTAAGCAGAAGTTAAGCCCCGGCCGGCCCGCAGGTGCTGTTGGCCCGCCGCGCTTTCACAGCCGGGATTACCGCCGGGGCGAAAACCTGCACAGGGGCCCCCCGGACCCCCCCCCCCCCCCTCCTTGATCAGCCCCTGTGGCGTCGGCGCCTTTCATCTGCCACACATATATTAAATTCGACTTGAGCCCACGTTGATTATCAGGACGTTTGGAGTCCAGAAACCAACTGAAAGTCACTGAAACACCAAATGAGGCAAGAAAACATCATTTAGCTGAATTAAGACTCTAATTATTAACTTTTATTCGACTAAAATGTAAAAAAGAAGCTTGAAAACGTTTTGCGAATCATTAAAATTTGTTCGATCGTCTCTCTTCTCGCGTTTTTTGAGCGTTTTTTACGCCCCACTTCTGCCGTTTGATGCTTTTTCTCACTCGTTGTTCGAGGGCTCGTTACTCCTTTCAAAATAAAAGCCTCGACGTCGCAGTAAAACAGGCGAGGACGCGAAGCTCAAACAGCTCAAAGTCGGACGTTCGTCTGCAAAGCTGCAGGTCTTTGTTGTGTGTTCGGAGTTTGGCTGCGTGACGTCGTGGGCGGAGCCTGTGTGAGCGGCGGTTTACCTGCGTTAGGTAACCAGATTAGCGCGTCGTCTCCTTCGGCGCTGAGTGGATTTCGCACTTTCACTCCGCCTTCCTGCTTCTGCGGCATCATGCCGGAGCGGCGTCGTCACGGCGACTCGTTTCGCCGTACGTTTGTTGTTGTTGTCGCGTAAACAACGGAAATAAACGGCAGAGTTTTCTGGCGTTTTCTCTCCCTGACATCCGTCTCCCCGTCGGCCCTCCTCAGGATTTCTGACGAATCGTAGCGAGTCTTCGGCGACAATAAGTGGCTGGCGGCGAGCGGGGAGGGGGCGGAGCCTGAGGTCGTCCCCTGACATGGACTCGTACGGCTCCTCGCTCAACCGCAGCCAGTCGCTGGCGAGCGGCCTGGAGAAGACGTCGCCGACGTGGAACAAGCCGTCGCACTCGCGGAGCAGCAGCACGCTGTCGTCGCGCCACTCCCGGCAGGTGAGCGACCGCGACCGCGCCCCGCCACGCCACGCCACGCCACGCCCAGGCGGGAACCAACCCGGCTCTGGCGTCCTTTTTTTCTCCAGCAGATCGTCAAAGACTGGGAGGTGATCGAGGACGTCCACGTGGAGGCGGCGGGCGACGGCGGCGGCGCCGCCGGCCAGGAGATGACCGCGCCCGGCATCTGCGAGGGCTACCTGCTGAAGAGGAGGAAGTGGCCCCTGAAAGGCTGGCACAAGGTGGGGCGGGGGGCGCCAGACGCCGCGAAAAACCCCCGAACCGCCGCCAGGTGTCAACCCACGCCGCCTGTCCGTGTCTTTCAGCGCTACTTCGTCCTGGAGGCGGGAGTCCTGCGCTACTCCAAGAACCAGCTGGACGTCCCCCGAGGACGCGTCCAAGGCTCGCTGGACGTCAGCCTCGCCGTCATGTCCATCAACAAGAAGTCCAACCGCATCGACCTGGACGCCGGCGACATCCTCTATCACATGAAGGTGAGCCGCCTCCGCCGGCGGCTTCACAATAAAAGCCCCGCCTTCAGATTAAAAGCACGCTTTTGTGTTTTATCAGGCCAAGAGCCACGAGCTCTTCTACATCTGGGTGACCAAACTCCAGGCGCACCGCTCCTACAAGAAGAGCGAAGTGGCGCACCTTCACACCGGCTTGCTGCACTCCTTGTCCGCCGTGGCCGCCGCCGCCGTCGGTCCGGCTCAGAAAAACGGAGACGTGGTGATTGTCCGGGGAGGGGCGGAGCCAGACGCGGAGACCTTCGGGGCGACTCCGACAGTGACCGCCGTTTCCTCTCGCGTCTCCCAACAGAGCTTCACCGAACTGCCGGCCGGCGTGCCGCCGCCGTCCGCCCACGCCGCCGCCAACAGCAAGGTGTCTGCGTGGCTGCAGCAGAGCCACGACCCGGACACCTGCGTCCAAGGTAACGCTGCCGGAGAACCTTTGAGCAAAGCGCACCTACGGCGAGGGGAGGCTGACTGACGTGCGTCTCCCTGCAGAGTTGAACCGATGTCACCTGGACCTGACCGAGCTCAACCGTCTGATCCAGAGGCTGCAGGCGCTGGAGGCGGGGCAAGCGTTCACCAACGGCGAGCTGCAGCGCATCATCAGCATACAGGTGCACACACACACACACACACACACGCGCGCGCACGCGCACAGAGGAACGGACGCTGACCGTGTGTGTGCGGCTGCAGAATCTCTCGCTGGAGAAGCCGAAGAAGTCCAAGTCGGGGAAGATGTGGGGTCACTCGCGCACGCTGTCCCGCGTGGAGGCGCTCGGAATGGTGAGGACGCTCCGCGAGCTTCCGCCGCCGCCGCCGCCGCCGCCAAACGCTCCGTGATTGGTGCATTGATTTGTCCATGTTAAAACACTGGTGACGATTGACTCCAATCACGTGACGAACGGTCAATTTTTTTGGGGGGGGGGGGGTTTGAATCTGCGATTCGTTTGCGAATCTTTCTTAACGACACTTCGGGGTTTTTTTGTCTAATCTGATCCGAAGCCGATTCGTGGGATTACGAAATCGGTGAGTTGCACTCGTGAAAACATCCGACAAGTTGATGCATGATCAGCGACTTAAGGCTACGTGCTGCAGCATCACATAGAATAGAATAGAATAGAATAGAATAGAATAGAATAGA
>JASSRZ010000086.1:189859-203839 GCA_032164315.1 Malacoctenus gilli | reverse complement strand
ATGATCAGCGACTTAAGGCTACGTGCTGCAGCATCACATAGAATAGAATAGAATAGAATAGAATAGAATAGAATAGAGTAGAATAGACGCTCCCTCTCTCCTCTGTCTGTGACCTGTTGTAACTAAATCACAGGTGTAACTAATCACTCTAACGCTAAAATAAAATAAATAAAATAAAATAAAACATTGAAAATTAAAAATTAAAAATTAAAAATCAAAAATTAAAAATAAAAAATTAGATTAAAATAGAAATTAAAATTAAAATTAAAATAAAAATTAAAAATTAAAAATTAGATAAAAATTAAAATTAAAATTAAAATTAAAATTAAGATTAAAATTAAAATCCAATCAAGAGAAATTAGTGTTCTTCTGAGCTTTTATTTTGAAGGCAGATGTGGAATAGTTACGCCTGTGTTTTGTATCCGTCGTGTGAGTGAAAGCGCTCACGAGATTTACGATCTTGTAATTCCCACTTAGCCACTAATTCGAACTTTAATTGGTTTAAACCGGGGCCGCCCGCCCCGCGGCGTGGCGACGTCACTTCCTGTGGCGGCTGAGCCTTCGTCCGTGGTCTTCCTCCCCCCGCAGCTCTCCTCCAGCCACCTGAGCAGCTCGGCCCACCTGGGCGCCTCGGTGCCCTCCATCCCCGACTACGTGTACACCCAGCTGTCGCCGCCCACCGTCACCTCGCCGGAGGGCAAGAAGATCCAGCAGGACATCTGCAGCATGTCGCTGCGAGGTGGGTGGGACGGAGGAGGGACAGGCTCCGCCTCCTTCTTCGTCGCCGTTCTGAGTGTTTCGTCCTCGTCCTCTCAGTGCTCACGTCTCTGAAGTCCGTCCACGACGCTCTGACGCAGGAGCGCCAGAAGCTGCAGGAAGTCTGGGGGACCAACAACGTCCACCAGTCCAACACGCTGGCTCTGGTGAGGGACCGTTGTCCTCGGTAGAAGCTCCGCCTCTTGTGTCTCTGAACGTCCGTCCTTCCTCCGTCCCCGCAGCCGGCTTCGGCGGCGCGGCGCCCGTCCCGCGGCCCGCCCTCGGTGGCGGACTCGGCCGCCGAGTACTTCGACGCCAGCGACGACGTGGTGTGCGCCAGCTCCTCGGAGGCGTCGGAGGAGTCGGGGCTGAGCGACGGCAGCACCAGCAACTCGGAGCCGGAGGAGGGACACGGTGAGGGGAGAGCGTCCGTGCCGCGCCCGCCCGCTCGCGGCGCCGCTCGGCTTCCTGCGCCGTGACCGCTTGTCTCCGCTCCGACTTTGCAGCTTCGGCGACTCGGAAGTACCGCGCCAGCATCTCGCGGACGCCCAACAGCGTCGCCCCGAAGAGCAGCGGCAGCCGGACCCGACTGCCGGCGTCGTGCCCCGACAACAGCCACGTGGGGCTGATGGCCATCCTCTACAACAACATAGGCACGAGGAGCCGCACCGGGAACGCCGGGCGCCGGACGGGACGGGCCGGAAGTCTGACGGCTGTGGTTTTTTTTCTTCTCCATACAGGTAAAGATTTGGCGCGAGTGTCGATGCCGGCCGCCCTGAACGAGCCCGTCAACCTGCTGCAGCGGCTCTGCGAGGAGCTGGAGTACAGCGAGCTGCTGGACACCGCCAACAACACGCCGGACGCCTACCAGAGGATGGTCAGGCCCCGCCCGCCGCCCCGGCGCGGCGCCCACCGCCCGGCGATCAAGCGCCACCGCTGACGCTTGCGTTTCTCGTCTCTGGCAGGTTTACATTGCTGCCTTCGCGATCTCCGGTTACGCCACGGCGACCTTCAGGAACCGCTACAAGCCCTTCAACCCGGTGCTGGGCGAGACGTACGAGTGCCACAGCGAGGACCGCGGCTTCCGCTTCGTCAGCGAGCAGGTAGCTCTCGCCGCGCCGAACTGATCCGGAATCAGCTGCCAAACGCCGACGGTGTGTGTCCTCCGTCTCACCAGGTCTGCCACCATCCGCCCATCTCCGCCTGCCACGCCGACTCCGACAACTTCTCCTTCTGGCAAGGTGCGGCCGAAGCGCCTCCGGTCCACGCCTCCCTTTTCCCCGACTCGCTCCGGCGCCGGACGAGCCGTCAGTGACGCGTGTGTTTCTCCGAACAGATCAGCGGTGGAAGAACAAGTTCTGGGGGAAGTCGCTGGAGATCCTGCCGACGGGGATGGTGAACGTGACGCTCCCCCGGTGAGTCGCGGCGGCGCCGTGTTAGGAGAGCGCCGTGTTGGATGGGGGGGCTGACGGGGGGTCTGTTTTGGCGTGCGCCGCAGGTTCGGCGACCACTACGAGTGGAACAAAGTGGTGACGTGCGTCCACAACGTGCTGAGCCAGCAGCGCTACCTGGAGCACTACGGCGAGGTGACCATCAGGAACCTCAAGAGCAACGCCTGCACCTGCAAGATCACCTTCGTCAAGGTGACCTTCCCCGCCGCCGCCGCCGCTGCCGCCGGGCTGCGTCTGAGGTTTGCCGTGACTGACGTGCCCCTCCCCCCTCCCCCCTCCCCGTTCTGCCGCAGTCTCGCTACTGGGGCTCGGAGACCAACAAGAACGAGGTCCAGGGCGCCGTGCTGGACCAGAGCGGCAGCACCATCCACCGCTTCGGAGGCCTGTGGCACGAGGGCATCTTCTGCGACACTCTGCCCACGCCCAAGTGCGTCTGGAAGCCCAGTGAGTCCCCGGCACGCCGCCCGACCGCCGCCGCCGCCGCCGCCCACGTGTTGACGTGGGACGTGATTACGCGCCGCCGCTGCCAGGAGCGCCTCAATCAGCTTACGGCGTCACGTTTGCGCGGCGGCTCCGCCCCCCCCCTCAGAGCTCTCGTGTCGCTCCGCAGATCCGCAGCCGAAGGACTCGGAGCTCTACTACGGCTTCTCCGCCTTCGCCATGGAGCTCAACGAGCTGCCGCCGGACCTGAGGCCTCTGCTGCCCCCTACGGACAGCCGCCTGCGCCCGGACCAAAGGTGACGCGCGTTCAGAGTCGGAAACACGACGGTACAAATGGGCGTGCCGCTTCCAGTTAGGCCCCTCCCACTTTCTGGGATCAAATCCGTCATCTGAGACTTTCAGCCAAGCTTTTTGTTCAGTTTTTTGCGGTCCTTCCGGTGTGTCCTGAGTCGCCGCCTCAGCTGACTCCTCTCTACGCGGAGGAGCAGCGGCTCTGCTCCGAGCTCCTCCCCCTCCCCCCTCCCTGAACGGCCGCTTTTTCGCCCCGTTTGTCCGCAGGATGCTGGAGGAGGGCCGGGTGGAGGAGACGGACCGCAAGAAGGACGAGATCGAGGAGCTTCAGAGGGAGCGCCGGAAGGAGCTCTCCAAGCGGGGGGAGGAGCACGTCCCCCGTTTCTTCAAGTGAGTTCGCCCGCAAAGGGGGGAGGAGTCTATTCGAGGGGCGCCGTACGGCGGCTAACCTCGTCTCGCCCCCGCCCCCGCCCCCCAACAGGAAGGCCAAAGACTCCTGTGGACGGGACGTGTGGCTGACCAACGGCACCTACTGGAGGATCCGGCAGAACCCGGGCTTCTCCGCCGTGGAGAACGTGACTCTGTGGTGAACACGCCGGCCGGCCGGACGACCGACCGACCGACCCGCGCGGCATACATGAACCGCTCCGTCCGGGGAGGGGGGACGGTGCTGCGGGGGGGGGGGGGGGTCCTCTGCACCCCCATGACTGGCTCATGGGGGGTCCTCGCCACAGGTCGACTCGTCAGTCCAGAAAGAAGAAAGAAACTTTTCTAACGTATTTTTTTCTAGATTACCTCCATCCTCCGAAATGCGTTTCTATATAAATATATCTATTTTTTGGGGTGTTTTTTCTGCCACGCCAGCACTTGAAATGCTTGAATACTCCGTGTAGTACGAAGACTGTGTCAGTATACAACGTACGAACGTTTAATCCAGTCACGCCTGCCTCTCGTTCGGCAGAAACGAACCGCGAGGGCGGAGCCGCGAACACCCGAACGATTCAGAGGTTCTCACGTTTCTCCGGTCCCTCCGGAGGATTTTCCACTCTCCGTCTTTTTCTTCTTCATGCGAATGTTTGTTGTTCTTTGATCGCTTGTTTAAAAGAAACTTCCAGTCTAGAAAAAAAGTATCTAAATGACGAAATCCGACGTAAAACGCAGGTTTTACGCTGGTTGGAAACAAACTGTATTTCTGCAGCACATTAAACTGCTGACAAGTCGAGGTCGAACCTGTCGTTTCGTCCGCCGCGAAAGAACAAAGGAGCCGAGTTTCGTCGTGTCGAAGCTTTAATTTCATGAATAGAAAAACAAAAGGACGAGACACCAAGACGCCACCTTGTTTTCAATAAATAACGGGGTCTGTTGCGACTCGAAGCCTCCGGGAGGCTTCGGTGGGCGTCGACACACCAGGAGAGACGCCCGACGTCCCCGTGTCCGACCAGAGTCCCAGTTCGAGGGTTTGAGGGGGGGACGGGGGACGCTCGAAGGAGGAGGGGGGGAGATTGTAACGGCAGAGACCTCCAGCAGGGGGCGTTCCTGAGGTATGTGAGAGCAGCCTGGCCGGGCGCTGGCGTTTGGCGTCTCCTGACGTCGCACCACGTTAACCACACAGCACATAGAGGGGGACACAGACGACAACAGGCCGGCGTGCACGTCCGACTCTCCCGCGACGGACCCAAATAATTGCACTTAAAAAACAGGAACGGTGGTCTGTACAGCGCCGCCGCGCTCCACGGAGGGTCAAGGCTCCTCCCCCTCCCTCGGACGCCAACGAAAACATCAAACGGGACAAACACGTACGCAATATTCATCAGTTGATCCCACGTGTTCGTGCCTCAGCGTCTCATTTCTTGACTTCTATTTTCCCGTTGAAGGACGGAAGCCGAAGTCACTTTTAAGACCTTTTTTTTTTACGGGAATTTGATGATTTTTTAATCTAAAATTTAACACTGAAGTCGGGAAAAGACGTTAAAAAAAAGAAAAACAGCCACGTCTCATAATTTCTAAGAAGAAAAATTTAATTTTTGCCGTGTTAAAAAAATTTAAATAAGCATTTAAATAAACTGTACAGAAACGCGAAGCTTTGCCTCGCTGCCGTTAGCTTTAGCGGTAGCCGCAGAGCATCATTCTCTTCCTGTTTACGCGAGATGCGACAGGAAGTGGACATGCGCTCTGATATTCGTCGTCTGTCGTCACGGAAAAACACTCCCATGATGCAGTTTTGTGGACGGTAGCTCGTGTAAGCTTTGCATGCTGGCGCCTTTAAAGTCATCGAAAAAACACGTTGAGAGTTTGTTACTTGGTGGTTTTTTTTCGGATTTTACCCCCAAAATGTTCACGTGTCTCCTGAAACGACCTTTGAACCTCCCAAAAAATGCACTTTTCTGCCTGAACAGGGACCAAAACAACAAGCACAGACACAGTTTCCTTCTAAATGATGAAATATTTCTAAATCTGGGATTTTCTGGATGCTGAGACTTTAAAATTCAACCTTTGAGGGAGTTTTTTTCATGAAATTTCAGCGAAGAATGAGTCGAAGGCTGTTCAATCGAACCAGAGTGCAGCTGATGCGAGTTTTCGGTCTTTTTTTCAAGGGTTTTCCTCCTTCGTTTAAATGTTTTGGAGCCAGACGGATTTCGTTGCCTTGTTTTGTGGCTCCGTGGTTCGGTGTGAGCAGCTGAAGCGTCTCCGAAGATTTCCTGAAACTCTTGGATTCGCTCGGTAACGAAGCGTCCGTCTCGGCGCAGGTTTGAGTCGTCCTGCCGGGCGCCGCCCGTCCCCCCCGGGCCCGGTGTCCGAGGCCATTAGCACACCTGGCGAGGAGTGAGGGCCGCGCGGCTGATCGGCGCCGACTGCCGCCTCACTCTTCATCTCTGTCAGCGGGGCCGGGCGGCGGGCCGCCTCTGTCAGCCGGCGTCACGGCGCCCGTCCGGCCGAACACCAGGGGGGGAATTGGCCGCGTCCGCCCGCTCACTGCCAGCTTCCTGCCGGAGGCGCTGCCAGCGTGACAGCGCCGCGTCCGCTCACCTGCGGCGCCCGCGTGGGCTGACCCACTTTCAGACACGTCCGTGGGGGAAACCGGAGACGTCCGGGGCCGAAATGAAAAATTGGGGATATGCAGAAGGCGACAAAATGAGAAAATTTCATTAAAAGACTCAAAATTGAAAAATAGATTAGAAATAAGATAGAAAATAAGCGTCTTGAAATGAAGAACCTGTAAAATCACTTTAGATTCAGTCTTTCAGAACTAAATACTTCAAAATCTTGAAGTTTTGTGACCAAAAATTGGGAATTTTGTGTTTAAAATGGTAAAAATATGCAAATTATAACCTAATTTTTGACCTCAGGAGCTTCAGTTGGACGATTTGTGAGTGAAATAAGTGAAATAAACACCAGTTTTCTGTTCAACTTTCATCCAGCTGCCCTGCAGAAGGTGGAGGCAGATGAACGTCCGTACGCGTCCCTCATCTAAGCTGTCTTTAACCCTCCTGACCTCAGATCAGTCTGGGCTCTGCACCGTCCTCCTGCACCGCTGCACTCTGGCCACTAGTGGGAGCTAAAGGACGCAGATTGGGCCTAATTAGAGCAAAAAACCGCAAGTGTGTGTGTGTGTTTGTGTGTGTGTGGGGACGGAAGTTGCACTCGCTCTGAGGAAATCAGAACATCTTGAAGACGAGTTTGAGGGACCGATGGACGGACGTCACCGTGACGCCGGCGTGATGGACTCCGGGACGAGCGTGAGAGTCCGAGAGCGAGGAGACACGAGACGGAGCCGAAGAGACGCCGCGGCGAGCGTTTGACGCGGGACGAAGAGACAACGCCCGCCGGCGCCTGTCAGCAGGCAGATATGCAGATGTTCCGCCTCCAGACGTCCGGCCGCTCCCTCCGTCCGCTCGCCGTCTCTGCGACCCCCGGGGGGCGGCGCCGCCGTCACCTCGGCCGCACGCCGAGTCCGACCTTGAAAGTTGCTGGCGTGACCGGCGGACGCGTCGCGCCGGGGTCGTGGCGTGAGGTGAGGTTGTCTGATGTGGTTCTGGTCGAAGCGCCTTCCCGCCCGTCGTCGTCTCCTGGTCTGACCGGAGCGCGTCCACGAGGGCGGCGTGGGAAGCGAGACGCCGTCGCGACTGCGGCAACGGCGGCGGCGGCGTTTGAGGTAATCAGTGGGTGTAATAGCCGTAGTAGTCCGCCTCGCTGTTGCTGTCTTTCTCGCAGAGCTCGCCGCCGCCGCCGCCGCCACTCGGGGGAGGGGAGTTTTCCGTGCTGGAGGCGTAGGGCGACACCCGCCTCTTCTTGTGGTCGCCCACGGCGCCCTCGAACAGGCCCGAGTCGGCCGAGTCGGCCGATTTGACGGACGGCGGCTCCAGCCAGGGGTCCTCGGCCAGCACCGAGTCTTTGGGCTTGTCCTGCGGCGGCGGCGGCAGCGGCGGCGGCGGCTGCAGCGTCTCCAGGAGCGACGGCGGGTGCAGCCGCGGGTTCCCGGGCGAGGTGGACGAGGAGGACGAGGACGAGGAGGACGAGATGGGGCGGAACCAGCCCAGGCCGGCGCCCGGCTTGGCGGCGTGGCCCAGGTACTGGGGGGCGGGCCGGCCGGCGCTCCAGCTGGCCGGCGCGGCGCTGGGCACGCTGGTGGAGGCGAAGGGGTGGTCCGGGTAGTAGCCCAGCGCCGGGTGGGCCGGCGTCTGCAGCGGGAAGGGCTTGTAGAAGCCGTTGGCGGCGAAGTCGCCCTCGTAGGACGGCGCGAAGTCCAGCCGGTTGGCGGCCACGCCCTGCTGCGGCGGCAGGTACCAGCGGCTGTGGGGGCCCGGGCTGGAGGGGGGCTCCTTGTGCTGCGGCCCCCCCATGGCCAGCGTCTCCCGGGGGTAGAAGCGGCTCTGCGGCAGGGGGCTCACGTAGGGCTCGGGGAGGTAGCCCTGCGGGTAGCAGCCCCCCGCCAGCAGCTGCTGGCTGTCGGTGGGGGAGGGGGTGACGCGGTCCGAGTCCGGGGGAGCGTACAGCCTGGGAGGGGGGGGGGAGGCGGAGGGGGAGGGGGAGGGTGAGCGAAGGGGAAGAAGAAAGAAAAGGTGTGACTTCCTGCTCCAACCTCAAACCAGCGAGCAGCTCGGGGCCCCTCACACCTCCTCGCCTGCAGCAGCAGCAGCGCAACGCCGCAGCAATAAAAGCCTCAGCTTCAAAAAGGTTCCAGGTCAACACTCTCACGCCTGCTGCGCTCTCCAAACGTGCAGTACTTCACTACTTCAAGTACTTCAACGCAGACGCGAGACCGCCACAGACAGGTCGGTCTCGTTAATGCAGAAAATCAATCAAACGGCTGTTCCGAACCTTCAAAAAACGAGTCGACTGCGAAGAGAGTCTTTGTTTTTCTCTCCGTCCGTTGAAAGAATTTAAAGTAAATAACGTCAGAAAGAAAAAGCAAATTTTAAAAAGGGATTTTCAGAGGAAAATGATCAAAAAACAGCAGAAATGGTTGAAGGTTTTTGGAGGATTTCCAAAATAAAAGCGTAAACCTGGTGGTGAATCAACCGTTTCATCACAACACGGGCCTGAAGTCGCCTTAATTTGATACTTACGTGTCGTAATTGTCGCGGAAACCTTTAGCGAAGGGGTTATGATCTATTTTCAGCTGGGTGATCTGTGAGGAAGAGAAGAAGGAGGAGGAGGAGGAGGAGGAGGAGGAGGGAGCGATGAAAGAAACAAGAGAGAGAGAGAGAGCGAGCGGGTCACTGAGCAATAATTCATGAGCCTCACATGCAGCCTCGCTCTGAAACGTTCCCGCAGCGCTCGCCGCTCGAGCGCCGGACCTTCGCGCGGTGCCCTGTCGGGAGCCGAGGAGGAAACGAGCCGCTGACCTCGGGTCGGCCGAGGTGACGAGACTCCCGGCTGAACCCCGGACCTCGGATTCCTCCGCCAGACGCGCGCACGCAAATTAGCGCCGGCCTGCGTAAATCAAACCGGTGGCGTCGGAGGATCTCTGAGACACTCAGACGTCTCAGGAGGACGCCGGACGTCCTCGGCGTGGACGCCGCCGACCGACTGACGACGGCGTTACACCGAAGGTCAGAGGAGGCGTGAAGAGAGTCAGAAACTCACATGCAACTTGTAAACACGCTAAATAAACAGTTCACAGATTTACACACCATGAAAATAAACTGTAAATACTGAAACTGTGTTCTGACTTTTACAAATAATAATGAAACTTTCACAGTTTAATTGAATTTTTAAAATCAATTATATTCATTCTTTATTCCCTTTTTCTATTGTGTGTTTAAAAAATATTTATAATGTTTTATATTATTTAAATTTGGACTAAAAAAAGAATACTTAAAAAATACAGTATTTCTACTACTACAGTATTTTGCGTCCGACTGCGTTTTCAGCTCAATTGTTTTGTCCTCTTAATTAAATACAAACTTTGTTTTTGTAGTTATGATTTAACTTCCTAATATTAGTTTTTAATAATTGTATTAATCTCATTTTTTTAGTTATTATTATTATTATTATTATTATTATTATTATTATTATTATTATTATTATTATTGTCGGACTCACGTCGGCGTTCTGATAGGCCGTGACGGCGATGAACTGCGTCTCCGGGAAGATGAAGGTCTGGGCCTTGGAGGACAGGAAGTGGTCCTCCGAGCCGTCCTCCTTCACCTCCACGATGTGCAGCCGCGGCTGGTACTTGTGGAGTGACTGCAGGACGATCATCTGGGGGACGGGGACACGTCCAGCGTCAGAGACGTCTCCGCTCAGAGACACATTACGTTACAACTGACAGAATATACCGAGATGACAGACGATGCTCGGAGGCGCGACGCTGGGCTGTTCCACAAGAGGGGAAGCTATGCTAAGCTATGCTACAATATGACACAACTGCCGTTTCTCAATACCGAGTACGCGGGAGTGCGTACTCCAAAAACTTCTGAAACTCGGACTTGAAAACTTGGAAACTTCCCGAGGACGGGAGTTCGCGGTACGGTTTTTCGACGACTGGAATGGCAGCGTACTCGTGACGTCACTTCCGTGACTTCGGTGTCTACCGCTGGTGATTATCCCAGTAATGTTTATTTTATGTTGTAAATTTTTATCAAAAATAAAATAACTACACAAAACAAACACCCTACTCGTTTTTTTTAATGACTGCTTGCAGTTTTGTGTTCGCTCCTCCGCCATCGCTGGCTGTAGTGAAATGCATTCTGGGATACATGAATGTCCGAGTCCACACGAGTCACCATCCTCGGTAAAATGGGCGTAACGAGTTCACATCCGGGTATCTCACCGGACTTGCGGAAATGCGAACTTGCGTATTGGAACAGGACTTGGGCGCTGACTGATGACGTTTCTCAAGTCCGGAAGAACAGACAAGTACGGGTATTGAGAAACGGCTAATATGTTAGGCTATCAACTGCTACAATATCCAACGATACGGACACGATACGAAAATAAACCGATACAAAAGCAACAAGTTACACCAGGACACAGGAAAGCGTCCTATAGGACGCCGCGGTCTGACTCGTGACACAAAAATACCCGTTTCCAGGTGCAACTGCGTACCTGAGCCACGTTGTTGGTGCTGCCCTTGTTGTTGGTGAGCTTGAGTTTGCTGAACGACACTTCCTGTCGCATCCAGTGAGCGCCGGTGTTGGGGGAGTCCGGGTGCATGTACATCCGGTTTCCTGCCAGCAGGGGGAGAAATACAAGCTGTCAACATGAAAAGAGACGCTTTTTAAATCAGTTTAATTTCATCTTAAAGTCCTGAATTAATCTCCAGGTCTTTAAGTTTAATATTTTGAATGAAATACTTCATGTTTGTTGCTTTTTCTTTGCATCTGACTGCAAATCCATTAAAAAAAGTTGCATTAAATCGATGCCTGAAGGTGAAAAACACACAAAAAAACTCCCCCGAAATTTCCCGTAGTAACTTCAGCGGTTTTTCACTTTTCAGCGCTTCAACTGTTCGCAGCGCGACCACAATGACCCGCTGACCTTGAAGGCGCGCGCCACATCAGTCAGCTAATAACTCCAATTAAGTTGAGCTGTGACACCGCAGCTTCCACCTTTCCTCAACACCTGGCAGACGTGTGACAACACATCTGGCTCACGTGCTGCCGCTGTGGTTTGTTTGCCTCCCGTCCAACAACAAAAACAAGTCGGAGTGCTTTTGTTTAAAAGGGCTAAATGACAAAAAATACATTCAGACTATTTTTTATTTATTCTTTGATTAATTTAATTAATAATTCTTTATTTTTGAATTTTTTTAATAATAATTGGAATTTATTTATTATTATTTACTGTTTTTGCAGTTTATTTAAATTAAAAAATATATTTTAGGCACATTTTTGCATCTTATTTAACATCACAGTAGTATTATTTATTTTTGTTGACATTTTGGTCCTCAGGGTTTGTTGTGGAGCCCAGACGTGTCAATAAAGTTGTTGCGGCGTCTCCCGTACCTGGCATGTTGCCCTCTGCTTTGCCACACTGGACCCACTTGCCGCCCTGGTACCTCCAGTGGTGCTGGTCGGCCAGGACCACGTCCACGTAGACGTTGTAGTGCGCCGACGGGTCCAGAACGCTGATGTTGAAGCTCAGGAAGGGAAACATCCTCCTGGAACAACAACACGTCTGCGTCAAGACGGAAAAATGACGAAAACTTCGACAGTTTCAAGTGAAACAAACGGAACATTTTGTCCATCTGATGCTAATATTAAAAATAAGTCATACTTATTGAACGACATTTAATTTAAGTGCGAAATGAGTCCCGACTCTCTTTCTGGGAGCTGAACGTGTGACACTGATAAATTAGTCATGTTGTGTAACTGTGACATTAGAAATACTTTAACTGTAATTATATATGTTAGTAGGCCGGGGGGGAGCGGCGAGGGGGGGGGGCGTGTCATCACCAGCTGAAGGGGCCGTAATGGGCGAGAGGTGGCGGCGACGGGCGACACGCCGCGGGTGAATATTTAACGGCGCCGTGAATAAAAGATGTCCCGGCGGAGGCGCTTGATTGCCGCGACGTCACGCGTTGCACTTGTTTTTTCGATCAGCCAGCGCGGCGGTGAGACGGGGTGACGGCGAGGTCGCGGCGAGGTCGCGGCGAGGTCGCGGCGAGGTCGCGGCGAGGTCGCGGCGTCCTGCCGTGGTGGGAGGGGAAGGGGGGCGCTCCGTCCAACCGAGTGCGAGACCACAAGACACGACAAGGTACTGCGCGATACCACGAGATACTACGAGATACGCAAACCAGAAAGACGCGGTTGATACTTGGAAACGTAGCGTTCGAAAAAACGACAAATGATCTACTGTGAGCGGACACACACACACACACACACACACACACACACACACACACACACACACATGCACACACGCACAGTCTCTTTAACAATCAATCACGGTTCTCCAGTGAAACACAATCGCGGAACCGAAGGGATGCTCGTGGAGGCCAAAGGTCAAAGCGAGAAAGGCTTTTATTTTGAAAGAACCGCTGCAACCGCAGGAGAGGCGCTCATCTGCCGGTTTCTCACACTCGCAGTTTCTTGATGTTGTGATGAAATCAACGCACACCGAACAACAAAAAGAGGCGCAGACGAGCGCAGACGTCTTCCTGGACCGAGCCGACGCACCTGTCACCGCGGGCTGGACAAGCGGTCGAGGCGAGCGCTCCAGCCGTTCGGACGGAAAAGTACCTCGTCAGGTCCATCAGACTAATTAAAGGAACTAATGTCTCTGACGCTGTTTGGCTCATAAAATAAAAGGAATCCAGAAGAAACAGACGGAGAGAGGAGTGCGAGGAGGGTGTCGGGCAGAGGGGAGGTGAAACGGGGGGAGTGATGGGAGGGTTTGTCCTGGGGAGGTGATGGAGGAGGAGGAGGAGGAGGAGGAGGAGGAGGAAGTGGGGACCCACCGGGGAGAAGGGAGGACTTTTCTACATGAGCGCACCGGCTGATTGGTGCAGACAGGAGTTCAGCTCCAGTCTTTGTCACCGCGCGTCCGCTTGACGCTCGGTGAGGAAAACATGCCAGCCTCCAGCTGCTGCCGGACACCAGCGCGGCCGACCGCACACTTCAGGCTCCGCCCCCCCCGCTCACCGCCAGCCCAAGCGTTCGGACTCTCTGGAGTCCGAGCGGCGCCCGAGACCGTCGACGTCCTGCTTCGCGTTCCACTGATTAATTTAAAGCCGC
Organism: Malacoctenus gilli; assembly: GCA_032164315.1. Taxonomy (NCBI): domain Eukaryota; kingdom Metazoa; phylum Chordata; class Actinopteri; order Blenniiformes; family Labrisomidae; genus Malacoctenus; species Malacoctenus gilli. The sequence goes on along the minus strand of JASSRZ010000086.1, from coordinate 190,719 downwards.
GCTCCTCGTTAAAAATGGAAACGTTTTGTGTATTTGTGGCTTTTTTGAATCATCTTCACGTAGAGGAGGAGGTGCTGCGGAGGAGGTGCTGCGGAGGAGGTGCTGCGGAGGAGCGGTCTGCTGCGTTGCCTCCCAATGAGACGACGTGAGGTTCGATTGCAGCGGACAGAAAAGGGAGATTTTCTGAGCGATGCGACGTGACATCAGGTCTCCTGAAACCTTCCCGTCCGAGCACGTCTGGGCTTTCCGGGTCATTTGGTGAGCGGTGGCGGCGCGGCGGGGCGGGGCCGCGGACGGCTCCGCCCCCGTACGGGGACGCGGAGGAAGCGGGGCGAGGAGGAGGAAGTGCTTGTTAAGTTATCTGCGGATATTGGCACTCGGTGTTTCTTTGAAAAGCTGCGAAGGCAGAATAAACAGCTGAACAGGAAGTCGGCTTCACGCTGACAAAACCTTGAAATAGTCCCACTTCTGCTTTCGCACACACACACACACACACACACACACACACACACACACACACACACACACACACACACACACACACGCAGAACACAAACGACCCCAAAACAGGCCCAAAAGTCCCAATTCTTCAGTGAAATGAGGTGATATTTTCAAAATAAGACTTGCATTAACACAATAAAAGGAGTCGTTCAAAGACTGAGAAACAGATTAAAGTTTTACTTTGAAAAATTTTATATTTCTATGAAGTGCTGCAGATGCAGGCATGCAAATGACCCCGAGACGCAACAACCGGGCTGCTGTCATACAATCACTTCAACAAAACCACACACACACACACACACACACACACACACACACACACACACACACACACACACACACACCCACACACACACACA
>JASSRZ010000086.1:153571-164531 GCA_032164315.1 Malacoctenus gilli | reverse complement strand
CTAACATGTAGATGATAGAGCATCTTCCTCCCACTAATCCAGATGATAGAGCATCTTCCTCTCACTAACATGAAGATGATAGAGCATCTTCCTCCCACTAATCCAGATGATGGAGCATCTTTCTCCAAATAACATCGAGACAATAGAGCATCTTCCTCCCACTTCAGCTGAACCCAAAGAGTGGACCCGTCACCACATTGAGCCTCACACTGCTGACAGTTGAAAATACCACAGAAAGTACTACCTCACACTGGGTACTCTGTACTTCCAGTCACTTTGAGAGTGTCAACCTTGGTATTTTCGCGCGTTTTTCCATCAGGTCAAACTTTGGGACCTTTTTCTGGCGACCGCAGATGACACAGAAACTGTCGAACTCTGGAACGAGAAGTAACACGTTGTTCTATTTAAAAGCGCTTTCTTCTCACGTCAGGTTGCGCGGCGGCGCTGCGGCGCGTTTTCCGCCCGCCGCGATGTTGTAACGAGCCGCGTATCTGCGTCCATCTCTGCGCAGAATGCCGACTCACGGGATCGGCATCGCAATCGGCCCCTCAATTACAGATAAACATGAAAAGTGTCGTCTCGTGTGTGTCGAAATGTTTTTGTTTCTTTAAGGAAGTGGGAGCGGCGCCTCGCCGCCGCCGTGACGCGGTGTTTATGACGGCGAGTCTTCCTGGCAGGAGGTCAAACCGTGTTTCTCTAAACTGTCCGTCGCGACAAAAACCGTTAGTGCAAATACAGAAAAGTGAAAAACGACGCCCTGAAGTTTGAGGAAAACGCCCGACGGGACGCCGGCGCGATGGCGTGATGGCGTGACGGCGTTTTCTACTCACGTTGATGGACGGCCACGACTGAGCGTGCTCGGCCGACATGTAGCCCGGCTGCGGGTGGCAGGTGAGCGTGTTGGAGCGCTGCGGGATGGGGAAGGCCGTGCAGGACGCCGGGCCCCTCATGACGCCGCCGGGCGCCGCCGCCGACAGCACGCCCAGCGTCCGGGGGGGGCTGATGGGGTGCGGGCAGGTCCACTCCTCCTCGTCCTCCGAGGACTGCGGCGGCTGAGGCGCCGGCGTGGACGGCGGCGGCGGCTCGAAGTGGAGGTGGGCCACCTCCGACAGGGGGAAGGGCATCTCTCGGGAGTGACGCATGGCGCCCTCGCCGAGGCCCCGCTCGCCGCCGTCGCCGCCCTGGTGCGGGGACGGCGAGCCGCGGTGCTGCAGGCCGCCGTGGGCCGCCGCCGCCGCCGCCACGTGCTGCTGCTTGGAGTAGCTGTCGACGTACGGCCGCGGCTTGGGCAGCGTGGAGACGGGGTCCAGGGAGAAGCGGGGGGGGCACTGGTACGCCGAGGGGTCGGCCACCTCCGAGTAGCTGCGGCGGCCCTGGAAGCTGGCGCGCAGGTGCTGCGTGGGCGGCCGGCAGGAGTAGGACGCCGGGCCGTTGTTGACGTCCAGCAGCGGCGAGCGGCGGTGCATGTCCGGCGACAGGCGCTGCAGCACCGGCGAGCGGCGCTGCGGGATGGGCGAGTGGTGCGGCGGGGGCGGGACCGGCGAGTGGCGCTGCGAGATGGGCGAGTGGCGCTGCGACACCGGCGAGTGCCGCTGGTGGTGGATCGGCGAGTGGAGCTGGACTGAGGAGGGAGGAGGAGGAGGAGGGAGGAGGAGAAAGAAGCGGCGTCACGGCAGGAAAACGCACACCTGGGTCGCTGTGCTGACTTGGAAGAGACGTCCTGTCTTGTTCCTTCAAAATAAAAGTCAAATAACTCAGGAAAGCGTGACCGAGAGGAAGCAGGACCCCTGATTGGCTGATCCAGTAGTCAACCAGCACTGAGCCAGTTACACAGGAAACGGACACCTGGCTCACTGTGTTGTTCTTCCTGTCTTGTTCCTTCAAAATAAAAGTCAGATAACTCAGGAAAGTATGACCGAGAGGAAGCAGGACCCCTGATTGGCTGATTCACTCGTCCCTGGCAAACCTGGCAACCAGCACTGAGCCAGTTACGCAGGAAACGCACACCTGGGTCACTGTGCTGACTTGGAACAGACGTCCTGTCTTGTTCCTTCAAAATAAGAGTCGGATAATTAAGGAAAGTGTGACTGAGAGGAAGCAGGACCCCTGATTGGCTGATCCACTCGTCCCTGGCAAACCTGGCAACCAGAACTGAGCCAGTTACGCAGGAAATGGACACCTGGCTCACTGTGTCGTTCTTCCTGTCCAGTTCCTTCAAAATAAAAGTCAAATAACCTCAGGACAGTGTGACCGAGAGGAAGCAGGACCCCCGATTGGCCGATCCACTCGTCCCTGGCAAACCTGGCAACCAGAACTGAGCCAGTTAGGCAGGAAATGGACACCTGGCTCACTGTGTTGTTCTTCCTGTCCAGTTCCTTCAAAATAAAAGTCAAATAACCTCAGGACAGCGTGACCGAGCGGAAGCAGGACCCCTGATTGGCCGATCCACTGGTCAACCAGCACTGAGCCATAGTTACACCTCCACCTCAGCGCCCTCTGCCGCCACCTGGTGGCCGCGTCGCATCACGCCAAGTTCCCGCCACCTGCCGCCGGCGTTTTCCAGGCCTTCCTTCACTTTTTCCCGGCTGTCACGTACTGACGCCGGAGTGGGCTGGCACCGCTATTTGTTCGGCGTTTGGCGGCGGCGGCGCAGGGTACCGCGAACATAATTACAACGTTTTGGTGTCGCGGCCGTCAGCTCGCTGGATTTGTCTGGCAACATTTCAGGCACAATGCGGAGAAAATGTCACCGCTTCCCCCACTCGCGCTCCACTCAGACGTGACATTCTCCTTACAAATTGCCGCCGCGGCTCCGGCGGGGTTTATCGCCGGCTCCCCGCTCGTTTGGCATTTCCGCGGCTAATTCGCGCTGGGTGAGAGGAGCGTTCGCGGCGGCGTTCTCTCGGCGGACCGTCGCCGGGAGATTTTTGTCTCTTCATAGAAACGTGCCGGTTGTTCCTGAGCGAATCTGCCGGAGCGCAGTCATCGTGTTTCCTGTAATTACAGCGATATGCTGATGAGTCAGTCTGCCCCGGCCGCCGCCGGCACCACCGCCGCCGCCGCCGCCGTGCGAGCGCCACTTCCCATTACAAAGAGGAAACATCAGCTCTGGCTGGTGGAGGAAATAGCCAAACGGGGCTCTTTTGTTTTCACGCTTTCTGGTACAAAACGACGCCCAGGAGAGTCTTTCGCGGCGCGCCGCCGACCGAACGGCCCTGTAACCAATCAGAGGCGCGGCGGCGAGGTGGCATCGATGCGACCCGACGCGACCTTTGCGTGAAAAACGTCGGCAGTTGCAGGTTTTTCGGTTTTACAACATAAAAAACAACAACAAACGCACAAAGGAAGCGTGTTTCATCAACAATGGAGTCCACACATGTGACGTCTTTTGGTTTGCGGTGTGAAGTCGATGCTGCGAGACGTTCAAAGAGCGTGCGAACGTGTGTGTGTGTGTGTGTGTGTGTGTGTGCGTGCACAGGAAGAGAAAGGTGTTGCTTCTGTTTGACACTCGAGTTTTCACTCCACAACACATAAGTCACATTCTTTTGCTTGGTGATCGAGACAAATCACAACCAGCCGACCTTTGGAGGCTCAGAAATGGAGGAAAGCGTGTGTGTGTGTGTGTGTGTGTGTGTGTGTGTGTGTGTGTGTGTGTGTGTGTGCGGACCTGGGCTGGCCTGCTCCTGCGTGGCCTTCCTCAGGATCTCCGTCTGCTTGGCGCTCAGCGCTTGGAGGCGCCCCAGCTCCTCCGTCAGCTCCGTGTAGGCCAGCGCCAGGTTCACCCTGCAGGAGGAGGAGGGGGGGGGGAGGGGGACGGGGGCGGGGCAGCAATTATGTCGTTAGCGTAATGATCGTTATTACGGGACGCCGCCGGAAGTCTTTCTCCTTTCGCGGCTCGCGCTCTGTAATTTCTGTCACGCTCCCGTCAAACTGCGAACCGGTTCAGGTGTGAACCGGCGTCGTCTTCGCCTCCCAAACTGATGGAGTTCCGCCGCCGCCGCCGCCGCCGCCGCCTCCTGCAGACTAATTGAGAAGCTCGGATATTTTTATCGGGATGTCACGGCCATAACTGAGCAGCGTGAAATCGCCGACATTTCACGGAGGGACGTGTCACGACTCTCTCGGCGACGCGCCTGATGAGACGCCGCCGATCGCTCGCGGCTCACCACAAACACCGTTCGGAGGATATCGGCTCAATCTGTAATCCGACACCGAATCATAGATTAGAGGACAAAAAAATAACACGAATTCTGTTCAATTATTTTGGCCTTTTTCAGCTTTTATTCTCTCTCGATTTTTGTTAAATTTCAAAGACAGAAAAAAAACTTTCAGGACTAAAAACAAACAAAAAAACACGTTAAAAAAGTCGCTGTTATGATGGTGTGACTTCTGCAGGGTGCAGATAAAGACTCACTGTGAGCAGGACCTTCAAAATAAAAGCCTCCAGCTATCAGAACTGCCTTTCAGCCCAAAATAAATCTCCATTTTGAATCTATAATTCGACTCAAATAAAACCCCTTTTAAAACCTCATCTTGCAAGAAAACACCTGTATTGATGACTATTTTACAGTAGCTATGGTGGAGTTTTTCAGGTACCAGTACTCCAATATTCACAGAAGACTTGACTGGTGTCGATATGTGAGATTAGAGTTCGTTGTGTGAGTTTTACTTCGGTGCTTTCATCGAGATAACGGGCGAATAACTGCAAAAACAAAGAGTTAATATGACAAATAAACGATCTATAAAGAAAAAGATGCTAATCGGCGAACTGTGAAACGGCAGCACAAGCGGCACCTGTGAGTCAACACTACGAGACGCAGATAAAACGGCTCGCGGAGGCCAACGGGAACCCACACAGCGCAGATTCCTTGCAGAGATATACAATAAAAAGGCGGCCGTCTGTGGAGAAGAAGTACCGGGTTCCTGCCAGACGCGCATCTGATAACGCGGCCCCGTAACCAATTTAACCTCCTCTCTGATGAGGATTTGACTCAGCTCGTTCCTGCCTCGAGATGGTGGCGGATAAACGCAACAGCAAAAAAACAACACGTCTGCCGCTTCTGGGGAATTCGTGCTGCAAAAATAGGAATCAAAGCGAGCGTCCAAAGGAGCGCCGAGCTGCCGCTGGATGAAGTGTCTCCTGCTTCAACGGCCGACGAACTTCATCCCCCCCCCCAACTGTGGGTGCGAAACCAAACGATTTGCTGCCTTTTGTACACCTCAAAACTACAATCTGTGTCTTCTTTCAGAAGTGAAATGAAAAGTAAAATAAAATCCAACTTATATATCGTCGAAAAAATGTAGCGTAAAGAGGAAATCTTTATAAAATTTTGAAAATAATACAGACAATCAAACAACAAAAAAATAAGACACATAAAAATTTTAAAAAATTTTTAATTGAGCCTGACAAAAAAAAAATCTACTGCTTTAAAAAAAATTTTTTTAAAGAAATATGTCCGAAAAAAAGGGATTAAAACACAATCAAATATTTTCGTAAAATGAAAATAAATAAAAATATAAATAAAAAAATTCAAATTCACCACAATTAAAATAAAAAAGTAGATTTTAAATTAAAAGATATTTTTAAAAATTAATTAAATTTAAAAAAAAAAAAAGTAAATCTAAAAGTCGAGAATAAAGTAGCAGTTAGAAGTCTCTTTTCAGGGAAGTTGGTGACTTTAGGTCAACTGTGAAGTGGGAACTTTTGCTCCGTTGACTCAGTTGTCGTTTGCTCCCCTGGTTGGTCTCGTTATGACTCGGTCGGACCCTCCAGCCCCCCCCTCAGACCCTCCGACCCCCTCACATGACACGCAGCTTTCTGTGGCGTTTAAAAGCTTCCTCTTTGGAGCTTCAGGAGGAAAATCAGCGTCATCCGAATCACTTACTGGCTCTGGAGGTGGAGCGCGCGGCGCCACGCCGGTGACCGTGCGGCGTCCGCGACGTGTCGTCTCTCCTCGCCGCTCGCGGCTCCTCTTTAACTGAGGGAGAACGAAGTGCGCGGCGGATCTGCTGGCAGCTCTCGATCGATGCAGCTCTTCCTTTTTCACACTTGGCCTGTCTCACTTTTCGGTTTTGACAATCACTCTGCGGCGGCGGCGGCTGATCAGAACGCAACACCTGTCGGTCGCGGCGCCACGTGTGAACACCTGCGCGCCACCGGCTCTCCTGGATCACTCAGCCTTCACGCCGCGCTCTGTCCAACGCTCTCGCGGCTAAAAATACCGCCTCCGATCGCTCCTTTTTCATTTCTTTTAATTTGTTTCCTTTTTTCCGTCCGTTAGTAGCGGCGCTAACACGCTGTACGCTCGCTGTGGCGCGTAGGCGGGCTGTGATGATGCCAAGGCGCCGCTGATTAAAGGCCTGCGCGAGCGCATCGATCAGGTATGCGAGCGTATATGTGCTGCATAGGAGCTGCGGTGTGGGAGGCCGGCGTGGGCGCGAGCTCGACCTTCGACCTTTGGAAGAAAAAGCGCCGTCGCTTCGGCGGCCTTCGGGGGCCCGACCTTGGCGAGCGCTCGGAGCCGCGGCGAACGCCGTTGCGTTTTTCTTCAGAGTGTTGCAGAGCTCAGTCGCCGGCTTGAAGGACGAGGAACCGAACGTCACTTTTGATCGGCTGGAATCCAACTTTGATCCGTTAACGAGGGATCGTCCTTGTTTGGCGAGCCGAAACGCCCGAAAGTGAACAGCAGGTGGCGGCAACAACGCCATCGCCATCGCACGAGAAGAATTAAACTCAGGTGTTTCTGGGAAGTCGAAGCAGAACCAGAAGCCGCTCAAAGACAAGAAATCGACGTCGATTCATCGACTCTGGAAGCGGGTTTTCGGTTCCACGTTCATGGTCGTGCGGGCGAAATCTCCGCCCGTTTGGCGTGGACGGCGTCTGAATCTCTGGCGTGACGAGCGGCGCTCCCAGATAAACATCGAGAGTTTCATCCGGAACAGACGAGCAGCCGTCTTCAATTACCCGCTCGGTCCTGATCACAGGAAGACGAGTCAAGTTTCTGCCCCGCCGTCCTTTTTTTTTTCTCTCCTCGCTGACACGTGTGAAATTTAAAAGTCACTCCTGGAACTTGCGAGCGAACGAGCCGTCGACGTGGCGTCAGATGTGCAAGATTTCGGAGTTTCAGTGCAGCACAGTCAGGACGAATAAAGACGCGTGTCGTCGGCGTATTATCGAACAAAACGCCGGATTTAATACGATACACAGAAACGTTTCTAGACTCGAAGTAAAACCTGAAAAATACTTCAAAATATACAGTAAAGACAGAAATTACGTAGAGGACAGGATGGTTTTTGGCCGTTCTGCGGCGACGGCGGAGGTGGGCGTGTCTGACAGCCGGCGAGCCGCGATGCAGCTGTTCACACTCTGCAGTCCGTCTCCGAGCTGTGCGCGAAGGGCGGCGGGCTGAGCGCGCCGAGGTGTCAAACGGCCGCCGCCAACCAAAAGGTTTCCGCGCGGAGGCGGAGCTCTCAGGTGTGAGACTGGAGGGTCTCTGTGGAAGCCCCCCCCCCGATCACGTGACACCCGAGCAAGATGGAGGAAGCGACGCGCGACAAGAAAACGGTCCGAACGCTAAAAAAACGCCAAGTTTCGACTCTTTTCGCTTTTAACCTTTTCTAAAACTCTGATCGAAGTTTAACGTCAGTCTCCTAAAGTCACTAAAACTTAATCAAACATGATTACACGCCATTAAAACATCATAAAAACGATTAAAACGTCGCATTTTTAGTTAAAATGCACCAATGTGAAGCAGAAATGCAGGTAAGATGATGTTAACGGTGCATTAACCCTTTAAAACCCTCCTGCTCAACTCTTCATCTTTGTTTCTGATGATCATCCTATGAAAGTCTTAGTTTGAAAGGCACAGGAAGTAGTGAAGAACGACCAAATATGGTCAGTCCCTCAGTTTGTTCTGTGGTTGCAGGATTCTTCCTCGGAGAGGACTTCTGAAGTGTTGGCGATCACCAGGGTGAAAAGGGGAGGCGGCGCGGCGGCGCAGCGTGACGCGGCGCTCCAGAAGCCTCCGCCGGCAATCTGTGCAGTTTTTACGCTAAACGAGCCGAATTACAAGAACCGGCAGGAGGAAAGAAAGTGAAGCTCGTCAGTGGGAGGGCGTGATATTGGTGAGTAAAACCAAAAGGTGACCGAGGTCTGGAAAAAAGCAGCAAGGCTTCCACCACACACACGCACGCACACACACGCACTCTTTCGTTTTGGGGTTTCACAGCGGAGGAGTGCGACGCTCCGCCCGCTGTGGTTGCTGCGCTGCCTCCTCCTTCTACCGGTGGCACCTCGTAAACACGCACGGGGCGTGAAAGCAGCCCCGCAACCCAGCGAGCGGCTCCTCCACCCAGCCTGCCGACTGCGACTCCGTCCAGGTGACGAAGGGTTAAAGGGGGAAACGCCGTGAAGCTGAAGGCGGATCACGAACCCTTCGACGAGGACGACTTCCTCCAGATCTCTGAATAAAATAAAAGCCTTTTGAACCCACCTGTTGACTCTTCTTGATCTTATTTTGAAATTCTTTTTTCTCTCCAACTGGGAATTACGGAGATATTTGTCGGACACATAAAGTTGGATATTTACCGAGTAAGCGCTTGAAAGTTTCAGGAAGTTTGTGGCTGATTGGTTGTTGTAACACAGGAGGGCGTTAAAGGGTTAAAGTGCCCCACAGAGTGAGGGGGGAGGGGGGAGTGGGGGGGGGGGTCCCTGTGCTGGGGGAACACTGCCCCCTGCTGCTCAGGGTTAATCCTGCGCCCAACCTGATGTAAACGTCACACGACGCCTTCAAGCCCCAACGTTGAGGCGCCTTTTTTGAACTCTGTGTTTGCGGCGGAGGGTCCGTCCTTGTCCTTATGAGGCCCCTCCCCCTCCCCCCGCCACCGCCCCCGCCCACCATGTTCTCCCGCCGCGGTCACTTACTGCTCGTCTCCCACCTTCTTTATCCACTCCACATCGCACTGCTTGCACGGAGAAGTCATTTCCTGTCGAAGTAGAGCGTGAAATTAGATTCGCACGCAGGTGCTGCTGCAACACGGCGCAAAAATCCGTCGGCCGGAGACGAAAGAAAACGAGGCGTCGTCGCGTCCGAGGTTTTACGTGACGCGTGTGGGTGTTATTCATGCGTTCACCCGCCTCAGACGGAGGCGCGACGAAGACAACGACCCCCTCCGGACACTGACCCGCTCCCGCTGGCTGCTCTGCAGCTGCCTCATCTCCTCCTTCATCCGCTCGCACTCGGCCTTCAGCTCCTCCTCGCGCCGACACGCCCCCTGGGCCTCGTGGCGGGCGCCCTCCAGCTCCGCCTCCAGCCGCTGCAGCTTCAGGTCGGACAGCGCGTCCAGGCTGCGGGAGCTCTGGAGCGTCATGGCGGGACAGTCCAGCACTGCGGAGAGAGGGCGATCCGGCGGTTATTGACCCCGCCGACGCACCGGAGGTGGCGCAGGATCGGCGCGTTCGCCGCGGCTCCTCTCGCGCCTCCCTTCGCTCGCCGTCGTCGTATCACGATCACGGCGCTGGAGGAGTCGCTTCCAGCCGCCCACGTCGAGGTTAAAGTTTCACTTCGACGTTCCCGAAAGCGGGACGAGTCGCGGGCCGATCGGGCGACGGTTTCCTCCGGCGAACGCGGCCGTGACTCACCTCGTTGGAAGCGCCGCTGAAAAACTCTCCGATGCGGGAATTAATTTGCATCGTAATCAGCTAGAAAGCATCTCGCGGGCTTCGCAGCATTTGGCGACACGGAGCAGTCACAACAGGGATGACTTGGCGCCGCAGATGGACGCGGCAGGTTGAATAATCCTGATGAAACGCCGCCTTATTTTCCCGCTCGCCGCAACAATCGCTCCGCTCCGACGGCTCCTGAAGCCCGAGCCGCTGAATTTCAATCAGCGGCAGGCTGGAAGATTACAGCCCTGTTTTTCTTTTTTTTTTTTCTGCCGCGTCTGAGAAGCGGGAACAAAATGTTCAAGGTGATTTTTCTCGGAGAAGCCGAGGTTTCGCCGTCGGCACGGCCGCAGACCGACAAACAGAGGTGGGAGGCGCCAGAGCGGCCGCACGTCGCTCCGGCGGCTCCGTGTTGATTCGGCGTCTTTATTTCAGCTCGTTTTGGGTCCGGTCGGCACGGCGACGGCGGCGGCGCGCCTGCACTCACTGTGCGCGTCGGGGCCGGCGTGCAGCTGCAGGTACTGCATGTCTTTGCTGTGCAGCTGCAGGTTGAGCTTCTGCAGCGAGTTGTCTCGCTGCCTCAGCGCCGCCTCCAGGCTCAGGATGCGCTCCACGTGCTTCTCCACCAGGCTGGTCTGCAACACACAACACACGGACGGCTGACAGGAAGTACGAGCGGAGGGAGGGGCGATCCGGGGTCTTCGCTCCGTCCTCCGGCGAAGCAACGCGGGAAAGAAAGTTTCGAAGCAATTCCAATAATGGCGTTTTTTCATTGCGGGGAAAGTAACGATTAAAATAATCAGCTCATCAGAAGCTTGCCGCTAATGTTTCCCCCTCACGGACAGGTAAAACCTGGAGCGCGTGACGTTTAACGGATCGCTCCGCCGCCGCCGCCGCCGAGCGATTAATGAGATTTCACAGAAAAGGTAATTAGAGCCTGAAAGGAAGGGGAGGCGGATTAGACGCCGAGTTCCGTCGGATCTCGAGTCCTCAGCTTGAGTTCGGCCGACTTGGTTTCGTTCCTGGCTGATTGTTAACGAACAGCCGGGGAGGATAAAAAAAAAAGAAGCCCAGAAGCTTCTTCTCGGAGCCGCCGATGAGTGACGGGCCGTCCTTTCAGCGGGCGGGCGCCGCATTGTGGCGCTGTCACCGAGCCGGGAGGCTTTAACAGGCAGCGCTGCAGAGGCAGGAGCGGAGAGACGGCGGCGCTTTTCGCGTTCCGACGCGTCAAAGTCGGTGACGGGGCTGAAAAACGGGAGCTAAACAGGAAGGAGGCGCCAAACTTGTGAGGTGGAG
>JASSRZ010000086.1:125669-144456 GCA_032164315.1 Malacoctenus gilli | reverse complement strand
CCAAAATTGGCCCCCCCCCCGGGGACCCCCCCCCCCCCCCCCACGCAGCCCAAGGCCGAGTTAACTCCAGCTGAATGCTTTGCCACCGGTTCACCTCCTTTTTGTAAATGTACGCAAAGAATTAGTCCAGATTAATTCAAAGATCGTGAAACAAAAACACGAGAGAAACAAAGTCTTTTTCTGCTTATTCGCTTCAGTGGTTACACACAAGTAAAAGCTTCAGTTTTACACACACACTCAGGAGCCAACTCCTGGCAGGAATGTGGGTGGATGGAGAACGGAAAAGTACCAGCGAGGGGAACCACCACATGCACATACACACATATCGGGAGGGGGGCAGGGGGGGCTGCTTTGGCCCCTCCTTGACCAGTAAAGCACTTTTCCCCCCTGGATGTGAGAAATGAAATAAAATGAGATAAGCGGGCCTGATGTGATCAGGCCGAACTCCCGAAAAAGGTCCGCGCTCGAAGTTTTTAATCGCACTTTAAAGGCCGAATGGCAGCTGATTGTTGTTTCCCCTCTGAAAAGGTCCAGACCTGCGAGTTTACGTCATTTGCAATGACTTGAATGCTGAGCTACTGACATTTCTGTCCCATGCAGAAGAACACATGCTCGCTGGAGTCTGCAAACGCACCAGAAAAAAAAAAAATCGCCACCGTCTTACTTAAATAAAGCAAGACCCTTCAAAATAAAGCCACTGGTCAGCTTCTTCGATCCACTGCTCGAAAAAGTCTTTTTCTTGTTCTCTTTTGAAACCTGGGAGCAGGCAAAGCCTCGGGGCCTCACTGGGATCAATGGTGTCTCACGAGGGGTTGGTAAATACGGCCTGTTTCTGATCTAAAACCTACCGCCGTCCCTACTCCAACTTCCAGCAAACGCGGCGTCAGAGCCCCCCCCCCCCGGGTCCCCGTTGACTTCCCGCTCTACCGACGGCCAGACGTCGGCGCTCGGTGAATGATTCGTTGGAAACTTGCCACGCGTCCCTTTTGAATAGAAATGCCTTCGTCAGGGAACACGGCGTCCGGGTCGGAGCTCCCGTTACATAAGCCACGGCTGTGTCAGTACAGTGGGGATTGTCCTGATAAAGCCCGCCTGTCCTGCCTCTCCCACTCCAAATATTTGTTGACACGTTTTCCAGCAGTACCCCCACCCCCACCCCCACCCCCCCCACCCTCACCCTCACCCACCCCTCAAGGGGGCAAAGACACAGCCCGCTGGCAAAAATGACTGCACCAAATATACCAGACATCTGCGCTTTGATTCATGTGTTGTAAAATAAACTCTTTGACTTTGCTCTCTTCAATGAAAACTTTATTTCAGTTTTACTCCAGGAGTAAATTACTGAACTTTTAAATAAAAAAAAAACATAAATTGCAAGAATATTCATAAATATTTTTGACGTCATCGTCGTTTTTTTTTTGTTTTTTTTAAATTCAATTTTTAATTTTTTAAAAATGTTTTTAAAAATTTTAAATTCATTTTAATTTGAATTCATTCATTCATTCATTCATTGTCTGTTTCACTTAAAAATCCATCTGTACGGCTTGCGGAATACCCGGAGAAAACCCACGCAGGGAGAACATGCAAACTCCACACAGAGGGACCCCACCTGGGCACGAACCCAGGACCTCCCTGCTGTGAGGCGAGCGCGCGAACCACCCACGACGTCTGACATTTGAGCCTGCGGCGTCACTGTTGACCTGGGATACAGCATCTTTCCCCGAGGGTCCAGTGACTCCATGCGTATCTGCAAACATCTATTCTCCTCTTGGAGCTGCTTGTTCTCTTTGAGGAGCTGCTCCCGATGAAGTCTTTGACACCCCCGGGCTCCGTAAGCTCCGATCGCCGCCACCACCTGTGACGCCCCCCCCCCCCCCGAAGTGTGGGTGAGCACACGTACAGGGGCTCCGCATGAGGACACCGAGGCACCGTTCATTCTGTCCTCATGCATGGAAACAACGTGACCGAGGAGGGCTTTATTTCAGGCCCACCCGCGACCACTGAGGTAACACACTAAGGTCACTCAGTCATGTGTTAATGCACAATCATTAAAATATCTTTCCATTTTTTTCATCTACAATATTTAAACTTTCACATAATACAATAATTATTATTTTACCTTAATTTTTTAAAAATATTTTTAATATTGCTGATATTACTGATAATATTGATTTTTTTTAAAGAATTTTTTTTTTTTTTACCAGCTTTTAATGGTTAAGTGTAGGTCGATGAAGTTTGAGTGAGGAGCGGAGTTGCTCGTCCACCTTGTGTTGTGAGCTCCAGGTGAGTTTTGGCATCCGCACAAGTGTTTACGTCCCAAAAGTAACCCCCTAATTGACTCTGGGGATTGGGCACAATCGGATCAGACCCTTTCCCTGCTGTCTGCGGGCCCTCTCGTCCTCGCTGCGCCCGAACTTCATTGCGCCCGCCCTCCGCGCGCTGCGATTGGCCGCGTGTGAGGACACACTTCGAAAGGGCGGCGCTCTGATTGGCCGGGGCGCCCCTGCTGCCGGCCGCCGCCCCCTCTCCACTCCGCACGAAAACATTGCTCGGGTCAGTTAGAGTACCCCCCACCTCCCTCCCGCTCGGACGCTGCGGCCGCAGGAAGAGCCGCGGAGCCGCTGCAAGCATGAAGTTCGTCCGCTTCATCATGAAAAACGCGGCGCTGGCGAGCGCGCCCAAACACATCGAGCATTTCTCCAAATTCTCGCCGTCGCCGCTCTCCATGAAGCAGTTTCTGGATTTCGGTGAGCATCGATCCGCGTCCGAGCGTAAACACGTTACGTAACAGCCGATGGCCGCGGCTCGTTCCGCACGTCCCGCCCGTGGGTGCGCTGAATCCTGTCCGCGGACGCGCCGCGCAGAGCCGCTCCGTGCGGCGGGACGAGCCGCAGGTCGGAGCGAGTGTTGCATCATCCCAGGCTGCTGTTTGGGGCCCTTCAAGGACGCGCGGAGTCCTGACAGTGATGACAAAACAAGTACTGGAGTGCGTTTTACCTGAGCAACGTCGTCAGGCTGGCACCTGAGCTCAACAGGAGAGGAGGAAGTGAGCAATAGGGGAGAAAATACGCGAATAAATGTTGGAAATGCGTCAGTTTACTTGTTCTGTTCCTGCCAATACTTGTTTCCAGGTCTTTTTTGTGAGTTCTCATCGCCACTTTCATGATTGTTCTTCTGTTTCTAGCTATTTTTGCTTTGATTCTCCTTTTCCTTGAACTCGACACGACTGATTCCCGCTTGCTGCGTTTTTGCCGTGTGCTCCAGGGTCCATCAACGCCTGCGAGAAGACGTCCTTCGTCTTCCTGAGGCAGGAGCTGCCCGTCAGACTCTCCAACATCATGAAGGAAATCAACCTCCTGCCCGACAAGCTGCTCTCCACCCCGTCGGTGCAGATGGTGCAGGGCTGGTGCGTGAACCCCCCCCCCCCTCTCTCTGTCTGCAGCGTGTTTACTCCCCCCTCCCCGTGCAGCTGCGCTCGGTCAGCTGTCAGCCTGTTTACCGCTCGCTGGGCGCTATCGTCACACTCCGAGTTACCAAAGCAGCCTTTGACCAAGTTGTCCGCGCTCCAGCTCGCTCTGAAAGAGAGGGCGAGGAAGCGGGTAGGGAGGGGGAGGCGGAGGGGGAGGGGGAGGGGGGCTTGTTGTTGGCTGCCGGCTGTGAACTTTGTCCCACTTTCTCCTCGTGCACTACGTGAGGTTTTGTTGGCGCCACAGAAGACGAGACGCCTGCTCGCATGACCCTGTCTTTGACCCTCCCTGTTGACGTGCGGTGTGGACGCGTTTCCCCTCAGGTACATCCAGAGCTTGATGGAGATCCTCGACTTCTTGGACAAGAACCCGGACGACCACAGAGTGCTCGGAGAGTGAGTTGCGCCGCCGTTTCCTCGCCGCGACGCAGCGGAAACGGCGTTTCCCTGACGGCCACGTTTCGGCCTGCAGGTTCGTGGACTCCCTGGTCACCATCAGGAACCGGCACAACGACGTGGTGCCCACCATGGCGCAGGGCATCATCGAGTACAAGGAGGCCTTCCCCCAGGACGTGGGCACCAACCAGAACATCCAGTACTTCCTGGACCGCTTCTACATGAGCCGCATCTCCATCCGCATGCTCATCAACCAGCACAGTGAGCCCCCCCCCCCCTCCCCCCCTCCTCCTCCAGCGGACGGATCCTTCGGAGTCCTCCTCTTATTTTGAAATCTCCTTTTTGCGTGCGCAGCTCTTATTTTCGACGGCACCACCAACCCCGTCCACCCCAACACCATCGGAAGCATCGACCCGCAGTGTGAGGTGGCAGACGTGGTCCAGGGTAAACATGTTTACGCTTTACTCTTCGGCAACCTGATGCGTTCAAGGCTCAACGTCCGGATTCTTCTCGCTCTTCACCCGCTGCGCAATCTCTCCCATGTCTGCTTCTCTGACCTGCTCGTCTCCCCTCTTTGCCAGACGCCTTCCACAGCGCCAAGAGCCTGTGCGACCAGTATTACCTTCGCTCCCCCGATCTCGTCCTGCAGGAGATCAACCGTAAGTCGGCCCGAAGGAAACGCCGAAAAACCGACCGTTTACCGCAAAACGTCTGGGACAAAATGACTTGGCGGGACTTCCGGAGGACGCGTCGGGGTGTCCAGGAGGTTTTAGGCAAAGGTGGCACACAGGAAGTTCCCAAAGAGGAGAAAAGTTTCAAAACAAAACATCTCAGGCTTTTTTATTGTAACTTTTCGTCAAACTTTGAGGGAAAAAAACACGTTTTGTATCCTGATGCAGGTAAAACAAAAACATAGTGGGAGATTAAAGTTAAAAATAGCAGAAAATAATCAAATATCGGTTTTATTTTGGCGAGTTCACATTTTAAATCCAAACGTACAAACGTCCCGAAGGGGAAGGAGTCGGCGTGATGCGTCTAAAAGCGAACGGGCCTGCGTTGGAGTGTTCCCGTGTGGACGAGCCAGATGGACTCGAGAGGCCTCGAATCATCGCCCGGGAGACGAAGCGACGCCGAGCCGCTCCGAGCACATGAGACAATATTGACACACGGACCTTTTGTGGCCTCGCAGAAGAAGCAACGAGCTCCGACGAGAGCGGCGGCGATAACGAGCGTTAAATGAGGCGGCGAGGCGCTCAGGAACGCTGTTTTCTTCTCCCCCGCAGACAAGAAGAAGAGCCACCCGATCACCATCGTGTACGTGCCCTCGCACCTCTACCACATGCTGTTCGAGCTGTTTAAGGTGGGTGGCGCCGCGCGAGTCGAGCCGCCGCCGCTGCCGCGGACAAGCGAACCCGTTGGACAGCTTTTTTTCCTCCCTCCTCCCGCAGAACGCGATGAGGGCGACGATCGAGACGCACGAGAAGAAGAACACGCTGCCGCCCATCCAGGTCCTGGTGTCCCTGGGAGGCGAGGACATGTCCATCAAGGTGAGACGGAGGGGAGAGGAGGTGGTCGGTGCTGCTGTCTCAGCAGGTGGAAGGGTGACGCCCGTTGGACGTGCGTTATCGTCTCCTCGGAAACGGCGACGAAGCTCGTCTCCGTCCTCTTGGTCCCGAACCCGGTCTGCGTTTAGTTTATTAGCCGTCCCCGCTCGTCCATCGTTTCTATTTCGAGTGAAAGCCAGCCGCCCCGCCGAGGTGCCAATCTGCTCTCTAAACCGCTTGTGTAACGACCTTACGCGCAATTACTCACCCGTCTCCTGGTAAACAAAGCCACTAATCCCTCGTTAGATTAACCACGAGGGCTTCCACACGTCCAGCGCCTGGGAGACACATCTGGAAGACTTCCAGTCTCGCTCAGCAGCGTCCAGTCTTGGGACGCGTTTGCCGTGACACGCCTCCCGCCGTGTGACCGGCGTCCGTCCTGTCTTCCGCAGGTGAGCGACACCGGCGGCGGCGTGCCCTTCCGCCGGATCGAGAACCTCTTCAGCTACATGTACTCCACCGCTCCGGCGCCGCAGATCGGAGAGCGCACGCGGCCTCCGCTGGTGAGAAACGGTCGAAGCCGAAGCGGCGTGGCCTCCGTCGCGGGAGAAACTCTCAAAACGGTCCTCCTTCTTTCGTCCACGCAGGCCGGCTTCGGCTACGGTTTGCCCATCTCGCGACTCTACGCCAAGTACTTCCAGGGGGACCTGCAGCTCTACTCCATGGAGGGCTACGGCACCGACGCCGTCATCTACCTGAAGGTGAGCCGGCGGCGGCGGCGGAGGAGGTGGTCAGTCAGGCGGGCGGAGGTCGGTTTCATCCGTTTTGAAACGTTTGGCCTCGTCTCCGTCCAGGCGCTGTCCACGGACTCCATCGAGCGGCTGCCCGTGTACAACAAGACGGCGCTGAAGAACTACCAGGTGAGCCAGGAGGCGGACGACTGGTGCATCCCCAGCAAGGAGCCGCTGGACCTCAGCAACTTCAAGGTGGCCAAGTGAGCGCGGGAGCTTCACGCCCCCGCCGTCCCACCGGTAAGACGTCTCCCCCGCCATCGCCTGCCCGGGCGGACGGAAGCCGGACCTCCATGACCACCCCCCACCCCCCCTTCCAGACCAGCCTGTTAGCAGTAGCATGTTTTCAGTGGGTCACTTCATTAGAGAACGTAGACGGACAGACGGCGGCGACTGAACGGAGGCGGCAAGGACGCGGTGTGGCGTCGCAGCAGCCATGTTTTGGAAAGACGCCTGGACGTATTCAGACCACAGGAAGAGCCTGTTGTCGATCCCAGCCTTACGTTGGCAACTCCACCCAAAGGCTCCTTCCTTTTGTTTGACATACTTGAAATTTGACGAATACTCCTGTTGCACCTTTTTTCTACCGTACTGTATTGCTGTTCGGTCTTTCTATCGGAACGACGACTTTGAGTGGGGTTTTTTTTTTCCTTCTGGTTTTTTTTGTTGGGTTTATTTCAAGGTCTAAAATGTCAAGTATTGGTTCAGTGCGAGTTGGAACGTTGGCCAATCGTCTCCGTCGCGGAGAGAGAAGCGCGCTGGATCCAGCGCTCGCCGGCGCGGTCCCAGGTTTGACGCTTTCAGACGAGTTTTTAACGTGAACGAGACGCTGCGTTCGAGTTCTCGCCCTGTAAAACGAGGCCAGTCTCTGACCACACGGAGCCGGGTCCACGCGTGTGTGAACGTGTTTTGTATTAAACTAAAAACAGTATATAAAAAAAAAGAAGTTATTTTTATAGCTGCACCTTTTGTGACTTAGATCACTGTAAATACTGTAAATGTTATACAGACGACAAAATAATTAAAAGGTTTAAAAATCTTCTGTTCTCCTTGTGGTGTTTTGTGAGAGGAGGAGGAGGAGGAGGAGGAGGAGAAAGCACAGACTGCAGAAGAAAGAGGACAGACTGCAGGAGAGGAAGGCACAGACTGAAGGAGAGAAAGCACAGACTACAGGATGGAGGAAAGACTGCAGGAGAGAAAGAACAGACTGCAGGAGAGAAGACAGACTACAGGTGAGGAGAAAGCACAGACTACAGGAGAGGAGGGCACAGACTGAAGGACAGAAAGCACAGACTATAGGATGGAGGAAAGACTGCTGGAGAGAAAGCACAGACTGCAGGAGAGAAAACAGACTGAAGGAGAGAAAGCACAGACTATAGGTGAGGAAAAAAAGCACAGACTGCAGGAGGGAAAGCATGAACTGCAGGGTGGAAGAAAGACTGCGGTAGAGAAAACACAGACTACAGGTGAGGAGAAAGCACAGACTGCAGGAGAGGAGGGCACAGACTGAAGGACAGAAAGCACAGACTACAGGATGGAGGAAAGACTGCAGGAGAGAAAGCACAGATTGCAGGAGAGAAAACAGACTGAAGGAGAGAAAGCACAGACTATAGGTGAGAAAAAAGCACAGACTGCAGGAGAGAAAGCACAGACTACAGGAGAGAAGACAGACTACAGGTGAGGAGAAAGCACAGACTGCAGGAGAGACAACACAGACTACAGGTGAAGAGATAGCACAGACTGCAGGAGAGGAGAGTGCAGACTGCAGGAAAGAGAACAGACTGCAGGAGAGAGAGCTTACATAACAGGTGAGGAGAAAGCACAGACTGCAAGAAACAAAAAGCAAAGACTGGAGATCAAGCACGGACTGTAGGGCAGGAGAAAGCACAGACTGCAAGAAAAGAAAAACACAGACTGCAGGAGAGGAGAAAGCGCCGTTTCCGAGAAGAGTTCCCGAGCGCTCAGTTCTGGCGGACATCGCACGTGTTTTCTCTGCCGGCCGCCCATCTGTCGGTTCCTTTCTGTGTCCGGCAGGTGACACACGTCTTACAGTCGGTCTCGTCTTACACTCGGTCTCATGTTTACGTGCGTCGCACCGGCCTGCCGCCAGCAGACCCAAATAGGGGCAGCCGGCGGCGGTGTTTACGTCCGCCGGCAGTGGAAAGAATCCGCCGCAGCGTTTTATCTGCCGCACACAAAACACTGATAAAGCCTCCGCAGCACCAGCAGCAACCGTCGGAGGACATCGTGTTCACTTGCGTGTCGGTGCCTTCGTGCACGAGCCGTTGTTTGTGTTGACATCCAGATTTGCTGTCGACCGCCAGGTTTGTGGAAGAAATTACGAGCATGACGAGGAAAAAAATACATTCAAATAATTAAAAATTTTTTTTAAGAATCTTAAAGGTGAATTAAAAAAAAACAGCAGAAGGAATTAAAGTGTTTCTAGAGAAAATATTAAATATAATTTTTATTTTATATTATTTTTAATTTAATTTTTAATAATTTTTAATTATTTCTGTCATAAAAAAACATTTAAAACGTGGAAAATTATCATAAAATCGCTTGTTAATCTTAAAAAAATATTTTTGGGGTAATTATAAATAGCAGTATATTAAGAAGTATAATAAACTGTCAAGAGTCATGATAAGAGTAACAGTTAGACGAATACAATACAGCACGCGCTGCTGTAAGAGGATAAACAGCTGATCCAGTTCAGCTCCCTCGTGACCTTTGACCCGCTGACCTGCAACCAGCGACTGTGTCACAGGCCGCCTGCGAACGCGCCGTTCAGCGTGCGTGTGCCGGTCTGGGCCCAAGTGGCGCTCTGAGGAGGGCGCGTTTCCTAAAAATATACTCGGAGGGGGGGAGGGGGAGGTAAGGGGGGGGGGGGTATCCTGTTTTGCCTCTAGGCCTGACAGGCTGACGCGGGGCTCAGGTCCGACTGCTGCCGCCGCTCCTCTCTAGGCGCCTCCAGCCGGAGACGAACCGGGACGGGAAGCTCCGAGCTGCCTGCAGGCGTGCGGAGCGGCGGCGAGGTGACGGAGGCGGCGCGGGAGGCTTCGCTCACACGCTCTTCCCTCCACGACAGGAAGTCAGAAAGTCGCTCTGGCCGTTTCACGCCGCCGCCACAACGTCGAATGGAACGGTAACACCAGTTTTGAGTCACACACGTCGGGGGGGCCTTCAAATTAAAAGCACGCCGGCTCCGTCTCCCGCCGCAGGCTGGTACCGCCTCTTCTACAGGGGGCGGAGCCTGCAGATGCCTGAGTGCTGCGTCCCCGTCGAGAAATGCGGCACGCACGCGCCGCTGTGGCTGGCGGGGCGCCACCCGCGCAGGAGGGACGGCGTCGTCACCTGCCGCGTCATCACTGGAAGGGCGACCGCTGCGCGTTCCGCTCCACGCCCATCAAGGTGAAGAAGTGTCGGGGGAACTACTACGTTTACCGCTTCGCCAAGCCCACCACCTGCTACCTGGCGTACTGCGCAGGTAGGCGGCAGCGGGCAGACACGCCCTCCCTCACACATGCCTTTTCGTGGCGTCTTTTAGCGCTACTACGTCATTGCAGTGAAGCCAAACGCCGTTGGACACTCTGTGCCTCCAACAGAAGCAGAGTTCTTTCAAAATAAACACTGGCTGCTTTTATTTCACAAACTGTGCTTTGTTTCAGTTGCTGTGCTCCCAGTTTGTGGTTTGACCGCCTCTGGCGCCCCCTGGGGGTCCCGGTCAGCAGGTTCGCGGCTGGAAGGGTGTCTGTGTTTCAAGCTGTTGTTCACGTTTGTTGTCAGACGTCAACACGCTGGTGTGTGGCCGATGCTCCCGGCAGCAGGACTGCGTCAGCCGGGACAAAATCACCTGGACGTGTCGGACCAAGCTGAGAAGTTAAGTCCTGGTCCCCGCCGTTGGCACGGTAACCGTCTCCCAGATCGCTCCAGACGATGCTGAACGTGGCTTCGCTCCAGCTCCAGCTCCCAGGACCGTCCACTTCTTCGCCGTCCTGCCGGTGGAAATGAAGAGAGGACGACGGGGTCCGAGAGGAGGTTCACGATAAATTCAAAACGTTTTTGCAAATTTATCAGATTTATTACTTTTATATGTCAAGAACAAATATTGTTTCCTTTGTTTTTCTAAAATTTTTAATCTAAATATTACTTTTTCTAACCAATTTTCTCCCTTTTCTCACTTTTTAAGGTCTTTTTCTCATTTTTTGATCTTCTCTGCCGCTGGGATTCTGCTGCGACCTCTTGGCCACTTTTCCGGTAATTGCAGGTGCGTATTTTCGCCAGCAGGTGGCGCGCTGACACCAGAGAGTGATGCTGGTCGGCGCCGCCGGCGGTTCGCCGGCAGCTTTCACAGCTCCTGTGTGAGAGAACCAAACTGCGGTGAAACCGGATCAATCGCGGAGCGTTTTCATTCATTCCCACCGCGGAGCCGCTGATCCGCAGTTTGCCCTTTTATGGTCACAGCGGGGATCCTGAAACTCGGAGGTTTTCCCCCGGAAAGCTCCTCGGCCGCGCTGCGGCCGCGTCACCGCTGAAAAATGTCTCCGGGCGCAGCGCCGCGCCGCGCATGACGCACCGCGCCGCAGCGCCGCGCCGCGCCGCGTCTGCGGGCATATTTCTGATGCTTTTCATCTTACACGCTGACCAACACCTCTGTGCAGGAAAGGGGGAGGTGGGCGGGGCTTGAGGGGAGGGGCTCGGGCTCCCATTGGTCGGACGCGGAGTCCGGGGCGACAGGAGAGACGGACAGGAAAAGGGACGGAGCAGGCGCGCGGTGTAACGGGACGAGCGGACGGCACGAAGTTCGGCTGGACATGAGGGCACTTGTGGAGTAGCTCCGCCCGGAACGTGAAGCTCCCGCCGCCCAGCCAGGGCGCCAAAACGTCCCGTGGCGCCTTCCATCCGACGCGCGCGCGGAGTCCCGCAGTGAGCTGGCACGCCGGGGGGGGGGAATGCGCACCGACCGCACGGCTGAGGGCGCGCAGTGACGCCGCCCGGCTCACCTCCTCCGAGCGCAACTCTCGGAGCTCCGCCTGGTTCAGTTCGGGTGTTTCTCTTTTTGGGGGCTTTTTTGGTCACTTTTCGTCGCCCGGAGGCTTGACTGGAAGAAGAGGCGGCGGCAGCATGGCGGAGCACGAGAGCCTGGAGTTCGGCAAGGCGGACTTCGTGCTGCTGGACAACGTGTCGATGCAGGAGTTCATGGCAAACCTCAAACTCAGGTAGGCGGTCATTCACCTCCGCGGGCGCACCGCCCGCGGCGCCGCGCGCGTTACCGCAGCGCGCCGTCAACAGGTGCCTCCAATACGCTCCCAAAGTTGACTGGTGTTTGTGTACCTGAGAAACGAACCCGTCACCGTGACCTTTGACCCGGTCTGACTTTGCACCTGGACTGAGTGCCGCGCGGGGCGCGTGCGCGTCGCCACACACCAAACAGTGTGTCTCCAGTGATTGAAATAGTCCCTGAAAGCGCGTCCGTCCTTTGATGCACTCGGATCAAACCGGTATTTCCTTTGGGGGAAAAATGCTGCGCGAGACTCCACCCAAACCACACGCACGCGCACGAGCTCGCTTGTGTGGCTGCTGAAAGTCAGTCCGAGTCGGGACCTTTTTTTTCTCGGCCGCTGGTCCGCTTTGAGCAGCGTGTTCACACCGATTCTGCGCTCAAAGTGGATCCAAAGCCAGATGTTCCTCGCCCAGATGTTCCCCTCAAACCAAACGCGTCCTGCGTCTCCTCTTCCACATGTTTTTTTTAGCGTTTCATCCCCTGAAACTCTTCAGCATCCCATGAAATATCGACAGGAAAACACAGAAAGGATGAAATGATGGTGTCACTCAGAAGAAAACACACACATGCATTGTTTCTGTTGCTTCTGGGGACATTGCACTGACTTCTATTCAACACACACACACACACACACACACACACACACACACACACACACACACACACAGCTGGGAGCAGGATGTCAGGCGTGTTTCCTGAGGTGACGTCGGCTTTCAGATGTGCTGCTTTTTTCTAATCCTTCTGGTGATCAAAGTGCAAACGTCTTCGTGTCGGTCGGCGGCGGCGGCGGCGAGAAAGAAGGGAGGAGCTTCCTCGAGCCGGAAAACGTCTCACGGTGGAGGAGCGACGGCGTGATGTTCTCTGAGGCCGCAGAAACATGGCGGCGAACGAGTTTCCGAGCGCCCCCGGCTCCTGTTCCTGGTTGACCTCCTCTTCGGTCCACGCCGCGGCGGTGGACGCCCCCTCGGTAGCTGCAGAGATTTCTAACCGGATAAAAGTGGACGCCGGATTCCTGTGGAGTCTTGGGAACGGTGGTCCGATAAGAGAGTGTTTACTTTTGGGAACGATCTGATTAGTGCCTCAAAATGACTCCGGAGGGAAGTTAAAGGAGCACGAAAACCTGATCTGAGCTGCGACTCGACTCGGTTTCGAAGTTCACGTCTAACTCACAGCTTTCTATTCGCCCCTGGAAGAAAGGCCTTCAAAATAAAAGCACCTGGCAGTTTTGTCAGTTCTCTCGATTCTAGAAAAATCGACTTTTCAAGCTTTTAACTGACATAAAAACCCATTTAAACAGGTGTTTACTGTCAATAATGACAGTTTGTTGTTGTTTACATCTAAAAATGAGGGTATAAAACTCTTCACCAACAATTTTTTAGGAAGAAAAAGTGTCTAAAAGGTCGCTTTTCTCTCATTTTCAAGTGTTTAGCTGGTGTTCAGGGTTAAAAGTCGACATGAGGCTCCTTTGAAATCTATTATTTGTCTTTATTCGCTCAGCAAACAGTTTTCTCTGGAAGTGACGTCACGCCTTCACCAGAAACCCGCCGGCTGTGGCGCTCGCCGTGGGCGTCTCTCGCCAGTTTACCTGCCGCTCGGCCAACGGTGACGCGAACGTTTAACTCTCCAGGAAGCGGCGTCGCCATGGTGCAGCCGAGCTTTGTTTACATGGACGATAGGAAAGGTTTACGGCCTGTTGATTGGTTTACAGGCGGCTTATCGTAATGAATATTTATATTAGTCGTTTTTAGTCCAGTTACAAGGTTCGCTTTGCAATTCGAATGAGAAATTTTAAAGGGATTTTCCAGCAGCTGCGTGTAATTTGCGTTATTATACCTGAACTCGCTGAGCATGTGTGTGTGTGCGTTCAAGGCGTCATTGTTTTGTCTGTTCGCTGGAATCCAGAATAAAAACATCCTGCAGCTCTGCTGTTTCCTCGGTCATTATCAGGACTCATTATCAGGATGGCTTCTCTCGGTTCCTCCAAGCGGCTGCGTGACGTTTGGCAGCACCAACGCCGAGAACAGAAGCCGCGAAGCCGCGTTGTTTTCGTGGCCTCCGTGCAGACGAGTGTGTGTGAGGCTGGAGGAATGTGGCAGGTTGTGTGTGTGTGTGTGTGTTTTCTGTGGGTGGAGCTCACGTCTGAAAACACGACGTCGTCTCAGACCAAATATGTCCGCGTCCTGGAAGTCAGCTGAGCACACACCACTCGGACCGAATCGATGAGCGAGGCGGACGCTCGCTTTAGAGACACAAAGCAGGGTTTCGTGCTGGTGTTGGTCCACTTGAAACCACTGAAAATGCTGCTGTTTTTAACATGCCAGGCCTGTAGGTGGCACTAGCACACCAGCAACACAAAAAAGAGAAAAAAAAACGACAGGGATCTGTTGTTAAAGTAACTTAAAGTTTTGTGTGAGTGGACGAAAAGTCCACAAAATGAAAAAAAAGCACTGAAATGATGAAAAAAGAGTGAAAAAGTGCATAAAAAGAGGAGAAAATAAAGAAAAGGAACAAAAAAATGGGACGGAAAAAGAAAACTAAAGAAGAGAAAAGAGAAAAAAACTAAAGAAGAAAAATTAGAAAGAAAAAGATGAAAAAAATAGGAAAAAATAAGATAAAAGGGAAAAATAGAAGAAAAAAGATTAAAGGTAAATAAAATAAATTAAAAAAGGAAAAACTTGAAAAAAAAAAGTCAGAAAGAAGAAATTTTTACAACAAAGAGAAAATAAAAAGTCAGGACCGAGACGTCTTGGTTTCCTCTGAGGGAATCAGCAGCTCGTCCACCTGAGTGAAACCTGCTGTTGGAGCCTGTTTGTTGGACTCCATTAAGG
Organism: Malacoctenus gilli; assembly: GCA_032164315.1. NCBI lineage: Eukaryota > Metazoa > Chordata > Actinopteri > Blenniiformes > Labrisomidae > Malacoctenus > Malacoctenus gilli. The sequence goes on along the minus strand of JASSRZ010000086.1, from coordinate 130,147 downwards.
CTCTGAGTGCTTCGACCTTTGAACCCGCCGCCGAGGAATAAAAGGCCACTTTGAGCAGGAAGTCTCCGATGGTCCGGGGCAGGAAAGCCGCCGCTTCCTCGGCTGGCTGCTCACGTTTCACCGTTTCCTGCCGCTCGTCTTCCTCGCTCGCTTCTGAGGAATTCCTCCGCCGGGAGCACACAAAACACGCTCCATCCTCCTTTATTTTGCTTCCTTTCTTTTTCGCCCCTCTGCAAACAAAGCAAAAAGTCCGGGACGCGACGTCCCGGCCGCCGCGCTCGCACCCTGCAGCGGGGATGAAGTCGGCGTGGGTCCGCGGCGCCCGTTTCAGTCGCAACCCGCTTATTAAAGCTCCGTCTGGGAGCGAAACTCTGACGTGAGCGCAAAGTCGCCCTGCAGCAGCAGCAGCAGCAGCAGAAGCGGCGGCTTTGTTTTTCAGCCCACGTTCTGTTTCTTCAACGCTAAAATCTCGCCGTCCACGCGTCGCCGCCACCGCTGCAGCGCGCTGGGCTGGCAGAGGAGGAGGCGCCGCCGCCGCCGCCCGAGGGCTCGTCGGAGGCTCCTCGGCGATCCGCCGCTGCCGAGTCCAGGCCCACCGCAAGAATTTCCATACCACCGTCTGTAATCTGAAACACATTACCGTCCTTACATAAACAGGGGCTGCGCCTGCCGAGCTCTAAACCCCCCCCCCCCCTCCCGCCTGCCTGCGTTGGCGGGCGGGGTCAGTCGCGGGGCGTTCAGGAGCGCTCACACAACCGCGTTCAGCTTTATTTTTAGCATCTCTGTCATATTTTCTCGAAGTCTGGTCGCAGCCTGTCGCCGTTTTCTGCTCCACGTCTCGCCGCCGCGCTTCCTCCGACCGAAACGCCGCCGCGTCGTCGTCGTTTGTCCCGGCGGTTCAAACGTCCGTTCGGGCCCGAAGGCAGAAATCTGCGACCTGAAAGTGGAGCGGAGGAGAGAAAAAACGTGTCGATCCCAATCCGCTTCTCGGTCGTCACGTGTGAACAGTCTGGCTCAGGATTTAACGGGAAACCACATCCGCTGTCTGCAACATTACACCCAGACACACACACACACACACACACACACACACACACACACACACACACACACACACACACGCTCAGGTATTCAGGCGACACCTTTCTCCCCCATCAGCTGCGCTCACGACTTTCAGGAGCTGCTTTACTTTGTGGCCCCCTTAATGGGAGTCGCGCGGCGGTACGGCGGCACGACGGCACGACCCGTGTGGCCGCGGCTCGTCTCGGCGTCCCGAAACCTGCTGTGATGTCATCGCGTGTTGCTCAAGCCGCCGCGTTGTCCTGCCCTCCACCTGTTGGCGCCGAGCCGCGGTGGGGGAGGAAACGGCGTGCTCACTTTCACAGCCAGGAACCCGCATCACTTCACCGCCTTAAAGCCACACACACACACACACACACGCACACACACACGCACGCAATGAGGACTGGGTTTTGTGTCTGGTTACCTTATTTCATCTCCAGCTGTCCACTGTCGTCCCGCCGTCCCTGCGTCCGTCCGTCCGTTCGTCCAGCCTTGATAGAAATCCCGCGACTTTCCCGAAATAGCCTGTTGAGTCACGTCTGGTTCTTTTGGATCCAGTCGCTTTTCCCTCTCTTCTTTTCACCGCTTATTCCAATTCATCCCGTCGTTCTCCGGCCGAGAGCCGCTGAGTTTGTTTCTCGCGTCAGCTTTGCAACGTAAAACTGTTTCATCATCAGACGGGCCGCCGAAGAACAGCGACACCTCCCTCTTTGTTTCTTCTCTTTCAAAGGAGATTCATTGGATTTTAGTGTGTGTGTTTGTGTGTGTCAGTCGGTGTGTGTGTGTGTGTGTGCGCAGAGGGGTGTGGTGTGTGGCTGGGATCCCAGTCACTAAAGAAAGGAGCGCTCGCCACCTGATCTGCAGCCCGCCTGTTTGCACCTGGCTCCCGTTTCTCCCGGGGGTCCCGGCCCGCGTCCTCACGGGGGACGTCCCGCGGACGCTCCGGGGGGACACGAGCGGCTCAGCGACGCGGCGCGAGACCTCGCGGCGTCCTCGGGCCGAGCTGCGGCGAGAACGGGCCCGTTTGCGGGTGCGAAGGGAACCTGAGCTTAGAAACAGAGGTACTTTTTTAGTACCCTGTCGAGCTGGAAATGTGATGTCATCAGATTGCAGGCCACTGATTGGCCACGAAGTGACTTCACTGGTTCGTTTTTCACCTTCCTTTTCTTCTCTTCTTTTTGTTATTTTCCGACATAAAAATACTTTATAATTTACTTTTTTTGTCACGTATTTTCGTCGCTACTTTTTAAGAACGAGTCTCGGCGTCAACAAAGCTGAAAAAATGCCTCAATTTGTCTCGAGTTTGGTGAAATCTCCCGTTTTAGCGCCACCTACAGGCCTGTTTTATACGTACGCGACGTCCTGCAGTCCCTCCTGTTACTAAACGGGTGACATCACTTCCTGTCAGGCCGGCATCGGGGCAGGAAAGTGGGCCAGCGTTACGTCCTTCCTCTGTGTGTATTAGATAATCGAAGCTTTGGTGTCAGCAGCTCTTAAGAAGTGACGTAACCGCGATGAGGTTTTATTGTTTGTTCAGGTTTTTTTTTTACTTCTATCTGGTAGATTATAAAAGTCTTGTGTAAGGTCGCCGTCGCCGCCGCCGCTGCCGGCGAGCGCGGCTCCTCTGATCTTAGTAGAATATTGATGTGTGGCTGAGGGAGGCTGACGTGTTGATGGGCCGCGTCTCCCGCGGGCGCTCCGGGAGCTGCCGCCGCTCGGCGCTCAGCGGGCGTTTTACAAAGCGCCGGAAACCCCCCCCCCCCGATGCGGAGGCCAGATGTCGGACGGCCGCAGAGCGCGAAGAGCGCCGGCCGAGCGCCGCGCTGCCTCCCTCCGGCTGACGTGCGGGAGACGAACCCGCAGCAGCACCTTGAACTCTGACCCCCCCCCCCACCAGGTGCCTTTTAAGGGCCTCTGAGGACCGAACAGACCGGATCAGTTCCTCTTTATGTTCCCTCCCCGGAGTTCATATAACCAGAACTTTGAGGGATTTGGCCGCATTGCTGGTTTGGTTTGTTGACGTCTCACCGAATTTTTTGTTGCCGCACTAAATTGCTCGAAACAGAAGCCGCCGATGACCTCAGATAAAGATTTTCCGCAAGCTCGCACACAAAACCCCGACAAACACGTGACTCCAACGCCGCTGCGGCGACACGCCGTCAGATCCTGGTCCAACGTCTCTGCGGACGCCGAGTTTTCCTCGTTGTCCAACCGAACTTTTAACACGCCGGCAAAGACTTCACGACGCGTCGTCGTCGCTGTCGAAATCGCTGAGAGACGCGTTTTTTTTTCCCCCCCGAGTCACTTTTTATGTCTGGATTGTTATTTTTAAAGTTTTGGAAATGAGGGAGGAGGAAGGGGGAGGAGGTGGGAGGAGGTGGGAGGAAGGGGGAGGAGGTGGGAGGAAGGGGGAGGAAGTGGGAGGAAGGGGGAGGAGGTGGGAGGAAGGGGGAGGAGGTGGGAGGAGAGGGTTTTCAGTGAGAAAATGTCATAACTGTGTCGTGCTCCTCCCAAAGTTGACCATAAAAACGACCCCGCCCAAACAAGACCAGACGGCGGTCGTGCTCGGCTCTGCACTGTAATTCACATCACAGAGGAGCGTGTGTGTGTGTGTGTGTGTGTGTGTGTGTGTGTGTGAAAGTGTGTGTGTGTGTGAAAGTGTGTATGAGTGTGAATGTGCATGTCTGTGTGTGTGTGCTTGTGTGTATGTAGTGTGTGTGTTTTGCGTGTGTACATGTATGAATGTACGTGAACGTGTGCGTGTTGTATGTGTGTGCATGTGTGTGTGTGTGTGTGCGTGCGCCTGTGTGTTGTTCGTGTGTGTAATGTGCATGTGTTGTGTGTGTGTTTGTGTGTATGTTGCACGTATGAGCCCGTGTGTGTGTGTGTGTGTGTGTGTGTGTGTGTGTGTGGTATTCGAGGGACGAACTCTGTTCCTCAAAAACCGACTGGTTCGCTCCGACTGTGCGGACTTCCCATTCTTGTGGGGACAAAACACGAGTCAGAAAAGCGATCATGTGACTTACGCTGACTCGGTTTGAGTCAGTTCTGATTCAGCAGGTCGTAGTCACGACTAAGTTCAGAGTAAGTCAGCGGGAAGTAGTTATACATCAAATGTTACTCTTCTTCTACAAAGAAAAGTGTTGTGTGTGTGCAGTCTGGTTCTTCGTACCTGTGGGGACCGCTGGACAAAACGGCGTCCTTGCCGGCAGGTTTCACCGCCGCGACGGTGCTGCGACCTCTTTGTGTGAGCGCCGGGCCGCAGTAATCACAGCCTGTGTGTTCGCAGGAAGTGGGAGCGCGCCTGAATCATCAGAGGCCTTTATGATTGCCGGTTGCGATCCTCCCGTCGATCTTTTCCCCGCCTCTTTCCGTTTCCTGGCAGCCGTCGGGGGGGGGGGGGGGGGGGGGCCCTT
>JASSRZ010000086.1:79181-93142 GCA_032164315.1 Malacoctenus gilli | reverse complement strand
GCTCTCCAAGATGGCGGACTGGTGTGAGTCTCCAGAACAGCAGTTTCTGGATTTGGCCGAGAAGATTCAGCGAGTGAGTCTGGGGCTCCTTGGATCGGAGCGTTTCTGAGCGTGAAAAGGCGGCGGCGATTCGCAGAGTTCACGGCAGCGCATGGAGTGAAATCGTCCTGAGAAACTTCCCACATGAGCTCAGCGCAATAAATCCCCCCTCAAAACGCTTCTTCTGGCGGCGCTTCAGAGCCGCCTCCAGCTGTTCTCCTCCGGGAAAGAAGCGAGCTGCACATTTTTCACCGCCACCTTTTGAAAGCCTCCGGGCGGTTAAAACACGATCCTCCGAGGTTTCTCTTCGGGGGCGGAGCCTCCCTTTCAAGTGCGCTCGCCCCCGCCGACGTCGGGCTCCGGGATCGGGAGTCGATCGGCGACGCGGACGCCGACTGAGCCGCCAAAGCGCGGCGGCGCGGGCCAAGACAAACAGGGCGCCGGTGGCTGGAGCTTCATTGAAGTGTCGTGCAGCTGCGGAGCCCGCCGTGACTCGGCCGCCGCGGGGCGGCTTTCACCTTTGTGTTTTGATTTTGTTGTGCTTTAATTCAACAGCTATATTTAGCTGGAGAATTCCCCCAGCTGGGGCGGAAGGCAGGTGGTCCGTGGCACCTCTGGGTGGGGGAGGGGGGAGGGAGAGGGGGCGGGGCCAAGCACTGCAAAAAAAACCCCTCAGAACCCAACAATTTATGTCAAGTCAGATTATCTCGTCCTACTTATAATCGGACGCAGTCGACTGAAGAGCGAACGCTTCTGCCGCTTAATCCAAGAACTTTATGTCTCAGGTCAAGTCCCGACTTGTTGAGAGTTAATCTTTACAACCAGGAGGTCTGGAGTTCAAAAATTAATCCGAATTAATCGCATTGTGATCAGTGTTTGGAGCACCGTCACCTAAGTGCAAAAGATTTTGGTAGACGATTCAACCAATGAGTCGACAGATCGACGAGTTGCTTGTACCGGGACTAACGTTGTCTTCGTGTTTCGAACTGAGGCAAAACCGGAGACTCGAAATGTTTCCATATTTGGCTCCATATTTGTGTCCAATCTCTTTTTTTTTTCGTCCTTTCCATCCTCGGGACCATGCAATGCGGCCTCATCTGTTTCGCCCATGTTATCAGCGGCGCGACGGTAGAAGCGCCACTGAAAGGAACTCGGGCGCTCTGAGAAACGTTCCATGTTTTGATGGTGAAGCTGAAGCATCCGTCATCCTGTGATTGTTTTTAATTAGTCATTTCTTATGTGATTAATTAGATTAATCGATGCATCGAGGTTCCCACTTGTAAATCACAGAAGTCCTACCTGCAGGTTTTTGACCTTTTTTCCAAGCGAACTAAGTTTTTTGAAGGAGGGCCATTTTTTCCCAGTGAGATAAAGGGGGGAGAAAGGGGGGTGGGGGAGGAGGGGTAGTGACATCACACGTTGAGCTTGTCATGCCAACATCAAGTCTCAGGCCCCTCGGGGCTAAATAATGAAGCGTGAGAGCGCCAGGTGGAGAGGGGCCGCCGCTCACCCAGCTCCTGTGGTCGCTCTGACTGCTCCTGTGCGCGCTGATCAAAGCGCCGTCTTGCTGCCGTGTGGTCCCGTCTGTTTGCCCCTCAGCCAGCAGCCCCAGAGCCTGTGTTACCCCCACCCCCACCACCACCACCTCCACCTCCACCTCCACCTCACAGCACTGACAGCAGGTCCTGATGTTTTAAGTCGGAGCTGATTTCCTCCTTCAGCTGACTTCGGTTATTTGACTGTTGGGGGATTTTTCCGTCTCTTCCCGTCTTGATCGGGATGTGAGGCATGAAAGGAGGGGTGTGTGTGGGGGGGGGGCAGGAGAGGGCTGCTCAGATGAGTAATTAACCAGTCATTCAAAGTCAAGTGCTCATTTTTAGGTGGAAACCCAGAAATGTGCGGACAAGTCGAATCCCCGCTCGTCTCGTCAACAATTATTAATCGAAAACATTCGCGTTGATTCAATCTGCTGCTTTGGCGAAACAAGTCGGCTCTTTGTCCATTGTTACACGCCTGCTTTAAACTTTAATATGTGTGCTGAGGTCGTCTCATTACGGGCAATTAGTGGCTACGAGTACTCTTTAGTTCATGACAACAATCTGCCGTAACATTATGACCACCTGGAAAACACTGATTTGACCTGGTTTGCTGTGAAACAGCTCTGACAACCAACTTTCTGAAGTTGCGCTGCGAACCAAGAGTCATTTCGACTGCCAGCTAAGAACCTCATTGCGTTTCTTGCACATCCCACAAATGCGTGACTATTTTGAGACCAGGGGGAATCTGAAGTTAAACCCTCCAGCTGGTTGTTGCTCCAAATAGCAGTTCTGACACAAAACTCTGAATGCTTCACTCCCGTTTTCTTCATCGCTACACCAGCCAGTGGTCCTAATGTTGTGGCCGATGAGTGCGTCTGGGGTTTCCTCGCTCTGTGTGCGTTTACCGTGCGTCCCGCTTCGTTGTTGTGCCGATTCATCGCCGAACGGGCGTCGGGGCGGTTCTCTCTGGCGTCCGCAAACTCTCTGGACACCAGCACGCCGAACTCGGCGTCCTCGCTGCAGCCGCCCCACTTCCAGCCCTCGCCCGGGGGGCCCTTGTGGTGAGAGTCGCAGCCGCACATGGTGGACGTGCCCTCGGCGCAGGAGCGCGTCACGGCGAAGGCGACGCCCGCCGAGGCGATGGCGTGGACGAACGCCGACTCCCGGGTCGCTGAAAGAGACGGATGAGGACGAGACAGAAGAGACGGGGGAAGGAGCAGAGACGGGGAGAGTGTCAATCTTGTGTTGAGCGGGGATAAGACGATCCTGACTGCTGCCAACATCCAGACAGATGTACTGAAAGGGATCCCTGCAGGCAACAACCTTTTAACGCAACGTCTCATCCCCGAGAAAAGCACCTTCGCGGAGAGGCATCCGCGCCGCCACAACCTGGAGGCGTACCGAGTTACACTCTACGACATGTCTCCAGTGTGCCTCGCGGTTTACGGTGTTTACCGGCTCGTCACCGGTGCGGGAGCTGAAAGGAGTCCCTGCAGTGACATCAGCCCATTGTGGTTGTGTCAGGAGGACCCAACGCTCAGTGGGATCTCAGTGACCTCCTGTCATCCCTGAGGTGTGCTGCTTTGCATCTGGATTGTGTTTCAGGAATGTTGTAACCCCCCCCCCCCCAACAACGCCCCCCCCCCTCCTCCTCCACCTCCCTTAGCCTGTTTAAAGCCCAAGGCCCTGTGGTGATACCTTGCAGTGTGTCGGCCCGTCTCTTTTCTCCACCGAGGGATGGAGTTACGCCTTCTTTGAAGGCAACAGCTTATTATGTAACCAGACACCATTGTTTCACAATCACAGCACACTTACCACGGCTCAGCAGCTCCGCTCCACTCGCTCCGCTTCACATGTGCACAAGCAGTGCGCACACGGGTACGGTGGGAGAGCTGTGATTTCCGCGGAGCGCCCGGCCGCTCGGACTCGTGCGCGACTGCGTGATCTGACTTTTGAAATTTGTTCGAAGACAAACCAGAGAATTAGGCCTGTAGTTTAGAGAACCGCAGTGGCGGCGAAAGCCAGAGAATTCCTCCACGAGTGGGCTGCCAAAGAGGCTTTCAAGGCCCAATCAGACCACTTTACAAGCCACAGACAAAGTTTACTAATGTTTGGCTGGAGGTTAGCCATGTTCTTTCACTCTCAATGGGAAGCGAAGCAATGTAACGACACAAAAACACCTTTTTTTCTCTTGGGTGTTTGTTCCGTGTTGTGCTAATTTGGTGCCACTCGCTGAAACAGTCCCATTCGGACATTCGGAGAGCTCACGCTCAAGGTATGGACCGATTGAGCTCGTTATATTTCATTTATTCTGGCACCAACTGATTCTTTCAACGTCCGTGGAAGTGTTTAAGTCCATTATTTTTCGGTTTAAACCCCCCTGTAAGCAGTGACATCATTGGGTGACATTCACTCCTCCGATTGGGCATCCCTGCTTGCCCTGGCAAGCCGAGCCGGGCCCTCCGAATCAGGGGCCTGTGAGCTTTGGGCCCCTGGAGCTCTGGCTGTTAGCCAAGGCTAGCGCTGCTCCTGCTACCTGCTGGGCCCATCAATCCGCCTTTGTTTCCCTTGTGTCACACTGTATTATCCACACAAAGGGCCCAGCAACTCGCGCCCCCACAGCTCCGCTCTGCCCGGAGCTGGCATTCCCTAGACTCCCTAACTCCCCCGCTGCCGCCGCCTCCTCCTCCTCCTCTGCCTCCCTCATCCTCTCCCTCGAGCCACCCCTCCGTCAACACCCTGAGCTGAAATCCCATACACCACCACCTCCACCCCCCACTTCCTCCAGGCATCCACCAAACGGCACCACCGCGGCCAACACGCGGCTTAACGGTGGCGCAGGGCTCCCGCTTGGTCGGCCGGTGGGTCGGCCGGCCAGTCGGTCGCTCGCTCGCTCGCTCGCTCGCTCTCCGTTCCCTAACTTTCCATTCATCCGCGGCAGAGTGACACACTCGTCTTCCTTCCTTCCCTCCGTCCATCTCTCGCTTCCCCATCCCAAAGTGCACACCCGGGCTAGGTTGGGAGAGATCCCCTTTCAGCCTGTTTTCATGACAGAGTCAAAAGGGCGTGTGAATGGGGCGTCCGTGGGAGCTGGACTGTGTGAGGCGCGCACTGGTCTTCATGCACAGTAGGGGTTGAGCGGAGCCCCCCGGCCCTTTTCTATTGCCTGTAATCTCATTTGGCCTCCCCTCTCCCTTTTATTTGACTGAGGAGCTTGGACTGCTCACACTGCCCATTTCTGCCCAGATTCCTTCCCCTCTGACACACAGGCTAATTCATTTCCAATCAGCAGCCTCGCACGCCGCACGCAAACTTCTACCTTTGTAATTAGGGCCTGCGAGGCCTAAAGCGGGACACCTGTGTCCATTGTCTTCCTCTGTCAGGTTCAGTGCGAACGCCTGAATGACACCGGTAAGCGCGGGGACGCCCGTACACTCGGCATTCTGCGTGTGAAGCGCCTGATGGATGTCTTCAGTATATCAGCCACACTTGTCAGGTTTTGTTGATAGATTCCCCACACTGACCTTCTTTTATGTATGAGAGTGTAAACACGCCTGGTCAAACCGTAAAGGGAAGCCAGAGAGAGAGAGAGAGAGCGAGAGCGCCATTGCCGCCCAAGATAAATGTGATATCGGAGGTAAAGATGGATGGAAGTGGAATAATGTGTCAGTGCTTGTAGCTGCGCTCATTTCTCAGTGAAGCCAGGAAAGGTGTATATTATGGTAATTGCCCTAGTTAGTCGTTTGTCAGCAGAAGCCCAGAGAACAGGCAGTGCTGAGCCTCAGGGCGGAAACTCCTCAATGTTTTGCAACAGCTTGCACCATCGTTCGCCACACAGCCTCCACATTTTACACCTGGGTGTTGTCTCGGTGGATCATTGACTTCACGCTGTGAGGATCAAACACAAACGGCGCGGCGAGACGGGTCCAGGGTGGCCGTACCTTTGTCCAGCACGGGGCCGAAGATGGCCAGGTTGTCCTTGATGGTGGTGCAGTTCCAGCGGCGGCCCCGGAACTGGTGCTGGCACTCCTGGATCCCCAGCTTGACGCCCTCGGCGACGCTGGGCATGATCTCGATGTAGTTGCGACAGAAGCGCAGCTGCTTGGGCACCAGGCCGGGGATGGAGCCGCACAGGATGGGTTGGGAGCCCAGAGAGGAGTACTGCTGCCCCAGGGCCAGGGACCTGCGTCAGAAGGGGGCGGGGGGGGGACTGGTTAGCGGACGTTACCCACCACCCCTCACTCCCATATACCCATTGACACACCCGCAGGAAGGCAGCTGGTATGCAAGGTGCTCTCACAACATTGGAAGCAACTTGGGGGTCAGTGTCTCACAGGGTTTGGAGGCCAAGAGTCTCTCCTCACCAAGTCTGGCCACGAGAAGCGCTTACATTACGTTACATTCGACCAAAAACACACTTTCCCACAAACACACACAAGTTGGCCCCTTCAACAAAAGAAAGAAAAGGCCGTTCTTGAGTTTGGTTGGTTGTTTTCCTTCAGTTTAAACCTTTTGGCCGAGAACTTCCCAACGCTGAAAGACAACAAATGAATCTGTGTATCTTCATTCTTTGCAACGTTTATAACCATTTAAAATCTTGATTTGTAGAAGAGAGTGAAGCTACCTTCCTTCCTCTGTGCCCTCAATGCGATAAAAGTGACCTGATCGCCTTTTATAACCTTTAAACTTTCTCTACAACTTGTTTATTGAGTGTTTCCCGCGGCAGAAGGGCGTGGGGGGGGGGGGGGTTGGGGCTTTCCTCTTCACCAGCGATCAGTCTTCGCTGTTCAAGCGTTCCTACTTGTTGGCGTTCACGGATTTGCTGATTGAACAGATAACACACTGCGGCCTGTCTGCTTCACGCGGGAAAAGCCCCCTCGGTTTCATTTGGGAGTCTGCGAAACGCTCTGTCCTTCATTATTAATTGGTGGTTTTCCTCCAGAGTCGGTCGGCTGCAACTGAACATGCCGGTGATGGACCAAAGTGGCATATCTGAGGCTTCGCGCCGCACCAGATGTGCCTAAGCAGGGATTAATCACTCCAGAACGATCCGCCTGTGATGCCAGAAACCATTATAGTTTCACTCAGGTAATTAATTTTAATTGCTTTCTATTCCTCATGAAATAAAAGAGCAAGTGAAAAAAAAAAGACGTTTGCCGTGCCCGTGTTTTAACTTGCTTTTTGTGACGACAAGCTCGAACAAAACTGCAGATCTCCTTCCAGAAGTTGCTGCGTCTCCCGACGGCTGCCAGACTCACATTTCTTGTTTATTAAATTTTCAACATGCTGAATATATCACCTGAGGAATCAAAGGCTTCTTCTTTGCCCCGTTGCTAGGCTTGGTTCAAACACGGAACCAGGGCCCGGCGCGTTGGCGGCGCGGCGCTCGGCCGGGTCCGAGCTGGACGGCGTGGCGCTGGAGGCCACGAGAGGATCACAGGGGAACAATTGACGCTCATCAGATCAGAGCGCCACTCGGGATGACCTCAGGACTCCCGCAGGGCGCAACCCAATCATGGCAGCCTCTGACTCTGACAGATGAGTGCGGCGCGGCGCCCCACCCCGACACAAAAGTCAAGCCATTGAAGTCACAGGGAAAAAATCCCCCCTCAGATAGTTTCACAGCTCATGTGCACGTTTGCTTGTTCTCCACATAGGCAGCGCCAGAAACCCTGCCCCCTGCCCCCACCCCTGAAGCCCCCCGCACTCCTCCTCCACTGCTTTTAACGCTGAGCTTGCTTTCTCCAGGTATCCAGGTCTGCCAGCCGAACTTCGCCGGCGACACACGAGGTTGTGTTGTTTTGTTTGTGGCCCCGAAATCAGCCACTTGTGTGTCGTCGGGTAAGGTTTCTGATTGACAGTGACACACAACAAACATTTCTTACGTTTCAGCGGGGAAACTTAATCTCAGAGATTCTCAAGGGCTCTTCAAAAACCATGGAGGCAACAACAAGTCCCCGTTCTTTCAAGTCTAACGAAGCAATTTAAAGTTAAAGCGCCGTTCCTGCCAGTCGTACGTTCCCATGCCGAGCTGGTAATTTAATCGAGCTCATCAATCTCCATCCGCGCTCCCGTCTGGGGTTTGCCCGAGCGAGGGCGGCCACATTAGCTCATCCGCCGGCCCGTCCGGATCCCACCGACACGACTGAGTTCAAGCGTTGCTGACTTCACCCCGTCTGGTGACTGAGTGACTAAGGACTTTAATTACACTGTCTGCGAGCCTGGTTACTGCCCATTAATCTCTCAGTCATGGGACGGACCTCGAGCGGACGGCGCTGCGTGTTGAGTGTCGGTGTCACATGCTCCTCCGGGCAGAAGAGTCGCTCCAGATTGAGTGAGATATCTGCGAACTGCCGCCGCCGCCGCGCTGCCAACCGCTGCATCATTTTGGGTCCCGTCCCAGGAACGGCCACTGTTTGCCCGCAGCTCTGACAACACCAGCTTAGCTGGAGAATTCAGCATTTCTGATGGAAGCAATTAACTAACCGCATGGGATTTAGTGGTGGACATCGCATGTTTAGACTACAGGCTGTGGATGTGCCAGCCTATTTGTCTTTGTTTGCAAAGGATGAGCCTCACTTGATCTACATGAGCAGATCAGATGAAAGGGATGTCTCTCTCTCTCTCTCTCTCTCTCTCTCTCTCTCTCTCTCTCTCTCTCTCTCGCTCTCTCGCTCTCTTATTATTTTGTCTAGGTGCTAATGAGCGTCTTAACCCTGCAGGGCGACGAGGGGCATTTGTGCAAACAGAAACACTCGCATGCACGCAGACCGCATGTGTGCCACGCTGCTCCCGCCTGCCCCGCGTCGCTTCTCGGAAGCCACGAGCGACGTGTCTCAACCGAACGAACGAGGGAGCAGCAGACGCAGAGACCTCCAGAGAGGCAGAATGCCGGGAGAATCTGCTGCCGGGGACGAGACACGCAGCCGAGCAGCCGCGAACTGCAGGGCTTGGCAGGTGCGTGCCCCAGCACGCCCGTATGGGGCCTCTACTTGCCTGGAGGGGGGGTTTACTGCCTGGTTGGGGGTTTTTCGTAGCATCCAAACTGGGTTGATGTTTAAAGCATGATGGGCCACTGGAAACCGCAGAAACTGAGCAAAGGAAACAAAGGGATTCCACCACACACCTCACCGAAACGTCAAAATCCAATCAAGGCTGCAACGCCGTCAACAAAGACGTCTCACTCAGCCACTCCCAGTCCAATAAAAATCCCTCCTACAGTCTCTGTTGTTGGGTCTGCGGCATCTCTCGGGCCTTGTTTTGTCTCGAAGCAAGAAGAGCGCGAGTCAAAGGTGAGTCAAGGAATCTGGCACTGTCAGAAATGTGCTGTAGCCTGATGTGGGAGGTCTGCATTACAGGGGTCAGTGTATAGCACGTATGTGCAGGGACCAGCTTACTTTGTGTCCAGGGGGCACCGAAAGTACCAGGTGACCCCCTGAACCTGTTAAGCAGAACATGACATCCGACCTCGCTGTCATTTCGCCTGACAGCCTACAAAGGTTCATGACCAAGTGTCCCGGCCGGGTTGAGCTCCAGCCCGCTCGCTTCGGCAGACAAACGGTGAATTTGTGAAGGAATACCTGCAGTGATGCAGGTGTGTCATCAAACTTTGTCATGAAGTCATTTTATGCTTCTGTTAATTCAATTTTTAAATATCATTTGAGACATGTAAACAAGTACGTGTAGAAAAAATAAAGTTTTTTGAGTCGTGAAATTTATTCAATTTTTTGTCGGTTTTATTTGTTTTTCCTGATTTGGTACAGGAAGTATTAAACTGCTTCCGGCAGCCATCTTTGCTCGTAGCGAGCGTTCGTGGGCACGCCGCTCCGTAGGCGATACGTCATCACGCGCCTGCACTTTTTTCCTGCTTCCTGTGTGCTGTTCAAGCAGCTCAATGAAGGTGTTTTGTTTATTTTTTTACTTCGATCACGTCGACGTTTGAGTTTTCACTTTGACTGCTTGATTTTGGCTCCTTCCGGAAGGATCCAGCTTCTCCGGCGGCCGGGGAACGAATTGAACCCGCTTGAACTGCATTGCTCCCCGGACCCGATGGACCCGGAGGACCCGGTGGGTTAAACACTTGGTTGTTTAGTAGTTAAGATCTGATCTCTGATCATGTTTTTTTTTTTTTGCCAAGTAGCGTCAAATTGCCTCATGTTGTCCTGTTTTATGACAATACTTGTGTGGATTTGTATTAAAAAAGTATTTTATTAGCAAGCTTTTCACTTTCTGTGTGCAGAAATAAAAAATAAAGGGTCGCAATCAACAGAAATCTTCAATTTTTATAAAATTGTGACGTGATAAAGTTCCTTATAGCTCAGAATGAAAGTGCCACAGTCATTTTTTAACATCACAGCTGGTCAAAGTGGGAACATAGGCGAGAAATTGCTGAGAAAGTGTTTGGGATGACCTATAAAGTGTTTTTTTTAGGTCCACAGTAACATAATTAGTGCAGGAGGATCGTCATGTCTTTGGAGCAATGCTCAAAGTGAGATTTTGAAACCAAATCCTCTCCCAACGGAACAGTTACAGAAAAAGCCTTAAATATTTTGGTGAATCGCGCTCAAAACAGTGAACTGGCTGCTCTCTGAAAGTTTAAAACACAGCAGCTGGAGCCTTTTTCTGGCTCCGTTACCTTTAGCAGAAGACAGAAAGGTGTGAGTTTGATTGTTTTTTTTGATGTGGAGTGCCTCCAACAATCATCCCCCAGTTTCTGTCCCTGTGCAGGACGCTGAAGGACGGCCAGGACGCCACCTCCCCAACGTGATGCAGGTACGACTGCTCTCCTCGTTTTCTGAGGCCCGGAAGTTTTTACGCGTTTCGTTTACTGAAGAACAAGTCGGAAACGCTTCAGGCTTTGTGAGGAGTCGCGGAGTTTTCACTCTGGATCCAAAAAAGTCCAACTCATTTGCTTCTCCGTCGACTCGACTCGGTTTTGGTCGTTTCCGGTCCAGAAACTGACGGCGGACCTGCTGCTCGTTTTAACCGCAGAGGACGGAGACAAGCGGCCGCTGTTGTCTGGTTTTAAAACGTCAAGTGTGACTCCCATGACTCCCCCAGTGCCTTCACTTTCTGGCCAATCGGAGGCCAATACACACACACACACACCTGGGAGGGACGTTAGAGACCACGAGTGAGTCCCTGAGGCTGTCCAAGAAGACACTTTTAGAGGTCTACTGTAAAACTGTTCTTGAAAAATGCTCGACAACATTCTGCCAGCATCTCGTGGAGCGAAATCAAGTCGGTACTCTTAAAGTACCTGTTTGCAGGTACTATGGCCTGATGGGAAGCCACTCCCGCGTCACCGTCGGACGCTGCAGCTCAGCGGCTCATCAGGATTCAGCCAGTTTGACGAAGACTCTCACTCCGTCTCAATAAGTTAACTTAATCCTGCACAGAGAAATTAATGGTGTTGGCTTAAGTTGTGTGTGAGCCTGGAGCTCCGAGTCCCACGCCGGCTCCTCTGGGAGGCTCCGTGCTCCTCGGCAGCAGGAACGCTGTTTGCATTAAACTCTGTTCCACCTCCAGTTTACCTCTATATGTTGACGCCGCAGCTCGGATTGTCAGATTTGCCTGGAGGACGCCGCGCCGCTAAATGAGGCCCGAGCCGAGGCGTCGGCGACGCCGAGCGAGAACACCGCCACCGGAGCCTCGCAAAAACGAGTCCGCGGAGAGATAAAGACACTCGAAAGAGAGTAAGTGGGCCAAGGAAAGTTGCCGGCTGTGCCCGAGGATGGGGCTTTCTCCTGGCGGAGGCTGGAATGCAAAGCTGCTGTCTGCGTTTTGTTGTCTTCTCTTTTTCTCTGGCACACTTTTGATTTGTAGTCCAACAGCTCCTGGCTGATCAGATAAAAAATGACAGGACCCCTGAAAAATGTTCCAACCTGTTCTCTCTCTCTCTCTCTCTCTCTCTCTCTCTCTCTCTCTCCCTCCGTCTCTCGCCCGCCTCGCCTCCTCTCCCCTCCCCGGCAGTCTGCAGGGAGTGTGGAGTTGGGACAAGGAGCCCCTGCAGTCACAAGTATGGAGACGTGCGGAGGGGAAACTGAACAGGGTGTAAACTTGTGAACCTGCCTGTCAGGCGAAGAACGAGAGCAGCGGTAGCGCCGCACGGAAGCGCGTCGCCGCCGTACACGCCGCTTGTCAGACCGCGGGGCCGTCCGCGGCCTTCGTCGGTGGACGCGGCCGAGTCCGTCCCCGAATGGACCCGGCGTGTCCAACGACGGAGTGAATGAACCGCAGCGCAAGCGGCGCTTTGTTGCGCGTCCTCCGCTCGCAAGAGAGCGACTCCGCAGCTGCAGTCGTCGGCTGCGAATGCTTCCTCCGCAGATCATAACTCGTGATGGATTCTTTGGAATCTCCCGTCGTATGTCAGGAATGTTGTTGTGGAAATTTCGAACGCCGCCTTTAACAGTAATTAAAAACACTTAATTGCTGCTGACTTTCTGGTGGCTGGTTCATCCGAGAGGCGCATCAGTGTTTCTGCCGGGAAAAACCCCGTTCACGGAGGAAACTGTGCACTTTGCGTCCAGAGGCAGCCATAACTCACAGCGGTGCTCAACCCGAGGTCTGGGACCCCCTCGGTGGGTCACCAGGGGTCACAGGAGCTTCCAGCAACAAAATCATAGCCTATAACCTGGTGTGAAAATGTACTTTTTGTAAAGTTTTCCACAAGCTGTGTTTGTTCGTCATCCTTATTTGTTATATTTATTTTTGTTTTTATTTCTATTTCAATCTCATTTGTTTGGGTGTATTTTCTTTGACATTTTTGTCCGTAATTTGACTAAAAGTCTCACTTTCTTTTAAACTCTTTCATTAAGATTTCTGAGATGAATTTGAACATTTTCTGGCGCGAGAGAGTCGCTCTGCTTCTTGTGGCGAGATTAAATCAAACCTCGTTGGACGTTTGGCTTCATTTGTTCGATAATTGATGTCGAAATGTGGTTTTCCTTCAGTTCAAAGTATCGAAAGAGGTATAATTACAGCATTAGTACAAACTCGTGTAAAACGATACTGAAGCCTTCTCCTAATGGGGAGATGCGGCGATATTTCACTCTTTAATGGTTATTTATGTTTGGAGGTAAAGTTTTGCGGTCGCTCGGTCACGATACCTCCTATTTGAGGCTATTTATAGTGTCTCTTTTGGCCAAATGAAGCCTGGACCGGCTCCCGCGTGGTGTGGAGCGAGCGAGCGAGAGAGAGCGAGAGAGCGAGAGAGCGAGCGAGCGACACTGCTGCCTTTATATCCAGGCTGGTGTGTTCGCTGACCCGAGGGCGTCCCGGCCCAACAGGTGTGATCGGCGCGTCTCTGCCGCTGACCCGCTGTGTCAGAGAAACTGCCTCGGTGCCAATAATTAACCTCTCTAACAAGCCACACAGGTGAGATCAGCCAGGTAATGAAGACTTTAAAAAGTGTGTGTGTGTGTGTGTGTGTGTGTGTTCACACGTGTCCCCTAATGATCTCCTTGCCCCGCGGCCGTTTGCAGGTTTCCCTTTGAGGAAGCGTCGCGGCCTGTGTTTTAGCGCGGCTAATAGCCGAGCACCGGGGGACTTTGTCATTTCCTCCGACGGCCTCGTCGCGCGTTCTTTGATGCTCGCCGAAGATTAGGACTCATCTTTTAAATTACCGCTCTGCTTTGAAGCGCTCGCCTCGCCGCAGGTCGGCACCGGCCGCCGCCGCCGCCGCATGAAGTCACTCTTGACGCTCCTGCGCCGTGACTAACGTCCGTGACTCCTGGGAGCGTCTGACTCATTTTCGCGAGACTCCGGCGATTCACCTGAAGCCTCCCGGGAATCGGCGCTTTGTTCGAATCTCGGCGGACGTCCGACTGCGCCGAGACGTTTCTCCCGGCGACCTTTGACCCCGGCGCTCCAAAGCCCGACCCGAATGTTTCCTATGAATTACATTCTTCCTTTCACACACCTTCCACCGCGCCGTCGAGGATAATACCCCGACATCCTTGATCTTTTCACACGAGGCGGGCAAACGGGGGGATTTTCTCGCGGTAAGAATCATTTAAGTGACCCCCTTTTGCCAGTGGATTGAGGATTGGAGGTAGGGGGTGAGGAGGGGGAGGAGGGGGGAGGGGGGGGGGTGTCACTGTCAGATAATGACATTCCTGAGGCCCAGAGATGGACTCTAGAGCCGGTTTAAGCCACTCAGGTCGAGTTGGGAGCCGTGTGTGTGTGTGTGTGTGTGTGTGGGGACGGGGGATTTTAATAAAGCTTTTCCATAATTCCCTAAAACTCCTACGAGTTCGCGCTGCGAATGTGAAGCCACGGTTTTAATCGGGAAAGCCGTTTGAATCTGCAGATTCCAAGATTGAAGTGAAACGATTCAGTTCTGGTTTAGTTTCTCACTTTCTTAGTGAAATTTGTGTTCTCGTT